>JAOXJM010000003.1:19790113-19809098 GCA_026413425.1 Tringa solitaria
CCACGTTTCTGTCTTCTAGACTTCCGAGGAAATACTACACCACCTGCAAAACATCGTAGACTTTGGAAAACATGTCATGAAGCAGTTCTTCGGGGAGAACTATGTTCACCATGGGGTAAAATTTTTCTTCTTAAACCAACTGGGTTATGCACTGTAAACACTGAAGCATTTTGGGGAACACTGAATGCCAGTAAAAGGCATTAACAGGGTGTGCAGATATTCTTGAGCAACATACACGCACAAGAAGCATTTGGATCAGAACAAAGATCCTGCTTGTGCTGATGAGGCCATTGGATTGTACTCTGCGGTTTGAGCTATTTCAAGCCACTCATGAGGAGAGAGGTTGTTTCTTTGCCCTGGGTAAGGTGAGAGGTGTGTGCGAGAGAGATTTTTAGGCTAATTGCAGAATAAGGGGAGAAACCTGGTTCATGTGAGTTGTCCAGGTTTCTGTGCGGTCAGAGGTAACCTTGTTCCTTGCCACTCGGGCTGTTCTGCAGGGCCAGATCCACTGAACGGAACAGCAGACACCTGAGTGGAAAAGTCACACCTGCTGCTGGAACTTGAGTTACACAACTCTGCCCTGGAAGGGTGGGATGTGAGACGTGGGACAGAACAAAACAGGACTTTTTAATTTGTGAAAAAGACAAAATGCTGCACGTTTCTTCATGCACATCAAACTTCAACTGAAAATGCTTTTTCCTGCATTTATTTAAATTAGGTTTTGGGTTTCATAGTGGAGTAAGTGTTGCCTGTGATTGCAGCTACAGGTATAGGCAGTAAATCAGAGGGAGAAGCTGCTGAGTGTATGATTAGTACACTGTTGGTAACATCCACTGAACTTTGGTATCCCGTGTTAAGACCCCCAAACTGGGTATTAATTTTTGTGCTGAAATAACCTTTTTTTTTTTTTAATAGGAAATTATTCAACTGCCTTTAGACTTTGTAAGACAGCTCTGTTTGAAAATTCAGCCAGAGAGGCCAGGTGAGTGCTGGGGAGAGCAATAAAAAGGGGGCTTTCTTCAAGCTTCTAAAGTGTTTTGCTTCGATTATAAAGTCAAAAAGCGTCAGACCTCAGAATATGAAGAAACTTTTTTTGATTTTTTTTTTTATATTTTTTATATTTTTGATATTTTTTTGATATTTTTTTTGACCATGTCAGGTCAAAAATTTGTTGAGAAAAAACAGGCGTGTGCTAGAATTTTAAGTTGCATCTGATACTAGTTGGATGAAATTGGGAAAAGGCATCCTCTGTAAGCTTGTGTTTGTTAATTCTGCCCCCAAAGTTTAATGAGCAGCTCCGGGATGTGGGGCTGTGCTTGATCCCTCCCGGTTCTGCCGTGGCGCTCTGGGGTCCCTGGGCAGGGACAAGTGTGCGAGGTAAAGGGTGCGCTGACCTTGTGAAACCTTTCGGAACGTGCCTCAAGACTGGAAGTTTGGCAATCGCTGACGCAGTCAGTGTGAAGTGAAGCGCTACAGAAATTTGATGTCGTCATTCTTAGTCAGCAGCACTTGGGGACATCGCTCTTCACATAGGGCTAAAAGTACAGTAGGGGGTCAGCTCTACAGTGGGCAATGAGAAGATGTCCCTCATGGTGTGTTCATCTGTTCTCAAATGTTCTTGAGAATCGCCAGAAACTCCTGCTTTAGCACAATTCCTTGAAGAAGAATGTGGTATTAAATTCTTTGGTAACTGTAGCCAGTACTTTGATGCCTTTGATCCAAGAAAAAAATGGAATTAATTTACATATAGTGAGCACAGGAGGCACATGATTGCTGAATTGTCCTCATATTTTTCAGAAACAGTTTCTGGCACTTTGGAACTAGCAAAGAAAGTAAATAGTGTGTAATAAAAACTACAAAATTGATGATACTCTGATAGATGTGAATCATAGAAATTAGTTTTATTTCTTAAAGTTAGATTTTGTGCATCTGCAGTTCATGGGCATCTCTTTAGAGAAGAAATGTGGTTGTGAGGAGCCATACAAGTGTATTTCTTGCTGTTTCTGAGGCGATTTTTTTTTCCTATTGCAATATATTTTTCAGAATGGACATTTTTCTTAGCAATGGAAGCTGTAACTAATGTACATGTATACTACATGTATTCTGTTTATCTCTTTAGTAACAGGTATCTGAAAATCCAGGAGTGTATGTTCTTACTAAATGAAAATCTTGCAGACTTTTCTCTGTCCTGTTACCTTTCCCCAAAGGATGCATTGGGAGGGAGGTTATTTAAAGGCATTTATTTGTGTGATGCCTCTTAATCTTAGTCTGAGACCATTTTGCTACTTTATTTCTTCTCAGGACTGTTAATCTGGATTGTATTAAAAAATGCTCTTTTTAAAGGGTGGTCATAGCAGAGGAAAGTTGTGAGCTTGTGAAGAGGGGGAAGGTAACTTTTGTTCCTTCTATGTTCCTTTTCACCTATTTATTATTTTGATATAAGCAGTGGAACAGTTAGGAAGAGACTAGTTCTCATTGAGACGTGCTTCTTCAGGTGATTGCTTCTCACTGGTTCTGTTTTTAATAACACATATCTTGATCTCAAACCTCGGGCAAATGTTTTAAACCTTGAAAAAGTGCTACGTACGGACTAAGGAGTTCAGCGAAGCCACTTACAGATCCTGTTGAGATGTGTGCTTTCTTCTGAACAGCTTATGATATTCCTGACCAGACTGAGGGATGGCAGTTTGTGCCGTTTCTGTAAGCAAACATGAGATCACCTCTTGGAATACAGTCATCTCTTACCTGTTGTCAGCCAACTGCTTATTTCGGGCCTCTCCCTGACATCTTTCTTGGGATGAGCTGGAAACCAGCCATTAAAGCAGCTCCTGAGGCACTCTATGTGCCTGCGGCAGTTTGGAGGAAACTGAAAATGTCTTGATAATGGGGGGGGGGTGGTGGGGCGGGCAAATTTATGCAGGTGCATAATTGGCTAAAGCCTGCTGAGCTGTGTCCTGAGTTTGTTCCCACTCCCCCACCTGGTGAACAAGATAACTACAGAGTAAAATAAATGCCCACGCAGCTCATGTTCTTGTTTGTGTTGATTTTTTCCCCCGTTTTCCCCAGAGTCTCGCTGTGATAAAGATATGGACACTCTTAGTGGTTATGCAATGTGCCTTCCTAACCTGACCAGGCTGCAGACCTATCGTTTTGTGGAGCACCGGCCCATCCTCTGCATAGAGATTAAGGTATCAAGTACAAGATCCTGCTGGGGCTCTTGTTTGCGTTTTTTAAGCACATTTTGACCAGAGCGGTTTCAAAGGAAGGCAGCAGTGGGATAAGGCAGAGCTCACTGCTTTCACTGTGACCCACAGGATGAAATAGCCTCCTCCCTCTTCCAGTTCCCGATCTTTCAAAACTTGGGAAATTCCCAGGTATTACTAGGCCTTTTGTCGGCCACAGCAGTTTTGTGTGTCCTTAATTCTTAAGTGAGGACTCTAAAATAATTGAGAATAATACATAGTGACATATATTAAGTTTTAAAGTGTTGCATGTTGACATTTTGGGGGGCTTTTAAAATTTATTTTTAATTTTCCTTTAACTAGAGTGATTTGCATATTGTGTGCTCTTATATTTCTATAAAGAAATACAATTATAATCTTGTGTTTGTTTGTTTTAGCCAAAGTGTGGCTTCATTCCTTTTTCCAGCCATGTTTCGCAGGAGATAAAGCACAAGGTGTGTCGTTACTGTATGCATCAGCATCTAAAGGTAATTTCTTTTCTCAGTAGTCATCCTGCTTTCCTTGGACCGCCCCGTGCTTTATTTGCTATTCCGGTCCTGCTTTCCTGTTGAAACTCCTGTGTTGTTGCTTAAATCTCTGATGTGACTAAAGACAGTAGGCGGATACTCGTCTGAGTTGCTGGGTGTGAATCTGCCTAGTGAGAGATGGAGCCAGTTCTGGGGGAAGCTGGAAGCAAAGAAATACAAGATTAGTCTTTCAGGACTATTAACGCTGTTGACTGGGTAAACTCCAGTGTCAAACTTCCTTCCAAGTACAGCTCACCAAACGCATGGTGGCATTCCATAACTTAGAACAGCAGGTGACTCACACGGAATTAATTTGATTAATGTCCACTTTGCGTCTGAAATAGTATAACTGTGCCTTACTGTAATGTAACGTGATCTTCCTCCTTGCTTTCCATTTGTGAATGCAATTCAAGTCACTTGAGCTAAATACAACGAGGAAGACCCCTAATAGTCCTGAATTGTACCTTCAGAGGCTTTTCAATGTCATAGGAGTTCTGAAGACAGGGTGTTAGTGCCACACACCTGACTGTTAAAGTAACTGAGAGTAGTTATTCCAGAAAGTGATTAACAGCTTTGATGTGGGTTTTCAACAGGTAGCGAATGGAAAATGGAAGCGACCAAGTAAATATTGCCCATTGGATCTCTTCTCAGGGTAAGGAAGTGTGTGCCTTGATTCTGTGTTTTCCCCAAAAACCTGTTACTGATTTCCTTCTCGGATTACTTTGACTTTCACTGTAGTATTTGGGATAATCAATGCCTTGTCTGACTTTTACGGGGAATTACTTTTGTGCTATATACCTCTTTACACCTATTTCAGGAATCAGAGTTGCTTGTTAATGTACCAGTGCCTTTTGCTACATAAAATTAAACCGAAGTTTAGTTTACTCGGATTTGAAGTTCTAATTGCGAATGGTCACTTTGTCTTTGCAGTGACTTCAGCCTGAATAACGTGCTTTTAATAGGTGTGGTCATGTCAGGTGCCCAGTTCTGATTGCGTAGAGCCCTCCAGGTAGGGGTGTAAACATCTAAAGGCTTATGATTAAAAAAACATTCTTGGATATTTTTTTTCCCTAGAAATAAACAGAGAATGCACTTTGCTTTGAAGAGCTTATTACAGGAAGCACAGAACAACTTGAAAATATTTAAGGTAAACAGTCAAATCTCTCTACTTGCTTTTTTTGCCTTGGCTTTTAAACAATTTGACTTGCAAAACAAAATGACAAGCATCTGAACAGTCAAGACCCTGTTTCAAACTACCTAATCAGCACCATCACTGATGGACCCCACCAAAAGAGGAAAATGGCAAAATTCTTAATTAGGTTTCAAGTTCAGACAGGTAAGTGATGATTTTCCAGAACTACTTAGTCTGAAAGAATTCCCAAGGAACCACTAATAGAAAAGGACTATTAAATGTGACCAAAGTTTTAAAAACTTTGCTTCTTCAGGAGGAAGAAGATAGAGAATTTTGCACGTCGCAGCATTCAAGCCAAATGCACAGCATGTTCCACTTGGGAAGTAAAAAAACCTTTTCTGTGGAAGATATAAAGCTTGTGTATTAATGATATTAATGGCTTGTGCAGGTTTTCAGATTAATTCTTGGAAATAAGATCTTTACAGCTTATTTCTAGTATTAAAGGAACTATTTGAGTTATTTAAACTTGTATGAACTGTTCTCTATTTGTTCTATTAGTACAGGTCACTGTCACACCTTTTCTGTCCCCTTTTTTTATAGCCTTTCATTTTCTAATTTGCCTTTTAAAGGAAGGTTTTTTTCACATGGTGCTTTTTCACCTCTGACATTATTCATAAATAAGTGATACGAAAATGTGCTAAGTATCACTTCACTGCTGTAACTCTGATTACTTACAGTTGATTAAGTTGGGAAAGTAGCATTTGACTTAAATGGGCTTTTTTTTTTTGTCCTAACACAAAGGTTGTCACCTGTGGTATCTGATTAAACTTGAGGGCAAATTTGTAAAAATGTGTGTATTTGTATGCAGACTGTTATATGCTTTTCTGTGCTTATTGTCTTCAAATCTGATGCTTTATTAACTATTAACTAATTACAAATAACTGGATTTCATGAAGTGCCTAAATATATTTTTTTTTCTCATTTGCAGAATGGAGAACTAATTTATGGCTGTAAAGATGACCAGGACTGTGTCTCTGACTGGAACGAACTCGCTCATCACTTAAAACCTTTCTTCTTCCCTTCCAATGGGTTGGTCAATGGGCCGCACTGTACAAGGACAATTATTAAAGAACTAATCCATGTTATAACCATGACGTTACTAAGTAGTACTGACGCCTGCAGGGCAGGTGACATGAAGACAGTTCCCATTTCACAAGGAAGAAGCTACTGTGAAGCAAGTGCTTTTAATAAGGAGCTAGTAAGAAATGGTAAGAGTTAATTTTTTGAGCACTGTTAATTAACTGTTAATCACATAGCAATTTGGATCTTTGTCTCTCATTTGCTGTTTAATACCGGTGTGAAGAAGGGAAACAGTGGAGTCTCAGTCACATTATAAAAATGAGTTCTGAGCTGTGTAACTGTTAGATAATTGTTTTTAATGTGAACACTTTTAGCAGTTTTGTCCCTAATGACAGGAATAAAAATAAATTCAGAAGGTAGTGGAGGAAAAATAGAAAAAAACCCCACCAGTTTGAGCCAGTAATCATCACAGGTATTTCAGAGGAATGGGGAGTTTTTATGTGTCTGGCTGCTTTGGTTGGTTTGTCACTGGCACCTGTTTCTTGCCTTTCCCCACTCCCCCGTCAGCCCCCGACAGCGAGCGTGTAGCTCCTTTGCTTTTCTGCTGCTCCACTTCTGGTAAAGACACAGGTATCGTTATACAAACAGCCTGTTTCTTGCTCTGCTTTGAGGAGAATCTTTTTCAGTGCTGGTTCGTTTTGTTGCATTGTGTGGAGAAAGAGCTCTCTTACAGAAATGATAGCAAACACAAGTCTTTTCATATTATTATTAAGAATATCCAATATCTGAAATTCTAAATTGCTTTCTGCCAACAGTTCATGCTGTTGAAAGTGAATTTCTGGTGGCTCCAAATGCATGTGAAAAATTTCTCCTGTAGACTCAAACAAGTAGATTGCGATGGAACCGTGTGGGGTTGGGATTTTTTTAGCAGAGTTATATACCAGGTGTTTTATTCTGCAGTAAAATACAGGCTGTTTAAATGTGCCGTGAGTACATGCAGCTGGCACATCAGTGTTTGGAAACCAAAGGGGTTTTGGTTTGGGTGGTTTTTCCCCGGTGATTGCTCTAAGGAGTATTTGAATTTGTTTTGTTAACGAGCGTGTAATGGTGAAATGAGACACTCATGGCTGCCTTATTTGAAAATACATTTTCTTCTAGGTAAACATAAATTGGAAAGCTCTGGCTTACCGAGGGGTTGTCTCCTTTATAAAACCCTTCAGGCTCAGATGCTTGACATGCTGGATATCGAAGGACTCTACCCTTTGTACAGTAGAGTTGAACAGTACTTGGAGGAATTCCCAGAAGAGAGGTACAATTTGATGGCTTTTCTTTTCAGTAGTGCTTGGGTAGGTGTGCAGCCCGGATCGACTCTCTGGGGACACACCATTTGTTCTCTCCTGTTATGTCACATACAGCCTGCCCTCGTGGGACTGCACCTTCTGAATTTCTAACTTGAAATGCCGGAAAATGTAAAAGATGGATTTTATTGTTAAAAGTTTTGATATCAGTCACTTTGACATGAATTTTAAAGTAATGAGTGTGGGAAATTCACAACAGGGTAGGAGAAAAAGCCCTGTTCCTTAGTAGCAGAGGGTTACATATTTGAGGACAGATGCAGTGGAGTGGATGGTTGGTTTCTCCTGCCTTTGGTACCTGCAGAGCTAGGACTATGTCTGCAGTAATAATGACATTTTTACAGTCATTCTCAAGTCTTATCTTGGCTTCCCTGCAGCCTGCCCCTTATATTCAGCCACAATCAGCCCGTGCCTGCCAGACCTTACGGAGGTGCCCGGTACCTGCTCCTGCCCAGCCCGCCCTCGTTGTGTCACTGTAACACAAGTTATCACACCATACTTGAGGCACAGTAGTTTTTATCTTGTGGTGTTTCTTGCCTGATGAAGAAATACCAGGCATTGCAAGCTGCTGCATTTGTTCTTAAATGAAGCTTATTAGTTGTAGTTATAATTGCTCTAAAAAGCCTTGACTGGCCTGTGTCTGACGTGCTGGCAGTTCTGCCGTTGCTCACAGGAGGGCACTCCGGCTTCACCTGCTGCTTGCGCTCCGCCGGCTCCCGCTGGAGTTGAAGGTTCTTGCAGTGACACACGGGGCAATGCATTTAGAATAATTTATCTTTTAAAAAAGGCAATGCCAAACCCTAAACAGCGTTATCTGAAGCGATATGAGAACAATGGGAACAGCCGTGGTGTTAGATCTCTTGAGTATTAATTATTATTAAGTATTAAATAAATATTGAGTATTAAATTGAGTATTAAATATTATTAATCTGTTGCTGTGTTTATTGGTGTTATTGTTCATTTGTTCCGATCTGTGTATCTGGGCTGCTGAAGAAAGAGCTCATTGAAAACCATCATGGCTGTCTGTAAATCTTTTAAAATTTATTTAGAAGTACATTACAGATAGGTGGACCTTACAATGAAGCATTTTATGAGAAGCTGCTAGATCTTTCAACTGAAGATGATGGGACAGTAGCGTTTGCGTTAACAAAGGTACTTTTCCTGTGCATGTTGTTGAAGCTTGTTTAGTCTGTCAGTTTTAATAAACACCTGGAAATGGATGGATGTGTGTTAGCATCACTGCTGGCTTGTCAGGTCTGCATGGTTAAAGTCCTTAATTGTGCCAGGGTGTATCTTTGTAGCAGAAGCAGTGAAAAACAAATGTGTTCAGCACCAGTCCTTGAGAGAAGAATAAAGCTGGTTATTTCCCTTCTAGACTGAGAAGCATTTGCCTGACCTGGTGCTATTTTGGCCTTCAAGAAAAGTATCTGTAGAAAATAAATATGAGCCTTGGACAGGATGCTGTAAACCCACTTGCCTCCTGCTAACCACCTGTTATAGAGATAATTTCCAGCTCTTAAAGTACCAATATACTGAGTGTACTGATGCCTCGTTCTTTAGAGCAGTATTTTTTACTAGAGGCAAATACAAATAGAATGGAAGATTGATGTCACTTTTCTGTTGTCCAGGTGCAGCAGTACAGAATAGCCATGACTGCTAAAGACTGCTCCATCATGATCGCCCTCTCGCCCTGTCTGCAAGACGAATGGTAAGAAAGAGAGGCTGTTGGTGAATGACATCTGTGCCTTGGGAAAGTGAAGACACCTTTGCACGGTTCAGGCAATTCAAGTAACTGTTTAAAAATGGAGGAGGCTTTTCGAGGGGAGAGGTGTCCCCAGATACTTGGCTGAGAGCGTATCAATAACATGGAGTTCTGATTTAAGACATTTAGGATAAATGTTTGTTTCTGAAAAGTTGTAGGTTGATAAAAAACATTAAGATTTCAGACTTATTTATTTCCTGAAATTTAAATTGACTGTTCATAGTAGATGTATGTGGTTTTAACTAGGTTCAGATTTTCTGCCTTGGTGTCCTCATATGAGAGGTTTTTCAAGATGAGTTGCCTTTAACTGCCTAATTAGAGAACTTATTAAGCATATCAATGAAAAGCCTTTATTAAGCATATCAATAAAAACAAGGCAATAATCCAGAGGTGAAGTATTTCACAGTAAGGCAGGAGGCTTTCCCACACTATGACCCCTTTTGACTCGTGTCGGCACTAATCGCCTGCTCTTACCCAGGGGAGTTTGCTCTACCAAAGCCTCGCTATTTTTAGAAAATATTGTTTTCTGCGTTTGCCCTGCAGTTCTTGAGTGAAAAGTTCACGATGGAGATGAGTCATGCAATGGGTGGCAGAGCAGGAAGTCCTCCATCCTTCAGTATGCTGGGACACTGGTTCTGATACTCAATTTGTGTTACTTGGAACCTAAAGTAGGAGTTTCGGGGATTCTTCCTGTGTCTGGTAGTTCATAAGGCTGTTGCTTTGTGTGCAAACCACCATGAAACAGCTTTGATCTACTAAACACGTAGACACAGTAACTAAGAGTGTTTTGACTTAAGCTGTGCAGAAGCTGTAAGGAAAATGACTGGAAGAGGCACCAGCAAATTCTCTTTAAGACTGGTTCAGCTGGAGCTGCGGTTTCCTAAAGGCTACATCAGCTGAAGCTTATTTTCTAAGGCCTGATGAAAGTTATAAGATGGACACTAAAGTCACTTCTGGGGAGGCCTGGGGATACACAAATGGAAGAGGTTACCTTCAGTGGCTCAGGGGTGTGATGTGCTTTTGTTTTCCAGCTCGGAGCAAAGACCTGTGGTACTAACGTCCAAATCAAGATTCACCTTTTCTGTTTCTGTCCTGGACCTCGATCTGAAACCCTACGAAAGTATTCCTCACCAGTATAAACTGGATGGCAAGATAGTAAACTATTATTTGAAGAATGTACAGGCCAAAGATGACCCAGTGATGTCCAGTCTCTTCAAGGAGAATGAAGACTGCACATTAGTTCTCCATAAAGTGTAACTGTTTCCTTAAGGTTATTTT
The DNA here is from genome assembly GCA_026413425.1 of Tringa solitaria. NCBI lineage: Eukaryota > Metazoa > Chordata > Aves > Charadriiformes > Scolopacidae > Tringa > Tringa solitaria. The sequence continues at coordinate 19,800,469 of JAOXJM010000003.1, forward strand.
TATTTGAACACATTAGAAAGTGAACGATTAATGGAATACAATTATGGTGATTTATTATTTTTTTTCTATTGTGTTCAGTGCATTCTTCAGCTGTGAATGTTTTTGCTTTAGGAAATGATTTCTAATTGGTTATGCCTTTTCAAAGACATGGGATAGCACTAAACCACGCATTTGCTATATAACCTTAATGAATGTATTTAATATGACAGAACAGATAACGTGCCATACCTTGGAACTAGAGGACAGATCAAATCAATACTAAAAGTCTACTTCCTTAGAATGGAAAGAGCACAGAATTAAAGGTTTTCCTGAAGTATTGCACTAATGTAGAAAGCCTAATTACTAACAAGAGAATTGCCTTGGAGCTTGCGCTTTGTCTCACTCGTACCTGCTAGGAAGAGGGAATGCTCTGACAAAGCCTCATATCAAACTGTAGCATTAAGTCCACTGAAAACACAACGGAGGTGGCTGCTCAAGTGTTACTGGTCACTGGAACTTCCCTGTTACTGCAGAACACTTTGAAGTACTAACACATGAGATGAAGAACACCAAACTGCCTCCAGAAGTTTTGTGACCACCTCGTGTCTACCTAAAGCTTCTGAAACTAAGTGAAAAGGGTTAAAGGTAAGCATCTTGGAATTTTATGTGATAGCTGGGCTTAACTCATTGACATACAGGTCTTTTATTTTCTATACATTACATGCTGCTATTGAAGGTGAAACCACAGCTTGATCTTACCTAATTTAAATGGAGCTATAAGAATAATATAATCTTGAGTTTTACAGATTATTTCAGGTCTTTCAGGTTGTGTCAAATATTGGCATTATTTCACTGATAAGCCCACACTGCGTAGTGTGACCAGCTGCTTTCAGGCTCATTCTTTTTAAGTGACATGGAAAAAAGGTGACCGTATCTGATTGTCTAGAGCTGCAGGGGGGTCACCTTCTCAGGGTGAGTGCTGGAGCTAAGCTGGTACCACTGCTTCAGCAACTGAATGACAGCTTTACTTTGTAAACGCTGGTGTGTGCAGCTGAAGTCTTGTGAGATGTTGCATTAAATGCCATCCTCAAGGAAGGTCCTGAGCTGGAGACTGAGGACATATGACATACAGATGAGTAGTAATAGACACTTTCCCCGTGTACTTGGGGATTACACACCCTAAAATGCACGGAGAGACACTGTGAATCCAGGCTGCAGTGAGCTGCTGTTACCTGGATACAGCACGTGCTTACTGCTAATGGTTCTCAAAATAATGTAGGTTAACATTTAAAAAAAACAGATTTGTATCGGGACCTCAATGTAATGTTCCGTTTCACCTGAAATTCAAAAAGCAAACCCAGAAAACCCTGTATATATTGGCACAACCAGAGGAAGAATGATGGAATGTAGAGAACAGAGCTTTGTGGTGGGCAGAGACCCAGGAGAGCGGTCTCTGCTCCTCTGGTGCCAGCAGCGCCGATCCCCTTCTGGGACAGGGTCGGGGGCTGCTCTTGCTGAAACGTGATGCTACAACCGTGCAATAAGCTGGCGGTGGTGATAAGCCCTCCTTTCCTAGGAAAGCCTGGGGGGAGAGACAGCTATTTTTAAATCCAGAAATCCTCCAACTGTTAGGCAAGAGGAGGAAGGATGGACTCTCCACAGCCGGGAAGATTTCAGTTTTTTATGCTGTAACTTTACACACATTTCATGTGCAAACAGAAGCGTCTGTGCTGATCAAACAGTTTCTTTTTCGTGCTAGAAGAAGCTAAAGATGAAATAAACTAAAGGTTACACAAAACTAGCTAAACCAGTAATGTCAGTGGATAAAGTAACAATGAATTTTGCCTGTCTACTGGATTCCAAACTTGAAATTAGTCTGCCTTATACTTAACAAGATATGTTATTATAGAGTTGCTGTTCATCAAAACTCAGTCTCTGGTGTGGCTCAGCTGTTGATTCTGACAGAAACCAATCTGGTCTGTCAGTTTTCCCTGACCTACCAGAACAGTAGGAGACTATTTCAGTGATCAAAATGACCATATTATAAACACACTGTTGCTTTATTTCTTGAGTTCTCCACCTGTTTCACCTGTGTAGTATTTTGTCATACCTTACAACGAGAGCAGGCAGTTGCGCAGTGGTTGGAGCCGTTGTGGACTTGAAAAGGAGCTCTCAGTGTTACTCCAGAGTCCACAGTTTGTGGGTTTGGCCCCTTGGTTCAAGGAGCAACAACAATTTTGGTTCCCACCTGAGAAGGACACGACTTGGAGTTGTTTGGGTTTGGCTTGGGCAGGGTCCTCTGGTTGTGAGAGCTGGTGCCGGGCAGGAACTCTCTTGAAAAATGCTGGGAGTTACAGATAAGGCAACGGTACACCTGATGGAAGTGAATGAAGATTAGAGGCATCTGGCTGATCTGTTGTGTTTCTTCAGGGATGAATGTATGAAATGTGACGCGTTCATAACGTGTTACCTACTAGAATTTCCTTCTAGAAGTAGGAAATGAGTACAAAGCGCTGCAGGGAGTGGCAGGAAACTGGTCTGTCTCTTCACAGAAGCGTAGCGCTCCTTTCCTGGTCGGGTTAATGCTGTCTTGACTCAACACTTACATTGTGGGAAAAAGTTGCTTCATACCCATTCCCATTATTATTATTTTTTTAAAGCATAATATGTCTTTGAAATCTTCAAATTGTCTACTTCCACCCTAATTTAATGAGAAAGCTATTTAACTCTTTGTTCTAGGAGTCTCTTACTGTTCTCTTGTCATTTTAAAATCACTGTAACTTTTACAGAGCTGTGAAATGAAATGGATTTTTATGGACTTGATTTTGACAGTGCATGATCTTTTAACACTTTCCAGGTGTCTAGAAAATGTTAAGAAGATAAACCACTCTGGTACATTAATAATTCAGAAAGATAAATTTATAATGAAATCACTCTGTACATGTAACTATTTTATTTGGCATTTTTGTATTTAAATGGCTGTATTTATTTTCATGTCATGACAATTTATATATAATGTGCCATAATTGTACAGATAGCATGTTTTATGAGTATGGTTTCTAAATGGAAAATAACTTAATGTTTATATTCAATAAAATTATAGACCGTGTAACACAATATCTTAATTAAAACTACTTTTGAAATTGCTACCTGTCCTAAGTTGTGCTGCTGTTCAGGTTTTTGAGGCCACTGCTCTGATGAGGTTCTCGATGGCGGCCTCGATCCCGAAGAGAAGGAGGAGGCTGCGGAAGCGGGTGGGTGCATTCTCAATGGTTGCCATGTTCTGCTCCAGGACTGCAAGGGAAAGGTGACGAGGAACATGATTTTCACACAGTTGCAGCGTTACCAAGAGCAGCTCTTGGTGCGTTTTTGGATAAAGCGGGTTACCGGCTGCCTAGAAGAGGAAGGCAGGAAATGAAACTTTGCTGCTGGCTAAATTGGTTTTTTTTTGTGCCCGGTAAGCTCTGCAAGACGTATTTCCATGGTATCTGAAGAGATGTTGGTCAAAAAAAAAGGGATGGGCATCCTACTGGAAAGCTCAGAAAGGGTCTCAAGTGAATGACCTTACCTTGCTCTGGTACTTTAATTAGAAGGTCCAGAACAGGTGTGGTTCTCCCTTCTTGGTCTATATGTATCTTCCAAATGACCATTAATTCAAACCTGTGTCATGTGCACAGAAAAGTTCACACAGCAAAAAATTAAGTGTCAACAAGGCAACTGCCTTTAAAGTTTTTTCAAAGCAGAACAGTATTCAGGAGGTTCACACTCATTATGCTCTTAAACAAAATGAATCTCAGGTAATGCAGCTCACCCATCTCTCAGAATCAGGAATACTTCATATTTTGCACCAAGGAAAACTGTTAATCAATTGACAAGGAGAGGTTATTGCCTTGTTTCCAGGTACATTCACATTTTCAACCTCAAGGGTTTCTTTTTCCCCTGGTTCTTGTCTTTGTCTCTCATGAACGGCAAGTTTCGAGGGAGCAGGGGTAAAAGTACAAAAGAAAATGAGAGAGAGCATTTCCTTCCCCCTGCCCCTCACCTGCCGCCTGCACCCAGGGCTGGGTGTGGTGCTGGGATACAGCATGAGCACAGGAAAATCCTTTGGGAAGTGTTGGCATAAATAGCAATGTCCTGGCTTTGGAATCAGGTCCACCCTGCTATTATTGTTCATGGCATTTTTAGAGTAATGCACAGGGATAAGTGTATCAGAGGCCTGGATTCTGGCATTCATTTGCTTTTAATTTTTTTAAAAAAATCATTTTAACCATCATTACTCCTTGAAGAGTTGTTTTTGCCAGGCTGGTTATTATTTCCAGCTTGCCCACTGGGACAGGATGGCTATGCCATAGGAAGGGAATGACTGGGCAGCTGGCTGCTGCAGGGGCAGTTTTTCTAGTCAAGCTCAGGGATTTCTCTAGAACAACATCCATAGTTTTGCTGCTTTCCAGCACCCCAAATGCTTCACTGCATTTTGTATGCCCCCCCTGCCCCATCCCTGCTGTTGGGAGAATTCCTCGTTAAAAGTGAGGCTTTTCCTAACAGGAGGTGGCTCTGCACAGTGATGAGTCAGGGCGAGGGGCAAGTTCCCTCTCTCGGTGTCACGTGACCCATTGGGACTGTAAAAGTTTCCTTTAAATCTGCTTTGTCAGCCTTTTGCCACTTCATTGTTAAAAACCCTTTGGGAGCTTGTGCACAGCTTGTTCTGGGATTTAGCAAACAAATTAATATGCAAGTGGATTTCCTACCAACCCACTGAAATGGTTTTTAAATTCTTACATTTAATGATTGTAGGTGAGAGGGAATGTGCAATGGGACTTGGCACCTGTCAACATGAAGAGAACCTAAATTAAAACAGCTTATTTTCTCACTGTGATGCTCTAACATTAACTCATTTCAGCAACCCAGAGTGAAACTATTTACTTTTAAATGACAGATTTGGCCAAAGCGGGACAGCACCACTATCTATTATGGTCTATTTGCTAGTTCCATAAACATAGGATGGAGGGAGCTGTGCTTCATTTCCAGTTGTTTCCATATACATTAATGGATGTTACAGCAAAGATGTAATGGGAAAAGGGAATGGTCTGATCCCTTCACAAAATAGTTACGTTTCCCAGCCCTTAAAGAATTCTTGACAGTGAAAATTATATTTTCTTACATGCAACTGCAAGGATTTTTTTTTCTCTATTTAAAACCCCAAACTTGCCAGAAGGTGCCCATCAGGGAGCCCAAACCAGCAGTAGAGTAATAGAACAAAAGGCAGCGCAATGATCCCCTCCTTTATCTCATTTCCCTCTAAAACAACGGAAAAATAGAGCCCCGGTTGCTGTCAGTAACGGGGTAACTGCCACTTTCTTCCATTCTCTAATGGCCAGACGACCCGAGCAGCTTCAGTGTTTTGCTGCAGTGCGGGGTGAGCGCGGCACCTCCTGCCCCAGAAGAAGTGTGAGCTGCAGCTGAGGGGCTGTGAGGAGGGACAAGTGCCTTCCTTCAGCTCCCAGGGTGGAAAATGCCGCTCTCTCCCAGTCGGGCCGGTGGCCAGTGGCCCACCCTGTGGCACCGAGAGGGACGTTGGCCTTGGCAGGGGTCTGGCCCCTTGCTCTGGCCACGTAACACGGAAAGACAACCAAGGTGGAGCAAATCCAGCTGCAGCTGACGTGGTTGTTGGTGTGTGAGAGGGAGGATGCATCCCACATTCCTCAGCTTTCAATTTAGACGCCTCATTGTGAGCTCCCAAAACCAAGACAGTAATACATATATTTTTCTTCAAATGCAAATGGAAAGCCTGCTAGAGCCCTTCAAAGTTTCCACCTCGCTTTTCAAAAGAGTAGCAACACGACTGAATGATTTTCTAACAAGGCCACGTGCACGCAGCCTGTAGGTGTATTTGGGGGATTTTTCTCCTCACTTTTTAAATCTCTGATTTTAGCCCTAAAATGCAACACACATCATCTCATCTCTGGTTTTAGAGGCTTTACGAAATAAAGAGTGACAATGTTGAAGCATCCCAATTATCTGTCGATCGTCACTATGCATTTCACAAGCCTTTATCTGTGTAAATCAAGAGAAGTGTTTGCTGGCTTACCCAGAAGGCGTGGGGTTCCTCAGGGTGATGTGATCTCCCAGCAGCCCTTCCGGAAGGGTCACCACCTTGGGGTATTTGGTCTGTGGATAAACAGGTTCAAAAGGGTCTAAATTAGCTCACAACAAGCAGAATAGACAAGGTGGTTTCTAGTTGGTGCTTTCCAGTTGCAATGGATTTTATTAGGTTCCATTTGTAAGAGTTGAGAGTAACAATAGTAACCATTTAAAATCATGACTTTTTTTAAAGTTTTGATGGTTTGGGTTATTTTTTTCTTATTTTCTTTTTAGTATCATCCATGTGATAGCAAGAGATACTTAAATTTGGCCACCTCAGAGGAAAAAAAAATTAGCATGCTCTTGTACAAAGAGAATTTAGAGGTTCTTGTGCAAGACCTAGGAAACCTTGGAAGAATGTTTTTTAACAGAGTTCTGTTAATTTGATTTAATAACACATTATAATACATCACCATTTCACACACCCCACCTGTGATTTAAATAACCTCACTGCTACACTCTGTTTTGACATTCCTTTGGAGAAACTAGACCATCAGTGCTTTGAAATAAAGGCAATGAGAGACCAAAATAACCACTATTGTCAAAATATCATGGGACAACAGAAACACGATAAAAGACATAAAACTACTGAGCACTATTCAACTTCCATGTTACTGGGAATTAGAGCTGCTTTGAGCTACTATGATATGCGGAGATGGATCATAGTTCCATTAATTTGTTAATGCATCTTTACAGTCTTCAACGTGTGTATCTTGAATGACCCCAGACTCATAACTTTTGCTATAACTATTTTGAAACCATGTGAAAGTGAAGCAGAATAGTGGCTACGTATGGATTCTTTAGGCAGTAAGGTGGCAGGTTACTCGGTGTATAAGATGATCGAAATACATCAAAACACAGAGACAGAGCTGGGTGAGTGCACCTTTTGGGGAGAGGCTGTTGCAAACGGGAGCAGAGCCCAGGCCCAGCCCGTCGCTGTGAAGACACCACCACTATTACTGCTTGTCCTGTCTCATGTGCTGGATACAGAGCCGTGATCCAAAAACTGCAGTTTATAGAGTGTGAAAAGTCTGTCGGCCTGAATCATTCCCCAGCGCTCGCGGGGCAAGCAGTGTCTTACGGAAAAGGAGCGGGAGAGCCCGGCTTTGAAAAGCACTGGAGAAAATGAGCTGGGTTTTACAGGATTACGCCTCATCTGGCGGAGTGAAATTGCTACCAGATGTGACCTCGCTCCGGTTTAGGAATTTATGACAGACTGAAGGGGGCTGTGCAGGATGCCAAGTGACATACAACACATGGAATTTGCCAGTTTTAATTTCTACCAAGTATCGAGCACTGTATTTACCACGGGGATAAAGGCCACGGTCTGTCCTGGGAACAAAGACACATCAGGGGCAACAAAGCCCAGGGTAGTTACAGCGTGAAAGCATGGCTGATCTAAGGTCACTCCTCTAGAAAATACACTCTTCCGCTGACAAAACAAAACAAGTTTTACAGGCTTTCTTTCTCAATAACCCAGGTCTTTGATATTCACTACATGCCTTCATTTGTCTGGGAGAACCTCACAATCTCTTCAGCTCCTGGTTGCAAATACTAGAATTTTAGGATTACTTGTATCTGCTGAACTCAACTCTCAAGTTCCTCGTTCACGAGAGACCCAAGTATCCCATAGCAAAGCACTGAGTCACATTTTATCTCCCACCCATACTGAGACCTTTGGGAATCAGCAGAGAAAACAGATCAGAGGAAGTCGGTAAAAGTTCCAATTTTCAAACCACTGCACAATGCACCCATGACCTGGTTTGGGAGCTCCTGCTCCCAAACAAATCAACACTTTTACCCCCGGCTCATGGGTGGTGGTTGTACAGAAACCAGAGGTATCTCAAGAAAATCTCCAACTGCATGATTTTCTCTTGTTTAGAAGCTTCCTTGTACCTGGGAGGGAGCGCGCTGGTGAGTTCTGCACACAGCAAATGGTTATTCTGTGCTTTCAATAAATGTTAGGGTTTTGGCAATCAATTTGGCAATCAATCCAAAAGCACAAGAATGCACACAAGAATCTGATCTTGTGGGAAATTCAGAGGATTTGGGATAAAATCCAGCTTCTTACCAGGAAAGATCATATCTTAGCAACCCATGAAGCGTCCAAAAAGCCAAAACACAAATACCTACTTCTCTCCAAGCGCTAAATACACATGAAAACTGAAGTCCTAACAGCAGGACAAAGCAGCACCTTACCCAGACACAGGCAGGATGGGTGGCTGCCCCTCCATGTCCTTGGAATGACCATGTGGCAGACACAGGACACAAAACTACGTGAGCAATCTTAAACACTGACAATTTAGGGAATAAACCCCAGGAAACACCATCACACAATCTACCTTTCGCATTCACAGAATCACAGAATGATGTGGGGTTGGAAGATCATCTAGTCCAACCGCCTGCCAAAGCAGGTCCATTTAGAGCAGGTCTCACAGGAATGTGTCCAGGCGGATTTTGAATGTCTCCAGAGACAGAGACTCCACCACCTCTCTGGGCAGCCTGTTCCA
>JAOXJM010000003.1:19818333-19833128 GCA_026413425.1 Tringa solitaria
ATAAGCTCAATGTTAGGGATTTACTCTTTTAAAGCACGATTAAAAAAAGTTTTAAAATAGCTTACGTCTTAAAAGTTTTATTCAGCTTATGTTGATCATTTACTGTTGTGGTTATTTCATCTTGGCTGTGGATTTACTAGAAGATGAAAGTGCACAGTTAAAGACAAGAGTCAGTCAAGTACTGTTAATCAATAAAATTCCATTAATTTCTACAACTAGAAGACCAGCTGCCTGTTGGTACAATAACTGGGGTTCTTTGAGATATGTTATGCCTATTAGGGTAATGTACCTGCATCAGATGAGAGAATTTTCCCCTTGACATCATTAGCCAGTGAGTCAGTTCATGTAACCAGCCAGTAATTATCATAAATACAATATGCACAAAATATTTACTACCAATTGTTGTGTGGCATCAACACTTACACCCCTCCCCCAAGCTTTTTTGTACTACAGACTCTGCAGAGAGAAACTCATAGCAAGAAAGATGGCACACACTAGAGGACAAAATAAAATAATCGAATAAGCTTCACTTACTATTACTTCCTTATTAACACTGACTGCCAATTAATAGATTAGGTACAGGAAAGGTATTTGGAGTCTTGTTCAAATAAGCTTAGAGAACTGGCTTTCTTAAAGAGTCTGAATAGTTATTTGCTTTTATGTGGGCAAACATTTATCTTAGCTAGTAAAGACACTTATGTCCATAGACCCACTTGGAATATCTAAAATACCAGTTTTCATTTCTCACAAAGAGATACAAACTGTTGAAGAGGTTCAATCTCTTGTCACTTAGAGTGAACTGCCCAACGGCAGAGAGGGTTTGGGTCAATCAGTAGCTGTCACATCTGCTTGCACTATCACCTCGATATCTTAAGAAAGTAGTAGCTGTACCGTAATCTTCACTGGACACCAGTGACAAAGGTGCAATCTGTGTTTGCACAAAAAGAAACAAAAAACTTCTTGCATGACTTGCCCTCAGGAATAAAGATATGGTTCTTTTTTAGTTCCACCCAGATTTGATATCAGTGGATGAATGACAGTACCATTCTCTACTGCATGTAGTAGAATAGTATTCATTTCTGTAGCCACCATAAAGACCAGATTTTTCCGTAAACACATGCAGATATGTACATAAAATACATTCTCATAAAAACCAGTGCTTATTTTCAGAAATACCACTGTAGTAGTATTATTACTGAGCATCAGAAAACAGTTTAGCATCTGCATTAGGTGAAAAGTGAAGCTTTCTCTAAAAACATATGCTGTACATCAGTTAAAATCTTTGCTGCAAAACATCCTCTCTTAGTGGTCCTACAAAGCACTACATTTAGGGTAGTCTCAACAAAAATTTGCCACCAGTAGCTTTTATTTGTCTGTTTATTAACAAATAGAAGTTGCCTCAAATATTCTGATTACGTGAAAATAAATATTAACATGAAATGCTACCATGCCCATTGCTATCAACAAAAGCAGGAGCCAGTCCAGGAGCCAGTTGAAAAAAACCCAAAAGCTTTAAACCCACTGATTTCTTTTCATGTAATACCCAAATATAATTCTTTAAATCTGGCTGTCAAAAGCATGACACTTCAGTTTATCAAACACATTCTTAGCATAAACAAGAGTGATGCAGGAAACAGTCTTGAAAAGACCCAAGCATCTATGAGAAGAGATCTACAGTACACAAAACCAGTTAACAATTTATGTTGAGGATTGTATGTGTAAAGGTGCAAAGTTGTGGATCCACTGATATAAAATAGGCTCATAAAAATGGTCAACCATTTTATCCAATCCTCAAACTTTGATCTAGTAAATCACTTTAATAAGAAAGCAGCAAAACCCCAAATAATCAAAACAGAAGAAAAAATAAGGCACACCGAAAAAGTGTAACTGCTGTTTACTCGGCAACTCTAAACTCTAGACTAAATCTCTTGGAACATGGATGATTTTCACTCAAATATTTGTATACTGCCAAGTACAAAAGAATTTAGGGCAGTGATGAGAATTCTTTAGTGTATCCGCTAGGAGAAATCACACGCAGCTGCCAGGCAAAAACATATCCTTATGCTCCACCTTATTTGGTTTTTAAATGCCAAAGTTGCAGTCACCAAGACTGTACTGTGATGTACATGTATAAATATTTGGTTTATTGCTAGGTACTGCTACAACACAAAGGAGAAATAGCAATACTATCAATAGCTGCCAGCGCAATTCATTCACTTTCAACTCAACCCTGAGCCATTCCTTTATCTGAATTTAAATGGCTGTCATTGCAGAAACATTTCAAAAAACTGCTGGCGACAACAGATTTTGTTTAAAGCTTTCCTTTTGGCAGTTGTGTACTAATAAGAAGGTCAGTCCTAACTCAAGCTGTGGAATAACACACATTGCAGAGTGGGTACTGGGGCACCCAGCCCTTGGGAATGTGCACAAGCACTCTTGGACTTGAGGAAGCCTTCGATCCCTCTGATCCCACTCATCCCAAATTCCTCCACAAACCCTCCCCACAGCTCCCAGCTGGTTTCCACACAGACCAATGGCAAAATGCCACCGTTGGGCCCAAGATACAGGTGCGTCCGGATGGAATGACCATGGATCTAGACTGCGGAGTGACTTCAGGACTGCTGGAATTCAGCGTGCCTTACAAAAGGACTAAGTTAGTAATGCATGGTCTACAGCAACGCTTTGCTTTGGTTCAAAACAGCATGTTCAGCCATTCCACAATCATTGGGGTTACTAATAAAGTCAGTTTAAGAAGCTGATGTCAGGGGTATTTCTCTTTTTTCTATAATACTATCAGCTGAGCAAAAGGGGCATTCCCTTCAGGCTTTTACCTGATAGCCTCCACAGATGAACTGCTACTTCATAAGCATGTGGCTAACTATTAATTCTATTAATAAACGATACAGACTAACCAGTTACTCAAATTTCAAGTTTCCACACAAAGAACAATATTTTAAAAGATCGTACTTTATCATACTATTTCAATATAAACAGTGGTGCAAACATTTGCAGCATTCTATTTCAAGCAGCAATTAATGAATCTCTAATTATTTGAGGTGTATTAACACTCAAACAAAGACTACATTTCCAAACCCAAACAAAGTCCCACAATGGAACTGTAATGTATACACAGATAATCTGATTGTCAAGTAGAAAAAATATGAGAAGAAAGGCAAGCATTATAATGTTATTTAAAAAGTAGTTCTGGATTACTTCAATATTCATTTTTTCCCCTGTAGAAAGACCTCTGGATGACTCTTCCAAAATGCACTGCAAACTAACATATGAAGCCTCCAGCATATTCTTCATCTTCGGCTTTTTCTATTTTTTCCCTTCTCTGTTTTGGAATCAGCTCTTGTATTCGCATTTACTCGCAGCTGACCCTGCCAGTGCAAAAGTAGCACTGTCTAGACTACGTCCATAGTTATGCCTCTTAAGAATAATTCAAGTGACAGCTCTACAGCCCTTATAACTCCAGAATCGCATTTCTCATTTCTAACATATCCTGTTGCCCTATGAATTCAGAATTACTGTCTCTCAAACAGTTCAATCTTCATTAATTCATAGGATCTTTCCAGCTAATATCTATAAAATAAAGATGTCATAACATTCAGTTAGCAAAGTAGTCGCTGTGAATGTACCTTATGATATCTCCCAGCTCTCTGAAACAAAACCAGCAAACACATCCGAAAAAATCAGTTTGTTCCGCCTCGTACAACACACATTGTGTAATACAAGTAAAGGCCAAGAAATACAGAAAAAGTAGAACATAAATAATTAGATATCAACGGTTGCTCAAAAATACAGTATAAAAATCACACACAAATAGTCCTCCTGTCTTCCCAAATGCTTTAATAACCAGTGTAGTATGTAGGGGGAAAAAGCCTTTTCCAATGAGTAACTCACGTAGCTAAAATGCTGTATCTTTCTCTTATTTTCCCCACTACTGTTAGTCACGCTACCTTTCTTTAATTCATTACTGGATGGTAAAAATTCAGTACTGGATGCAATTAAATCTTCATTTTGTTACGTAGATACACTTTGGTGACAACAGTTGACATTTCTTCCCATTTGTCTATCTCGATTACTGAAAATTTAAGGTCATGCCCACTTGCAGAACAAAACAAATGCTACCCTTATTCTAACATTTTATAGAGCTGTACTGCTGGCAATGAGCTTATAGTGCTTTATCAGAAACATGGGAGCATTACAGTAAGTAAATAGATGCATTAAATCAGTGTTATAAGCACTAGTTATTTGATGCGGGTGAATACTTATTCCATTTATGAATTGTTTTTCATTTCATAAGAACAAAGTAGAGCTGCTCATGTCAACCACTTCATTTTACAGCCCAAAGGATAGACAGACAGAAAAAACATTTTACTTATTTAATTCAATCTCACGAGAAAAACAGGTTTTGACTTGGCTGAGAGTTGCTGCTCTAACCACCGGGCAGAGGTTGCTTTGCTCAGTCTTCCCCTCGCTGAACCATGAATAAAAAAATAAAGAAACCTTTTCAAGATTGCAGATGGCTTAGAATTATTTAAAGGAACAGTTCTGTACAGAGGACAGATCGTTCCAGGAAAAAAGTGAAGTGATACAATCAAGGCGAACTGCTGAGTCACTAAAAGCTATTTAAGAGCATATAGGATGATTCAAACCAAATTCCCTTCAACCTCACTGGGAGATTGTAGAGATTTCTTCTTTTAGGGTAAAAAGAAGTAGCTTGTTTCAGTCAGTTTCTGGCAGAACAGGTAGTTGTCTCTCAGGTTATTTCTGTGTGCAGATGCATTGTTTTAAATTACGGTTTCATAGAAGAAGGATACAGGGACAGCTGAAGCTATTCCCATCACTCCAACAGCTGCTGTACAGAGAGCAAGCAGGGAAAAGAACAGCTTAAAAGCTTCTCAAAACACTTAAGCAATTAAATTGGCTAAAGGCAAATTATCCTTATGTCAAAAGCTCTGCTCAACACTAAGCAGTAGTGCCAAAAGGCAAAATCCCCTTATGAAGAAAGGCGTTCTGGGTAGGAACTGATGCGTCGGCTGAGCCACCACTGAGACACAGCAAGGGTTTGGATACTACATTAACAGAAAACTTTTGATCTTCCTGCTACTGCAATTAAACAATATTTCCCTTCCAAAGCGGTTATTTTTAGCCAGATTGTCATTTTCGAAGAGAAATAACTGTTGGTTTTAAAACAAAAAGCCCCACGCTGTGCAAGCATTTAGACACAGGGCAGTGGGAGACCTAACCTAGGCCTGAAACTCAGTAGAGAGGAGGTGTTGACACAACAGTCATTAGCAATTAAGAGGAAACTCACATCCCCTGCTGTGTCACCCCTTCCCTCCTCAGCTGCAGCTTCTCCTCATTACCCTCTACCATGAAAAGAAAACCTGGTGTTTCAGAAAGAACTCATTTTGTTCTTCGGTCATTTGATGAACCCTCCAGTTAGCAAAGGAAAGGGAATGCAAAGGATTTCCTGTGAAGAACACAGAGAAATTACAATAAAATGGTAAATGGCAAAGCCTTCCTGAGCTTTGGGGAAAGAACTCAAACAATGCTAATGTTCTCCTTCAACAAGACATGTTAATACACTAGACCAGCAGAATCATCCAGAATAACTTATTCTGTTGAAACCAATGGGTTTTTTTTGTTGTTTTTTAGCATTTCCTTCTTCAGGGACAAAGGTGAAATTGTGCTGGAGTTTCAGGAAATCTGCAACTCCCATTTTGCACAAGTTTGGCCACAAACACTAGCCAGATGATAAAGCAAATATAAATAAACAATTATGAGGTGTTTTCAACTTGTATTCAATCCCAAGTGTGCATGGTGGAATTATAGATCTTGCTAGAAACATCATAATGATACAAATACCAATGTAGTATTAGCAATTAAACTTAAAAAATTAGATATATATTTGCATACACACACACATACATGTATAACTTTGCCATTTCCCCCTTTAAATTCTCACTGGTAGCACACTGCAGAATTGCTGTACAAGAAATTTTTGCCATTGTCCACTAATTCACTCAAACAAACCCTTTTGGTGCCACTGTTTGTAATGGAGAAAACATGAACCAACAGGCAAAGACAACTCATTTTTAGATTTAAAAGGAAACCACAAGCAAACTTTGTTATTTTCCTCAAAGCGTCTTCTTGTACCAGCTGCCAACAAATCCTTCTTTTTGACTAAAAAAGCTTCAAAATATTTGTGTCCTCAGTTTACATCTCTTTCCTGAGACAGTCTCTCAGTGGAGAGGCATCCTGTTACTAATTTCTACTTAATATTAAAACCAACAGATGCGAAAACATCTCAGGCAACAAACAAAAGTGATTTAAGCAGCAAGCCCCAGCAACCAAGCTACCAGATGAAATCTCAAACCAACTTTTTTATCTGCAAGATCAAGTATTAATTTTCTTATTTCATTTCTGATACAATTTAAGATGGCAAGAGTATACAAAACGAGTTTTAACTTTTTAGAGAATTATACAGTGTTCTATATGGACACTTTCTTTTTTTGGCCCCAAATGGAGAGCATAACCAGGCACAACCAAGTAAAAGGAGAGCAAATCATTGCTTTGAAAAGGGCAAACAAACAGGGAAAGGCCATTAGAAAAATTTAAACATTCTTATTTGTAATGAATACTAAACAATCTATTTTCTGTATTTACACACAAATAAAGCCATACTAATTTTCTGTATTTAAAATAGAGACTTTTCCCTATATGTTCATTTAGTCCTATCTTCTTTATTTACATTGTTAAAGAAAATGCTCTTTGATGTATGTCTACTGATGAAAATGGAACAGTGTAAAAGAAGCAATGGCAGGATGTGAATGAGAGCCCCATAGGCTTACATCTGTCTGCTAGAAATTTAGCAAGGTTGCTCTGACCTTCAAAATCCTTTTTTTGAACCATTCTGAATTGTTCATAGTTAAGAAGAAAAGGTCAACAATCTCTACAGAGATAAAAAGAGAAGATCTCTTACCAGGTATTTTGAAGGAACAAGAACCGAAAAGAGAACTTTAAAGTTATCAGAATGATACTAGTGTATGATAGTGATACCACTGATATCCCCTATGTGATGGGGTTTCCCCAGAACCAAAGAGCTTAAAATGCCTGAAAATATTAGGGCAATGTCTTAGATATAGATTTATATTTCCATAAATAAATGGGAACTTGTAAAAATTAAGATCCAAAGCTACGAACTTATAGGAAGGCAAAAATACTTGTTTAAATAGTCTTCAATTTATACAAAGTTAGAGCACAGCAGAAATTAGAGACAACATTATGTGAACTATGGCAAGGACAAAAAAGTAAATTACTCCATCTTTTGCATTTATGCTGTAAAACATGATTACCATAGAAAAAAGTTAGAAACCTCAAAATTATATTGATGAGTAACAATACTCAATACTGGCACATCAGAAAAACCAAACCCCAAACCAAGCTCATTCTACTATTTTAGACACACAGAGTACATACTCAGTTGCTAAGCTGAATACTTTGGAAAACTACAAGTCAGCAAATAGCTGAAATATAACTGACCAATACATAAAGAACTGTCAACCTTTGAAACTGAAAAGAAAAAAAAAGTGATATCTTTTTGAAAGGGAAGACAGAAGTACAGTGAAAATCTTAGACATTTACTTACAATGGCCAGGATTTTAAAGTCATATTTATTCAAGTTAGGTGACAACTTGCATTGGAACACCACAGAGAACAGGCTCTAGACATTGAAATAATCAAATTCCTACTAAATTTCTTCACTGACGCACATCGTCAGAGGCAGTATGTGAACCACACCAGCCTCCCATTTCAGTTGGCTGCTAAAGGAAGGGTTTACATGTTATTTCCATCTCTCTGTTCATTTAGATAGAAAGTGAGAAAAACATCTCAAACTGAAAACGGTGTTGTATTGAATGCAAACATAACCAAGATGCATTGAGCTGTGGCATTAATTAGTGTCTTAAGAACGTTAATACTAATGAATATTAATATTTTATATATTTATATATTCTGCTCACTCCAGTGAAGAACTGGAATTGGGATGCAGTTACAGTTGAATAGCAAGCTTTTTAATGTAAATAGATCCTAGCTACACACATCTCATTTTGCAAATTTAGCTTTATTCCCACCTAAAGAAGTACTCATTGCTTTTTGCAACTGTTGATATTTTTAAATATGTGAGAAAAACCTGTTCTTTATTTCTTTAAGCTTTCCCAGCACCAATTTTTTCCTTCTCCTATGTTTTTTTTTCCTTAAGAATATTGCTGACCGCTGATTACGAAAAGGAATGCAGTAACTGCTATAGGTTTTAGCAATGCAGTGTACTGCCAATCCCAAATTCCCCATCTCATGTTTTGTGCTGACTTCAACAGTTATAACTTTATTTTTTTCCCCATTGCCATTTTTTCCAACTATAAGCTTGTGTGTTCTATTTAAAAAAAACCAACCACATTAGTAATTCCAAAGTTTAGGATTGCATCTTTCTCTCTGAATAAAACCAGCCACCAACTGCAAAGATTCATCATGACAACTAAGAGTAAAGAAATTATAAAAAAAAATAATTCATAACACTCTTATTTCCATTGAAAGGTTAAAAAATGCTGCTATAATTTTCAGTACCGTCTCTTTTCTTTCAAATTCCCAAACAAAACAGAAATAGCTCTAAATTCCTGAATGCGGATGTGTTTTTTTGATTCGCAGAAATAGTATTTTCATTACTGTTTTAGGAATAAATTAAATAATGGATGCAACTTCAACATAGCCCTTCTCTAAATAACAGAGTAGAACAGAAGGCGTAAGGGAATGTGTATTAACCATCACGTGAGAGAAAGCTACTAAAAATAAGGGTGACTGTGGAACATTCAAGCTACAGAATATATTCTTTTCTTGGTACCAGGTGAGACACGGTACAGGGGGACAGTGTACAGGGGTGATTTTCGTGCATTTGGCTGCTGCTCACCTGTGGCACCTCCAGGAAGATAACATGGAGGATTTCAGGATGCCAGAGATAACAAAAGGAGAGTATTATACATGCAGGTAGCCCACCCTGACTTCTTGTGCCCCTAATCAGACCACAACATGAAATGGCAGAATACTGCAGGATTAAAAAGGAGGGAGGGATAGTACTAAGTTTTCCCTTGACGCTTGAGGGAAAAATGACCGAAAAACAGTATCATAATTACTAAATAAAGGTATAAAGTCTGCAAAACTGCATCAGTAGGGAAACTATAAACATTGGCAAGCTATATATCTTCAAGTGGATGAGAAAAGAACTTGTGTGGTGAAAAGAGGGGGGAAAAGGAATGAAAGAATACAAGGTAAAGCACATAACGTGATCAGGGCTGTTCGGGGACACCCTAGGACACATTTCTGCACTTGATCATAAAGCTTGGAGAAGAAGAGTACATCTCTGTTCCAATCATACTTGTCTGCCTGCCTTCTGTGGTCAGAATGCCTTGATGTGCTCTTGCTGGTGTTCATGAAGAACTACCAGAATGGTTGGACTGGGTATCCTGAAATCCTAACACTGTGTAAAGGTGGAGGACTTAGAGATGGAAGGTGCCTTGAGTCCCATTATAGATTCAAGTGCCTAACAGTGCCATAAGAACATCTTCAGTTTCGTTTTCTAATCTTTTCCTATATAAGTATTGAAGTTGTATATGCTGCTCTGACTGGTACTGAGCATTGAGCCAAAATTTTCATTTGGAAACCCTGTTTCAAGACCAGGGTGGAAGACAATAACACCAAGGCGGTTATATCAGCTTTGAAGGAGCTTCACCTAAGGCTTAGGCAGTGCCAGTAAGGAGACAACATCCTAAGATTCAGGAGGCCAGTGCCACTTGCCTTGTCAAGATACCATGGAGGGCATGCCCTACAAAGTAAAACCTCACTGGTTCTACTGTAGGTATCCGTGATGACTGGCACCTTCATTATGATTTGAAGAAAAACGCTCAGGAGCTTAAGACATGACTAATAGGTACCTAAAGGATGCCTTCAGTAAAGTTGCTGCAATCTGGAAGACAAGAAAAAATTGTCTGTAAAAAGAAACACAAAGTAGCAAAATGTCCTAATGAAATAAGGAGATTAAGAGGAACTGAAATGGTGACAAACATGGTACCACAGGATGACACACTGAGCAAGGAAGGATTGGTGCTGCCCTGTGTAGATGAAAAATGTATGAAAAAACTACACTTTCATCCAGTAACGATATGCATAGTCATGCAGAAGAAGTGGACTTTCCAACATTTGTATATATTTCTTACAATCAATTTAGAACTGCAGAGAGCAGAACATTTCACAGCTTCATGCAAAGAATACCATGTTGTTCCTTTTAATGCTGTTCAACAAGACAGCATCAACATGTAGCATAAGATACACATAAACCATTATCTAAACACAGACATATGTAAAATACTCTCCGATAATTCTCAAATAACTTTAAAATAAGAAATAAATGGAGACTCATATTACAAATACTAGTCTTTTTTTTTTGAGATGATTTCTATGGGGAGGGAGAGAGGAGGGAAGAATTAATGTCAAGAAAATGAAAAATCTATAAATGTAGCCCATATGCACAAGTTCCACAAAAACTCAAGAGGTCACAATCCATAACACCATAGGCCTATCTTTTTCTTTTTTTTTGTACAAATCACAGAAACAGTCTGTCACAGCTTGCTTCAAAAATAAGAAAACCTGATGCTGTCCACTTCACAATTTCCATCTTTTTAGTCAACATTTTATCTGTTTTACTCCAAATCACAGCTAGAAAAGAGATCTCCAAAACCTATACTGCACGGCTTCCGTATTAGTTGTCTGAACCATCATAACTTGGCAACTCCTCACTAGCTTGGAGTCAGCCCTGCAAATAATCCTGACTCTAAGTTCTACTTCAAGACATGTCAGAGCCAAAAGCACTCAAAGAGCCAGCATGAAAGCACACTGCCTTTTCTCTAATCTTGTTTAGAATATATGGAATAAGACAACCAAAAATTTTATACATGAGGAAAATATATCCATTTGAAGCAACACCAATTCACTGATTTTATTTTTTTAAAAGACTATTTTTATGTCATCTTAAATCACATTTTATAACCAAGCATGCTATGTACCCTTCTGAACCACTTCCAAATTCCTCTGGGTTTGCTAACTATTAATAGAAATAAGAGACTGGTTCTGCCTGGAGAAAAGAGGGAAATTCTAAGAGTAGTCTTGCAATATCAAAAAGAATCCAAAGCACAGCTCTTTATGGAGGTGAATCCTTGGAAGAACAAGATATAAAGAAAAAACATTCCTCAATGGCAGCCAGGCATTGGAGCCGGCAGCCAAGAGAAGTTGTGTAACTCTGTCCTTGATGCCTTTCAAAACCAACTGAACAAAAACCTGTTCTGAATTCAATCTTGCCCCTATTTTGAGCAGCAGGTTCAAATAGAGGACCTATGTGACCTCCTGAGGATACTCATACAGTCAGTTAAGAAGGTCATTTAAGCGATACCTTAAGTTATCAGTAGCTGTCTAAAGGAAATGCATTCTTTCTTCTCTGAAAAGCTGGGTTACACCCAGCATTAAATTGGCTCTGTGAAGGCTATGCCTGTTTTCTTCATGTGCTTTATTTGACTATCAGGCAGATAAAAGATTACATTTTTTAAAGGTATGATATAGAGACCATGAAACCTCAGTTCTACAAGATGTGATCATAAAGAGTTACTTCAACTCCTCCTTCCATACTCATATATCATCTCTCAAATATCCACTCTTAAATTGACCAATCATGGATACTTGTCTTAACTTTGCTTAAGGATTTTTATTTTATTTTTTTAAGATGTTGTCCTTAAATTCTTTCAGCCTGCTGGCTTGCTTTGATGACTAAGGTATTACACTCCAGGCCTTTTCAAGATGATTAAGAACCAGATGTTGTTCCTCGTGTTTCAGCACGCTCCATGTATGTAAGTGGCCTTTCAGACAGAATTTAAAAATCTAGAAGCCATTTTCAACAGCACCACAACTCCTACTATACTAACTTATACATTAATTTTAGCCCCGCTCTGAGATTTATAACAGAGCCACAGTACTGGACATGTTTTTCTTTCCACCATTTATCCCTGCAGGAATAAGCAAAATTGATAAAAAAAAAAATAACAACAGTACTATTGTACATGGACTAATATTTGTCCTCGCTGTGACAGAAGAGGCTACTGATGCCCTCAAGAAATTCAGAACAATTAGTATGTGATGTTGTGGAGAAGCAATGTAGAAAGCTATGCTTAGGAGATGAAGAAAAAGCAGTGGCAAAAAAGATTCCTTTTTTCACTCACACTTTGAAATAATTCTGTAAGACCACAAAATATTATTCCCTAGTTCACAAATATTCTTACATTCTCTCGTGGTATAGAAGTCACAGGTAGACAAGTTGTATCTGTTATTACTGTCTGAAGAAATGGCTGCAAACATACAGATCTAGAGGAGAGCAAATACATTATTGATGTTACACATAGTTCCAAATCAAAATCTCTGTGGGAATCTGTTAAATATATAAATCATCTAAAGTTTGAACTTCAATTCACCCTGTGCCAGGAACACTGATACTTAAGGAATCCAGCTTTTTGGTACAAAAGGCTGTAGTTATACCACCCGCTGAGGTGAACAAGTTCTGCTGGGATGGCAGAACGATGTATCCTACTGTTAGTCCATATTGCCATAACTAGGCTGCTTTGCTATATGGAGCTAAGGTACATTCATATAATACGGCAAGCTTACAAAGCACACTTGCTCTTATAACCTTCCTCAGTATAGTTTTTAAAAGGTTCTCATCCTTTTTTTAATTTCTACTTAATGTGGCAACAGATCAGAAAACTCAAGCAGAAATAGTGAACCAATTGTAATTGCTAGAAATACCTAAAATGTCAAACAATACTTTGTACCACCATAGGGATACAGGAGTGTTGCTGCCTTAACTCATGGGATCCTTTATGTTCACAGAAGTGAGATTTAGATCAGTGTCTGAAAAGTTCTTTGGGGAAAAAACAGAAAACAAATTTATTTCAACTGTACCAAATTGCTTAAAAGCCTATTTCCACTATTGCTTGTCACCTAATAGGTACAGTTGGAGATGCTACAAAAATCTGTTGTAACCACTATAAACAATAATAATAACAAGATCTCCTTGAATAATTTCCTCTGGATGATTTCAGCAAAGTAAGAGGGAAAACCTTGTCCCTCTACAAATAACAAGCTGTAAGGAAAAGAGATCAGCCTAGGTTTTATGAAGAATCCACACCAGAGGCTCCAGGCTCCCACATCCATTTCACACATCCTATGGCTCTTGCTCAAGTCTCTAAGCAACAGTGCTCTGGTGGCAGTTTGCCATAAGGTATATAAACAATAAAAAGTTACTTCAATCATTAGTCACTGCTGTTTACTCTTTGTCTCTTCTCTCCTTCAAGGAGACCATTCCACATTAAGGCATCTTAATAGACAGTAACATTCATAATTGCACAATTGATTCAAATGAACAGCCATGCATATGGGATAAGCAGTCGGAACAGTACTTATAGAGGAAGCAGATATTGGCATCTTGCTCTGCTCAGAGTGATTTATTCACATAAACACAGTAAATATTAGATCCCTGAGGATATTGCAATGTTTTTCACTCAAACAGTAATTACCTGAACTCACATGTCCAAAATCATTTGCAAGGCCATCCTAATCTGAGGTTTAAGCCAAAAATACAGTATTTTTTCTTAAGTTATTATGACAGGAAAGTTTGCATAGAAGATTTTCATGCAAATAACAATGCTAAACCAATATTTAATTATTAGTCTTACATACATTTAAATCTTAGTGGCAAACAGCAGACTATGTCTATTCTTGGGTACTAATTCTACAAATCAAAAAACTCCAAACCCTCCAGATATGGGATAACCATGGGACACTCTCTTTAACAGCTCCTACAATTTTCAAACATTACTGTTCATTGTAGGAAAGTGTAATGTCAGCTTATGGCTTTGCAGATCCCTCAGACTCTATTTATTTTTTCCTTAATAAAAGTTGAGAAAAAGATAAGCAAGGACCTCCTAGGTGTTCTGCTTCACACTGATAGCAGGTACCACTTGGATGACAAGGGGTGATCACAAGAGGGATGAAGGAGAAGAACAAACTAGATTATTTATTCGTTTAGTAAAAGAGGCTTTTGTTTGGATATTTTAACTTCAGTGTGTGTAACAGAAATTCCAGATGGGAGAAACTTCATTTTGGCATGCATATTAAAGGAGAGCAGTGATTTAAAGGTCGCCACAAGGAAGGCTAAACATGGATACGACCAGAACTATGATGCCTCCAGGACTTTTATTCACATATTAGAAGCAGTAACTTTATCAGAGGAAGCATTTGCTAACCAGTAACTGCTTTCAGTATGAAACCCAGACCATGGAATACACATATAACAGCTGAATAGATAATCTCAGATCCTTCAAATTAGCAAGGCTTTGTGCCTCGCTGCTCATGCTAAAGTATGTGTTTTAGAGGAGTCTATAGAACTGATTCAATAATACACTCAGAGATCCTTCAGGCTGCTTAGAGGACGTAGGATTTTCACTACATAATCTAGCAAAGGAGACAAGACAGTGTCCCACCCAGTCCTAGAAAGCTGCTGGAAGATGTTGACCTTTCAAAAAAATTACAGAGATGACATAACCTAAAAAGTCCAGCTTCGAGGATTTACTAGAATTCAGTGATCAGAGATGCTACGTCCAAATCAGATGCATTAAACCAGAGCTTCACACCCG
>JAOXJM010000003.1:19840164-19852321 GCA_026413425.1 Tringa solitaria
ATAAAATGCATAAATGCATAAATATGCATAAAATGCATAAAAACAGGAGTTTTGTGAGTGAGAGTCTAAAAAAGACTCACAAGAGTCTAAAAATCAGCATAAAAATCCACTCTGGAGATAAGAACTTCTACATGTTACTATCAGTATTTTTCAATTTTGAAAGCCCAGTTATCAACCAATTGAAAATTACTGAGATGTTCTAACACTTCATTTCTTTTGATAGAAAGAGGTTCACAGGCTGAAGAAAAGATACCGGGATGTTGTGGGGAACCAATACAGGGCCCTGTCCATTCTATAGCTAATAAATATACAGATACTTCCATTCCAGCACCAAAAGACCACTCGCTGAGTAAAATCATCATATGCAAATTTATGAATTTTATGAAAAAAAAAAAAGAATGCTCTGATTACCAGTTGTCATGAAATTATAATAATCTATTTTTATATACAAAAAGTTAACCCTTTTAATGTGCCACACAAGAGACATGACCACAAGGTTAACAGGTCTCAACTTAAATTGCAAAACATATTTTTGTCACAGTTTCTTGACAGTTACTGTTTGTTGTGAGTCCTTACTTCAGAAAGGCTGAACCATTTCAGATCAAATATTTTTAAGTAAGGGGTTTTAATGGGATAACTAGCAAAAGCCTTGACTAAAGCATTTTTAGTGTGTTCTACAATATTACTGTTATAATAAAGGCTACTCATGTCAACCCTTTAATTTTAAAATATTTTTAAAATTAAACAGAGGAAAATACCACATAAATAGCATACACTTCATGTAAGATATTCCAGTGTCTCTGACAGAGACCATCAGTCATGCTGAAATAATGCATGGTCCTTCCCCCCCTCCCCATCCCATTTGTTTCTTTCTATCTGGACTTGCATCCAAAAGATGAGCTAAAACCACTGAACTCATTTTATTTGGAACTTCATGCTGAATTTACACCATATTTCCAAAGGTTAAAAGTCATGTGCTCATCTGCCAAAGACTTCAACCACAAGGTATTTTTCAGTCTAGCTTTTAAAGTTCAAAATTTTTTCAAGTAAATGTCAGATTTTGAAAAAATAGAGCCTATTAAATAATAGAACACTATTATTAATCATGCTTCAGAACAGAAGAAAATGCAATCCAAAACTTAATTTGCATTCTCGTAGCTACTTATTTTGCTCTTAGTAGCTTAAAAAACAATTTACAGATATCATACACAGGATGAAAATTAACAGTTTAAGTCAAGTTTTAACAGTAACCAGACATATATCCTTCCACCATATAAAAATCATGTGAACCATTTAAATTGAGTCAGTTCATCGCAACATAAGAGAATTTGCAGTTGTTTGTGCTTTATAGACTACATTCTACCCATTAGGCAGTGCAGAATAGGATGTACACTGTTGCACTATTTCTAATATCTCTCAAACCTCACTTTTCCCTGCTCGTACCATCCTACTGGAGTTACTCAGTGGACAGGAAGTTTAAGGAGTATCTCAGCGCAATTTTTACTCTGTCTCAAAGGGGTGGTGTGAATTCCAACAGAGTGCCAAACAACAGTTCTGCAACCCAATAAAAAGGGACCTCTTTGCCTTTGGGAACACACACTTGTCCTGTCTTTTTAAGTACCTCACATACACAAAGCACAAGCTAATTTGTTAAAGAAGTCAGCTGAGGCCAAGGCCTGATAACCTGTAGCTTTATGCTTATTCAGACAAGATTTGCATCAACTTCAGATACAGTCTAGTAGCTAAAAGAAACTAAAGAATTTAAGGAAGTGCAGAAGAATTTCTGTCTGAAGCCAGATATGTTGCTCCGGAACAGCTGACATTTTATCGTTTAACATGAGAAAGTGTAGTGTTCTTTTTGTGTTTCCTTTGGAGATTATTTAAAAGAAATATTGTGGCTTCCTGGCAAGCACATAAAAACAGAAGTCAGGATCCAGCAAACAGCTGGATTACAGATACCTGGGTAGAATGACAAGGGACTTAAAGCCAACTAACACTTGGCCTGGGCTAACTCATCTCTTCCTTCAGTTAACAAGGCTTGAGTTGATTTGAGCACAACTTTATGTAGCTGAAATTATGCATATGTATCCTGGATCTTTGAAAAAACAAGACACATAATTTCTCCCTCTTTCCATCCTGAGAGTAATTTAAATAAAAAGAATAACTTTTAAAATCTAAGGAATAGTGGAGCATCCAAACAGGATGATTCTGAGAATTAATTTTTTATGTTCGAAAACAGGCTCATATCCAGTGGTCTTTATGGTAGCACTGCCCTGAAGGACTTTGCAAAATGCCTGATTTTGAGTCAAATTTTAATTCCAGGGCCATTTCAAAGCAAAATGTCTTGACAGAATATTTAGAAACTATCCTGAATACTTTTCCCTTTAAAACTGAACAACCAAGCTTGGACCAGGGCAGAGTGAGGGAAAACAAACACTGCAAACACTCCTTCCAAAGATAATTTGTCTATTGCAAATGACAGTCTCTTGCATGTAAACTCAGTCAGGATAAGATTTTTCCACTGTATTAGACAATCTTTCACTGAATTTCACTGAAAGATTGTCTATCTTCATCTGAAGGAGGAGGTCAAACCAAATAGGAAAAGAGGAAAATTTTAATTCATACACAGGAAAGTACAAAGTAACTTAGAAATTGGTTTTCAGCTTGAAATGACCACTTCAGCAATGTATTAATTAGAAAGAGGAAAAGGAAGGCATGTAGAGAGTACAGATTCTCACCAGATTCAGAGGTATGCTCAAAAATAGGAAAATAGGATGAAGAATTTCAGCCTTGGCTTTCCTTCTTTCAGAAGACCAACAAAAATCCATCATGATCCATCACTCCAGTTTATCCTGGAGTCTGAATGAGAATGACCCAGGGAAGCTTTTGCTGAGGTAGACTCCATCACTGGAAGGAGAGACATAGGAAGGAGAGACATAGAATAGTTTCCTTCCCAAGTCTTCACACTCTCCAAACAATTTGTCTACTGAATATAGCTTACAAACTAAATCTCTTCTACATTTCTTTCTGAAAATTTAGACTGGTACCCTGAGGAAATTTTTTTTTTGTAGATTCATGTCCAGAACCTTTGGAGACGAAGCATTAATTAGGACAAGTTGTTCAAGTTTGCTACTTTCCTAGCAAAGCGTTTTTTTTTCCAGATAAAGCAAGTTACAAGGAAGAGGTGTTTGCCATCTTACCAGTCACTACAGAATGGACTTAACTTCCACTAAGCCTATGACCAGTCACTCTGAAGTAAATATTGTTACTACTAATAAGTTGAAGAAAATACACCTATGAAAAGTAAGGAATAAGATACTTAGAATAGGATGTATTTTACGTATTTTCAACATGAGAACAAAACAATAGTGCTTCTTTCCAAAGTTTTAAATAAACACTGTTGCTTTTATTTCAGTTTAAGCTGTTTAACTCCAATTCTCTATTTTCTTTTCTTAGGAAAGAAGGGGCACTGCACAGCTAATGGGATGATTATGTATGATAAAGCCGTCTGGTCTCCCAAGCCCTGCATTACCTGTCTCTGTTCAAAAGGAGAAGTGACATGCGATACAACCATGTGCCCACCTCTGAAATGTCTCCAAACTATTATACCTGCAGGAGAATGCTGCCCAGTTTGTTCTGATACTGGTACAGTACACCATAATATTTTTACTGCTTTAGAACTAACTCATGCAAAACCTAACAGAGACACTACATTTAACAATATCAAGGATTACAGGGTGCACATTATCCTTCTATACAAAAAACAATTCCTGAATTACACAATAAGAGCAGGTCTTCATAATTTCTAATCAAGTTGACTTCGGTTTCTTAGAGTACACTGGCTGTTAGATGAGTTTGATATGATATTTAAAGAAAAGGAGATGTTAGGTATGCAACAGTAGAGATAAATATTTTTTTTAATGTTTTTATTTTCCCCTTTCTGCTTCTTCCCTCCTACCTTTACAAAATTTTGGTAAATATATGAAGAAAGAACATCTGGTTACATTTTATATCCCACTTCAATTTACAAAGGATCTATCAGTAACCACTAGCCATTATTAACGTATTAGACAAATGTGATAAACATAATAGAGTTTACAGACTGGTAAACCTTTGTTAGGAGTCTAAATACATGCAGCTATTTGATATAAATCAAGAAAAGAAAATTAACTCACAAGAAGAACAACAGAACTACAATCTTGCTTGTTCTTCATAAAAAATTAAAGAAAATCAGTATCTTTAAAAAGAAAAGGAATGGAGACGATAAAGATGAAATGTTATTTCCTTCCTCCACTCCCAATACCTTAAGTCTGCAAAGTACTGAACTTAACCTCCTTTAACTGTAAAAATATTTAGTCTTGTGTGTGCACGTGTGTGACAGAAATGCACTGCGTAGAGACATGATAGAAATTAACTGTAAAACCAGGAGTCATGTTGATTGAAACACTTAAACTCCTTTTATTTGAATTGCATGTTGTGCAATAAAAACTAAATTTTGGTGAGGGAGTTAATCCATTTCCCTGGTGAGCTCCCCACCTGCAGACATCTCTACACCTGATAGTCCCTTGCACAGGAGAACAAGCCTTAACCTTTGTGAATTTTATTCTATTACCTTTCTCCCACTCCCAGAAACATTCTTTTGCCTCTTAAGACCCCTCCATCAACACAAAAAGCTGATTCATACATTAGTTTAAAAAGGAAGATCACAAAGGTTATATTAACCTTTTCCCATTTTTTTCTGGAGTTGCAATGAATCATACCTATCTACAAAGTGTTCTGTATGGTTGGCTTAATCATTTCTCAAAGTATGCCTCTTCTGTCAAGCAGTAATATAAGACCATATTTTCATTCCTTCAAATAATGTTCTAAGGGGAATACTATTCTTCTATAGTTACCATATTTTTACTATATGAGGGAAACTGTTTATTATAACTTCAGTTTCATATCCTCTAATCAGACAATTTTGTTTTGTTCTCATTGCCCCTGGTTAGCCTCCTCTTTGGATTCAAGTATTATTTCACTGGATGACATAAGTGAGTTCTCTGGTGATTCTCCAGAACCCAATGACCTCGACAACATCAACATATTGTCAGCACCTACTGAAATTGAAAAAGATGAGCTGCTTAGAACAGAAGCAGTGGAGTTTAAAGAGAAAGAGGGTCACAGAAAGGATGAAAAGAAAAGAAAAAGGAAAGGCAAAAAAAATCTACAGAAATATAAAGCCTATCCCAGAGAAAAGAAGCCTATAACAAGAAAGGGAGCTGAAGATGAAGAAATACAACATGAAAGTGATGAAGATGATGATGGCACTTTCAGAACGCCATCTCATTTCCCAATTCCTGTTCCACCCTTAGAAGCTCCTCCTTTGCCATCTGGATGTTCCACCTCGGACACCACAGTAAGCTGTATTAATGCCAAACTTACACAAATACCACCAATCTCAGATCCAGATCTAACAAGTCTAGACCTCAAAGGTAAATAATGGGTCTACTTTGCATGATTTTTGTCATGAAATAACATTATCCATTCTCAAATGCAGTCAACAGTAGCATTAACACTTTGTCATTCCTTACTATAGAAATGTATTAGAAGGAATTTTACAGCTAGGCCTCTAAAACAACAAATCAAAAATGTTAGATTTGTTTACCAATGTTTAAATTTTAATAAGAATATATCTATACACAATTATTATACATAATACACCTATATTCACAATATATTTTTCATGTACAATACTACACAACTCAGATGCATACTGTCATTCATAACTCAAACTTTTTTCTTGAACTCTGTCCTAGGAAATAGTATCACTACTATCTCAGATGAAGCATTCAATGGGATACCTAATTTGGAATGGATTGATCTGAGTAAAAATAATATTACTTCTCCTGGCGTAGGTCCACGAGCATTCAAAGTAAGAAAGCCTAACTTTTCTACTATCCTATGTCTAATTATTGCTTAAGGAAAAGTTTTGCCTGCTTTTCAGTCTATGGATCTAAACCACTTTGTACCTAGTATGAATAACCATTGTTTAACTTTAACCTTTAACTTTGTAACCAAGTATGAAAAACCATTGTTTAACTTTAATACAGTTAAACCTGGCTATTTCAAGACATCTCTCCTCATAATAATGGATATCTAGTGATTTTTGAATGACATTCACCAAGTATTAAATGTTAAACAATAAGAGAGACAATTTTCTGATATTTTACCAATTGCAGTTGAGAGATTTCAGAATTGAAGAATTCATATTCCATTAACAACACCTGGGATACTCAGGCTCAACATTTGTAAATTTATGTATCATTTTTCTCATTGCATTAGCTCTGTAAAGCTTATGTTCTTGGATTCCCCAAAAGATATGCTAACGCCAGGTCTTGCTACAAAAATCCACTCAAAAGAGTTGAATGTCACTTTATTCTTAGTTAAGATTAACCTAAAATCATTTTTGTCGGTTCAAATTTTTTCATTTGAGAACAGTATATCTGGAATATAACAGCATCAAACAGCATATACCAAATACAATAGCAGTTCCTGGAATCAGCTTTATGCTTATTGTTAACTATCTTTAATGAGAAACTTTCAAGCACCGCTGCTTACTTAATGAACAGCTTTCTCATAAAATAGTCCAAGAATCTTTCTATATTCAGTCTTTTTCCTGAAAGGGGAATTTACATGGCAACAGGTTATTCAAGTGCATCAACATTTTCCTCCCTTGAAGACAGAATAGTCCCATACTGATTTCTCGTGCAAGCAAGTACGTACAGGTAGTAATTTCAAACGTACAGGTAGTAAATTCATATTCAAAGGCCTTGCTTTTTCAGGCAAGATGAGTGCAAAAAGCATATGAATACCAAATTGAATTATCACAGTATGTTTTTAATTTTGTTTCCTGCCATATGCAATCAGTCCTCTCTGTATACCACCTCCTTCTATATAACATGACCCAGCTTTGGCTGATTGCAAAGGATTTCAGTTCCTACAACTCCTATGAAATCAAAGTGGATGGAAAAGTCAGATCAGAAAGGTGTCTCAGTCATGAGATAAATTTTAGTGAGGTTTACATCATGCCAGGCAGTTAAGACAAAACTGCAGAAAAGCAGGCCTCAGTGGATCCACCACTAAAACAATTCCACCTTTTTAAGAAATGCTCACTACTGCACGATTACTAATGTGCATTTATCAAAATCACACCAGGATAATTCTTCATACAAATTTTTTTAAGCTAGCTGAAGTCATAAAAATCCTAGGTCACTGAAAAAGTTGCTGTTGTTACGCTTGAGTAAAGTAGATTTGCAGACCTAGAGAAAACCATCAATTTGCTCAGAAACGAAGAGCATAAACATATAATCTACAAATGTATGTACTTTGAACTCTTAAATACTGCAGTAGTGTAGTGCTGTAACACCTACACGACTCAAAGAGAGCAGCAGTAATACAAACAGCAATGACTGGAGAGCTGATGTGCTCAATCAAGTTCTTCTGGTTACACAAGACATTAACAGGCACCTTTGTTAATATTTAGCATAAAGAAACCAGTTAATTAGACTGACAGGAGAAAACTTTTTTTTTAATTTTATTTAAAACACTTAATACTAGTGCACTGCTGCTAAAAAACTTCAAACCAAGTGTGTTTAAGAAAATGTTAACTATGATTACACTATATGTTTAACCATATATTTTACACCTTGATAAACTAAGTTCTCTTTTTCATCCCTATGATTAAGATCCTGAAAAAGCTAAAACGTTTGTATTTGGATGGAAATATGCTGGTACATATTCCCTCTGCATTGCCATCAACTTTGGAAGAAATAAAAATAAATGACAACCACCTTCATGCCATTGATGAAGATGGCTTACAAGGTATTTAGAAAACTAGTAGCGATCTTAGGAAGTTATTAAAATAAATCTGAAAAGCAGAATGTTCAACCAAATGCATCTGATATAACCAGAGAAATAACTGCTAGCCTTCAAGTGCCGTGCTTTCAAAAGGCCACAAAAGCTAAAAGATTTGCACAACAAAGTCTTTTAAAATCACACTTTCCTTTCTTATGCAACAGCTCCTCTCCCAAAGAAGCTTATTTTTATGGTTACTAAGTAGAGATGGATTTGATGTATGTTGAAGACACCTACTCTCCTGACCCATAAACTGATCGCTTTATGTGCGGTGAAACTATATTATTTTTTTTTAAATTGCATGGAAATAAATTTGATGTGTATGAAAAATAAAGCACAATATAATTGGAGTAAACCACGATCATTTTAAGCCAAGCTAAATGTGGGCTGATACAAAAATAATAATAATAAAAAAAGACAGATAGGGTACCTTCCACATCATAATTTTACTGACTTCAATGGTCCCCATTGAAAGTGGATCAGTTCAGTGATACAGCTCACTATGGAGCACTATAAATGCTTGAGCAAAGACAAAAAAAAACAAACCTCAGGCCAAGGGCTGCAAGAGCCTTTCAGTTTAAATTATCAAACTTCACTGTTCAGAGAAACTAAACAAAGCTTCCATAAAAAAGAAAAAAAAAGTTATTTGGATTATTTGTGAACTTATTGTTATGAAATAGTCTTTCCTGTTTATATATATTGACCAATACTAGTTTCTAGTGCAGGTTTCTCCTGCATTTGGAAGGCCGAGGAGAAGGAACAGTAGTGAATTCGTGGAGGGTTCTCAACGCAGCACAGCGAGGGGCTGAGAGGAGTAAGGGGAGGGGGAGAGCCCAAAAAAAGAGTAACAAACCCATGATCACGACAGCAACTGAGATAATAAATGAAAATCCTTTCACTAAATTTCTTCATTTCTGTGAACTGATCTGAGTAACGTTTAAGACAGTTAAATTTTAAACATGCATTTTATCAAGATATGAGATGTCATTATCTAACAGAAAGTCCAACTTTTTCCCCCCAGATTTAAAGAACTTGGTCACCCTGGAATTAGAAGGAAATAAACTTAGTGAAGCAAATGTCAGTCCTTTGGCCTTTTATCCTTTGAAAAGTCTCTCTTATTTGCGACTGGGTAGAAACAAATTCAGAATTATCCCACAAGGTCTTCCCGCCACTCTCGAGGTAAAAACAGAACAAAAACCACCACAAAAGCCTAAAACAAGAAAGGTTCCTTTTTCCAGACATCTTCGTCTCTTTTTCTTTTTCCTACTCACAGCATTACTATCATTAGGTAGACACAAATTTAAATTTTATAGATTTGTTTCTAGATATATTAATAACTTTTAATCTTAAGCCATTATTTCTAATTTTTGTTTGTTTGGGTTTTTTTTTAGGGATAATATCTAGAAGCTATTTTCTTCTTACTTTTCAATCTGTGTCTAGTTTCATTCCCTGCTTACTTCAGTCTTTATTTCAAAGATAATTCTTGCTACCTATTAATTTAGCCATCTCTCTTTATTTTTCCTTTTGCTCTTTCTCATTTCAGTGTCCTCGTATTTATTTCTTTTTATCCTTGGGATCTTCCATAGTCTGAAACATGAGGAGAAACAATATCTTTTCCATAAAATTACCTTCTCCTGCAGCTAGTCTCTGAAACTTTACTTGTGTCCAGTACCCATTTGTTCACACGTTATATTTGTATTTTTCACCTTATCTCTCGTTGATGAGCACCTGGCAAGTTCTTCTAGACTTCATATGCTTTGGGAACATTTAATTTTAAATCAACACCTAATAAATTTACAAGCAATGATTTGCAGGCTACGAAATTGCTTTTCTCTTTTCCCAAAGGCTTCCTCTAAAGGCCCCAAATTCTATGTCAGGTCCTACATATATTTTAGTCATTAGTCCGTTTTTATTTCACATCATATTTATCCTATGTTACAAGCCATTATCAAGAACTTAATCTGTGTAAAATGCAGTTTTGATAACTTGCAGACTCACACCATTAAGTTTTGTAAAACTTTAACATTTTATGTTCCTACAAATTTGAAAGTTTCAAAGCTTGTAAGTGCCCAGCAAAAATAACAAGAAAGCAAAACTCTTAATATTTTTCTAACAACTTTCCAAGACAAAAAAAAAAATAAAATTAACAACTTCCTGTCAATCTCATCATTCTCACATTATATACTCTTACACTGTGAAAGTTCAGGCAAGACAAAAGATACAATTGTTTTTCTATTTGATCTTTCAAAGCAATCTGTATACGCAGGAGAAAATGAAAAAATTGCTTTGAAAAAGTGTGTTTCTGAAAGTCACACTACAGCTATAAACTGACTCAGACTCAGATTATTATTTCTTTATCCAGAATTGAACAGATACATCAGGTAATATGGAAGACATGTAATAGCTACATTTTGCAATGTGATAGAATAGCGTATTTTTGCTTTCACAAATTTTCTTTTCAAATGCTTTCTCCTCTTACAGGAGTTATACCTTGAAAATAATCAAATTGAAGAAGTGTCAGAAATCTGC
Organism: Tringa solitaria; assembly: GCA_026413425.1. Taxonomy (NCBI): domain Eukaryota; kingdom Metazoa; phylum Chordata; class Aves; order Charadriiformes; family Scolopacidae; genus Tringa; species Tringa solitaria. Next base: position 19,850,590 of record JAOXJM010000003.1, read on the forward strand.
TTTAACCATACAAAAAACATAAATGTCATTGTGCTAAAGCATAACAAATTAGAAGAGCACAGAATAGCACCTTTGGCTTGGATAAACCAAGAGTAAGTATGAATCATTCAAAATATAATTATTTCTCTGTTATTAGTGAGACAGATAATGAAATAAACATTTGCACCTCATTACTTTTAATTTGAAATTGTAGTTGTCTTTTGATTTGCTTGTTTTCCATAGCTAAAATGTCTTAATTTCCTTAGCTTAAATTGTATAATCTAGGAAGTATTTAGAATTGGTTTTAAAAGAAAAAGTCTTTATACCTCAAATCTGTACCATATTAACATAAAAATCTAAATATCTTTTCTGTCCATCCAATCAAAAAATGAACATTAATTATCAATAATATTCCACCATTTATATAATAAATATTACTTGCAGGTAATTTAACAATAATTGAATATTGTCCTAGTTTTGTTTCCCATTAGATTAAAAATTACAGAAGTAAATAAGATACAGCTGCATTGTGTAAGAGTAGAATTCAAGCAGAGCAAGCAAAGAGAATGAAAGAAGGAAAAGATGACACTGCTTTTGATTCTTTTGGTAAAAGGTTTGCTAAACTATGCAAGGTACCTTGCCGCAATCTCTCAGCTGCAGCCCTAGCGGCCGATTGCTGAATTTGTAAACTGCTTAGTCTGAAAACAACCACACTGTTACTAACAGCTTCTCTCATCTCTGGGAGCGAAGCACATCCCAATCATTCTGAAGATACCATTCACAAAACAATTCAATTTCAGATGGGCTACTGAATAAAATTTTAAAATCCATGTCAAAGGGATAACCACTAAAGTCCCAAGTTTATCCTATGTTTTCCACTGTAACTCATTATTGCAATTCAGCAACGCTTATCAATCACAGATTAGTCCCTTGGCTTTCCCTAATCAACCGCCTCTCTGTACTCGTTACTGTAGATTCCTTTCCATGAACAGAATCATTGTGCTTGATTGATACTTAATGACTTCAATTATTTCTATTCTCCTGAGCCATTATGTATGACCACGCTCCATAAAAAGTGCACTCTGTTCCATTAATAGAAACAAACTTCCCTTTGAAACTTAGTTTCCTTGTAGCCGCATTAAGCACTACTTAGTACAGAATGTAGCAGTGACAGTGCAGGATGCTCAGTATGCTCTAACGTTTTCATCCTTTTGTTTGGTTTTGTTTTTTTTTTTTTGCTTCCCAATACAGGAACTTGGAATCTATTGATCTCTCTTACAACAAGTTATACCATGTTCCCTCCTATCTGCCAAAATCTTTACTACATCTGATACTTATAGGAAATCAGATTGAAAGAATTCCAGGATATGTCTTTGGTCACATGAAGCCAGGGCTGGAATACCTCTACCTGTCCTTTAACAAACTCACTGATGATGGAATAGATCCCGTATCATTTTTTGGAGTATATCACTCTCTGAGAGAGTTGTTTTTGGATCACAATGAATTAAAGTCCGTGCCCTTTGGAATTAATGAAATGAGAAAATTACGTTTTTTAAGACTGAACAATAATAAAATAAGGTAATTTCCAAGCTCTTTTTACATTAACAGCATTAAAATAAATGTCACAAGAACTTTTTACTAAACATTTTTTAAAGAAATTCTGAAGCAGGAGCTAAATCCTGTGTTTGCTACTGCAGTATTTCACAGAATCACAGAATCTTCTAGGTTGGAAGGGACCTTAAAGATCATCTTG
>JAOXJM010000003.1:19852421-19868501 GCA_026413425.1 Tringa solitaria
AAGCTGTGACCCTATCTCTTTGCTCAGCCAGGCTGGCCTTTTCCCCTGACGGCTCATTTCTAATTCTGCATATTATTAGAGAAAAGTGAATTTTCACCCTTCCTCAGAGCTCTTGAGAATACTCACAAAGATACTGAGCACCAGTTCTCTCCAGGAAATTAATCTGTAACACTGCTTGGGCCACACATCTGCCGGGGCAGCTACAGTTTGACAGGCGCAGCAAAGTACCAGCTTTTCTGCACTTGGACTAGAGCCCAAACGTTTTACACAATCACTGGAAGGAGTCACCAGCTGTTGCTGACCACTCAAAGTGGCCTTTCCGCAGGTTTGAAGTTAGTTTTCATTCAGCAACATGTGACAATACTTTCCTCAGGAAAACTAAGTATATGATATAAATGAGAAAACAATGAAAGGAGAGAATTTAAATAAGAATGACTTGTAGAAGTCCTCAATAAATAAATTATTGAGAAAATGTAATGTACTGATTGAGTTAACATTTTAAAATCTCTAAATAAACAGCATCTCTAAAATAAGTTTTGAGGTTATGAGTCATATTGAATAATTAAAATATAATTCTTCCCACAATGTCACAGGACAGTACCTCCAGAACGCATCTGCAGGATTCATATCGATGATGATGATGTCCATGAGAACAGTGAGGAAGAGGAGAACGAAGAGTCACGCTTAGAACATGTTCATCTTGAAAACAACTACATCAATACAAGACAGCTATCCCCACACGCGTTTCCATGCATAAGATCCTATTGTAGCGTTGTTCTTAAACCACAAAAGCGCAAATAAACACCCAACTCTTGCAGTGTAACCCCTATCTCTAGAAACACAGCTTTATTTATTCTCTGCTACTAACAGGTCTGCTTATTTCCCATTTAAACCCTTCTTACTACTATAAATAAGATACAGTATATTATATACTGAAGTATGGTAGTAGTGCATTTCTTAGTATAGTTTCATTATAAAAACATTAAATGTAAAAATAGAAGCTAAAGATTATGTCAAAAATTTTTCTTTCTATTCACACAAATTCTACTTAAACACAATATATCGAACTGTGCCCCCAGATACACCTCCACAAGAACAGATTTTAGAAAAGAAGAATATAATTAAACCCTCAACATTTGATATGAATGTCTGCATTGATATACTATAAGTAAACTATAAGTAAGTGTTTACAAATAGACCTCTGCTTCCCTAGAAAGTTCAGTCTCTTGAAGATTTTTGTAATGTCTGAGTTCAAAGAAAAGTAACATTTTTAATATTCTGCTCCAGATTTTAATATTATATTCTTTCCCTAAAGTGGACAAAAATTTGAAAAAAGTAGTTAATATTTTTATTTTAAAGAACAATTTCAATGAAAATTGAAAGTAATTATAACATCGTTCATATATCTTGAATTCTACAGTCCTTTCTTATAACAGTAGGCTGGTGGTAAGAAATGATTACAGATCATTGGCAAGTCATTATTATTCACACAATTACTTTCCATTTTCTCCTGAACTATTCTGTGAGGCATAAAAAAATTTGTACTCTGTTTTCTTCAGTACTATAGATATGCTGCCTCATCATTTCTTCTTCACAATGGATTGGAACAAAGAATGAAATGGCTTAATCTAGGGTTTGACTTTTTAAAAGCATATAAAAGCTGTAAGCAACTGCACATCATAAAACCTCTAAGGATACAAATTAACTACTGAAGTGTAACTTTATTGCCCTCACTCTGGAAGTGAAGGTTTCACTGTGCCCACACAACATTTAACAGTGAAGGATCTCCAAACAGGGGTTTTTTTAGAGTATTTTATGAACACCCAGGTTTTGTTTTCTCTGACGCTATCCAATCATGCTAAAACCAAAATCACATTATTTTATTCCCAAGTTCTCTTTTACTCAAATAAATTACCACCTGCAAGGCACAATGGTACTTCATCGGTGAGTCAAAAGATACTGCATTTCTTGCAGTATATGGATTTCTGTAAAAGGACTGCTTTGGATATTTTGGTAAAGCTTGGTCAGAAGACATACCTTAATGATTTGCTAATCACTAAAGTTTAGTAAATAAGGGTGAAATCAAGAGGTTGAGTTTTTACATACAATGTTCTGGGTTGGGTGATTTGATTTCATTGCTTGTGCACTTTCAATATTCGATTCCTCCCTTCCTCTTCACTTTGGCTAATATTCCTTTGTCTTTGGTCAAACACCTTTAAGTTCCCATAATACTGTTTTGAGACGCTAAAACCCCCTAAATTATTAAAATGAATACTTTTAGTCTATTGCTAAATAGCTTCAGACTTAATTCACAACACTGCTGAGCAGTGCTTTCCGAACCTTTACTAAGCATTTTGAATACATGGATTGTCCCAAGGAGGGATTTTCAGGTAAACTGGCTGTTGTATTACACCATTTTATGCATTCTTATAATAAATCTAAGCAAAATACCATGTATCATTGCAATTCTTCTTATTCAAATAGAATAATTTTTTTTAATCAAAACATTCAGGTTGATTTTATAAGAGCCACTAGAAAATCTCCTCTGGATTTGCATGGGATAACTACTAAAATACAGATGACTAAAGATTTATTGTGGTCATTAACATACCTTTTTCTCCAATATATACTTTTTCACACTTAAGATATCATGAAAGTGAATTTTAAGCAATAAATTTTACGTCTAAGATTTTTCCTTTGACCATTTAATACAATGAGTATCAAGCTTGCCTGAAAATACACTGTGATAAGTTGTTTCTACAAGAAGCACTCAATAACATAACACAATCTAAAATTACGATGCAAATATAATGCCACAGTAGTCAATCCGAGAGACTGAAGGAAAAGCATTTTGGAACCAGAACACAACAGTAGACGAGGCAGAAGACCAAGAAGGAGAAATAAGCCAAGGGGTGAAGGGTATGCAACATATGGATGCTCACTCAAGAAATACACAGGCAATTGAACTTGGATAACATTTCCGTATGTCAAATGTAAGCAGTTTAAGTCTGTTCACTCTTCAAAATTACCAACTATGCTGGAAGGGAAATGGGCTTTATTATAAAAAAATTCCACTACTTTGTAACTGGGAGCCTCAGAGGATTTTATGAACGCAGTAGATGGGAGCAATCCATTTCACAGCTTGTGACACCAAGTCATAGAGAAGTGACCTGACCTTTCTTGGTTAAGAAAAATATGGGAACAAATTCAAAATCTTTCGACACCAGTAGGATGAAAGTATGCAAAGACAGTTCAAGTTAAACCCCCTAGAGTTACTGTTTATTCTCCAACATGTTTTTGAGCAAATAACTAATTTTTGCAGGCTTACATTGGAAATTAATATGCTTCAAGAAGGCAATTAGATTGAGAATGGAATATAGTTCTGCTGAAGTATTATCAAACTCAGAAGTCTTATAAAATTTAGCCATTAGATATTCTTGTGGAATTGAAATAAATTGTTTGAAACTTGGCCATACTAGTCCTTTGAAAATTTCCTCAGTCTTACAGAAGTAGGCACCACTTGATCAAAGATAAGAGAAGACATCCTATGGTCATCACCATATTAATAGCAAAGGCATTGACACTGACAATTTTATTGAGTAGGATCTTTCTACTGGTTAAATGATGACAGAACTTTGAGGATCTGCCTGAAATGTTGTTTTGTGCACAGGGACATACACTTCTGGTAAGATCAAAACTGCAAAGGTATCCAACAAAAGGAAGCTTGGATAGCTTTCTGAATTTGAAGCAATGATGAGAAGCAGCAATGTTGCCTCTAAGATAAGGTAGAAGATCTTCCTTTAAAAAAACCCAACCAACCAACCCAAAAAACCTCAGAAAAATAAAGGCATCAAATGCCTCCCAAATTATTAATGCCCGTATGTTGAGGCTGTCAGAACGTCTGAGACCCCCAAAATACATCAATACACAATATACATCCTCCTACATCTTCCATTTCAATTTAATAAAGAATGGAGATCCCCTCATGACAAAGCTACAAATCACTCAACTGTCCCCCAAAACTGAGTTTGAGGTGGGACCACCAGCTTTCTAGTGGCCCAAGACAACAAAGTGAATTTCACCCAGTGAATTCTCTTTTACATAACACTGTAAAGAGTGGTTAATACCATTTCTGAATTTTGATTCTGAAACACGCATTATGTTTGCACTTACTGTAAGAAACCCTTAGCATTCAATAAGAAAAAAAGTCTGAACTGGGAAGCAGGATTTTATGGTTTGTCATGCCAACAATTTGGTTACTCTTTTACTGAAGAAATCAGTGAACTCTTAAGATATCTTAAGTCACAACTTTATAAACAGCTATACCGCAGCAAAAAAATAAACAGTTTATAATTTCTCTTGAATAGTAATACAAATGTTACCTAGTAGAAACTCTCATGAGAACATTTTCTACTTTAAGTACTATGTTTATATATGAATGTATACCATTTTCAGAGACCACAAGACTACAGAGAGTAAAATATTAGAAATATGAGAAAATACTACCAAAATAATTTTACACAATAATCCTGATGACTTTCTATGTGAAGCAGTTTTCAGAAAACAAGTCTGCAGATTGTAAATTTGTAGACCAATACAATATCTGGTTTTCTGGAAGTTTGATGCTTCCCTAAGTAAGCTTCAAAACCTCTACTTATTTGGAAGCGTAGGCACTTAAAAACATAACCACGGGGACCTGCCTGTTTCCTCTTTGGATTTACAGCCTGAAACAACCAAAAAAAGGTCTGTTTTAATGCAGAAAGCAGCAATGAAAATGCAGCATCAACATGTTTTACAACTTTTATACAACAACTCCTTGCTAAAGTTATCTATCATGTTTTGGAAGACCAAAATTCAGGTGAAATCACTGCTTAAAGGGGGTCAGAATGTTACTGTGACCATCTTGTAGAACATCCCAACCACAGAGGTGAAGCCTACTTTGGAGAGGGCATGTTTTTAAAGAGACTTACTTTTAACACTGGTTTTGCACGTAGGAAGCATTTAAAGATTTAGTGGATCAGAAACAATGGGACTACACCCATTTGGAGGAAACCCTGCACCACAGTAGTACTGTCTTCTTGAAAAGTGAAAAAGGTATAAACACCCAGCCAAAAAGACTAGTTCATAATAATGTGTTTGACTTATTCCGTAGACATACATTCCTGTTTTCTAACGAACAAAAGAGAAATCCCTGCTGCTATTGCTTATTTAGTAACATTACCCTTCTATTAGAGCTAGTTACCATTAAATCCCAAACTCTCTATTTCAAGGGGAAAGGCTTCAATTTTACTTGTCTTGGCACACTGAAAACCACTTTAAATGAGGAAAAAACAGCAGATGTGAAATAAGAGCTCTGGTTTAATGATGTCAACAACTTCTGTACAATTGCGAGGCCCAAAATACTGTGGAAAAATGTTGGAACACTTTTTCCATCTAAAAGCAATGAAGATGTCACTTACAGAACTCTAAAATGTATTAAACAGATCTCCTTTTCCACATTAAGAAATGATCATATGATCAAAATGAATTTAGCTTTTTATTTTCTTAATAAATTAACATATTAATCAAAAGTTTTTTACCGATTCAGGCATCAAGCAGCTATACTCAAATGCTAGCAAGCATAATTTTAACAATTTTGTAAAAAGTACTATGACGAAATTCAATGGAAATACATTGCTTTAATGTATCCAATATCCAAGTTACAAAGTCTTATTACACATGTAATGTTCCTTGCTAACAGACACCCTGTTCCACATTAAAATTCCATCAGGATAGACCCATAAAGACTTAGCACTTTTTTTCCCTTTTCAATTTAATAAGTAAATAGAGAATATCCAACAGAACTTTTCATAAACATCTCCCTTTACCTATGATGCAAGATTAACAAGTTGCAGCAGTTACTACGTCATTAAATTACCCTTGGGAAAACATTCATACACCCATTGTGCGTCCCTGAAAGAACTTACATAGTTGAGTACTGCATAAAATATTTTTTGATCACACCAGAAAACAATTCATGATAAATTAGCATCCATTTTATCATACTGAAATACTCCAGTTAGTAAAACAAAACTAAATCAACAGATTTGCTAGCATTATGGTGTCAACCTTTTCACACAAGAAATATCCTTATCTAAACTGGATAATGTTTGATCAGTCTTAAAAAGAATGGCATAAAAAAAGCCAATCCCAAAAATGAATAAAACCACCTTATTTTGCTTCAAAGAAACTAAAAGCAAAGGAATATCATGAACCTTAATACCCTTTCTCTGTGGAACTATTTCTGGTGACTGTCAAAGAGAGGGGACTGGACTAGATGGGCATCGATGTGATCCAGTACAGCTGTTCTGCTCTTAGGTACTTTATACATAGCCCTGCCTAATTGCTGCTGAACATCACTTTGCACATTTCCATGAAGTACTTACTGACTTTATCAGCCTGTGAACACAGTTAATAAAGTTTCCCAGTACACAATCTGGTCATTGCTATGAAGTTTCTTGGAGCAATACACCACTGCCTCTTCTCTGCAGTCACAGCTATTAAAAATTCCCACCAAAGAAGGGAGTTTCCCAGGATACTACAAGACACAAACGAAAGGGAATCTCATTTGAACAGTGAGGTGGACTACAGGCTGGTGACAACTTTATCTCTTGTCATTGCCCAGTAGCTGAATACTATTATAGGAGCCTGCACAGCTTACATGAATCATTCTATTTCAGTCGCTCCACTCACTAAAACTAGCAGTAAAGTTTGATCTCTATTTCATACTGGTTTGTCTCTCACTGAGGCTCATATCTGGGAATGCAGAGGGCTATCCCCTAAACTCTCCTCTCCTGGTGACTAAGAATAGTCATTTTTACTTATTTTCACATTTTCACCTGGGAGTTCTAGTTCTATGGGTAATGAGGTTAACTTGGGGCATTGACTTCAGAGGTCTGTATTCAGAAATAGTCCTTTTTTTCAGCTTGGGGAAATGTTGTGTACTACAACTTCTTGGAAGACCATATTAATCTCAAGAAAAGGGAAAGATCTTCTCTCTTCCCTTTCCCCAGATTGCAGCTTCCTTTATAAACATTAATTTCTTTTCTATTGGGAGATAAAAATATGCAAAAGTATAACGGGTATTAGGAGCTAGGCAGTTAGGGGAAATGCCTGAACGTTTCTTATTTATCATAAGGCCCAATAACTGTTGTGCTGGGCTGAAAAATTACATGGTGTTTGGGAGTTTAAAGGCTTAGCTATTCACTTTTCTCATTAATACTAAAAGCCAGTGATATTCTTGCCCCACGCTTCAAATCCAGTCCTACGAGTTTGCCAGCTATAATGGACACAAGCATTCTCGGTAATCTCGGCAAGCGAACAAGTACTCAAGAGTTGAGTGAATTCTCCAAAACAATATTCTTCCACAGACTGATTGAGCCATCCTGGCTCCATTCATTAAATGGATTTTTTTTTCCCCCAAGGATTTAAGAATTAAAGTAAATTGAAGCATTGACAGTTACATTATTTAAAATGTTATTCTTAAAAAATGTTTACTTTATAATTTCTTCTTTAAAAGTCTGTTGTGTAAGGAATTTCCTACAGCCCATGAGTAAACAATTACTGTAGTTTGGCAGAATTTCCATTTCTTTTGTGTTTCACTCTTTGTACAGAGTACAGATCTCCACAGAGTTATTGAATGCAAACAAAGCTTCTGATTTAGGCTGTTATTTATGTTAACATAGTTTTGATATGCTGAGTTATTAAGACCAGTTAATAATGTACTGTTTTCTACAGCATACTTTAAAGCAGTTCTGTTAATTCAGAGAAAAGAACTTTGATTTCAAGTGTGCAGCATTATGAGTATATATACAGAAAACTGTCAGATTTGCATGCAACATTACTAAAATAAAGCTGATTCTCTGTGGGAACTTTTCATATGATAGCAATTCCTAGGGAAAATATATAAAAGCTGACTTATTTTTTCCACAAGACAGATATTTTTCTCAAAGGAGTAATACTGAACACAGCTGTGGAAATATTAGATATTCAACAACACTATCAACCAAGACAAGAATCTTCTAAGTGAATTATGTAATGGTGTTTTTAAAGGATTAAAATTAGGGGAAAGGATTAAAATTTACTTAATTTTTTTCACAGCAGTTTCTCCAAAATCCCTAAAGTCGGCTATGCCATTACACTTTACCCTCTGGCCTCATGCATTCTGTTCCTTAAAACCTTCATAGTTAGGGAAGGACTGCCCTCGTGAATATTTCATGGTTCATATCCCTTTTTAAATGACTGTTCTTTATAAATATATATGGCTGGCTTGCTTCTAAAGGAAGATGGTTCTGAACTTCCTCAGTAAAACTCATTCACTACCATTCTTCCAGGGAGAACTCTTTTCCTATTTTTTCCCAGCACAGTTTGGCTCTCATAACAAAGAACACAGGAAGCAAGACTTTTCCTCTTTCAATTAGACCAATTACTTTTTGGGTCTACATAAAACATTAAAATCTACTATACTTATTTGCACATTTCCACAGCTGAACTATAAATGTTTCACGAATTATTTCCTTCTGGCCTGAACCTGCCACCCACGCATTTCTTTTGTGTTTACCTACTTTTTGCATTGGAAAAATGCAAAATAATTATTCTCTTCCTTTCTTGATCACATGGGTTCAAATAGATCTGTATTGCCCGTATCCTGTACGAATCATACGCTGACAAATTACCAGACATAGTTTGCTCGTTTAACAAAAGTTATACTTTGGTAAATAAGCTTACTTTCTACAGCCTCTGCTTTACAAATTGTTCTACAAAAAAAAATCTCATTTTCCATACCGCAAGTTAGTATGCAATTAGGACATATGCTTTCTTTCAATTTAAGTATTAATTTCCACTGAGTGGTAAAAGTAACTTCTATCACCCAGTGAATTTCTATCTATGATGAAAAGCAGCGCAAAAATGTCCAGGGAAGCAAACATCTAAACTAATACATACCCCTATTTCCAAACAAATACCTTTGAAAATAGTATATTAGGATATCTATTGGATAATTCTAACATCTCTGCTAGTTTCTACATGGTCTTCTAGCTTAGTTTAGAAGTTTTTGTCCTGTATTTCTTCATTTGTTTTGCCAACTCTGCTATAACCCTACCACACCAAATCACTGCATGCGTAACGGTGAGACTGAGCTCCCACCTGGATTCAGCGAGAGGCCTTTGTTGCCTAAATGGAGTAACCCTGTTTGGTCAAGCCTGTAGCAGGTTCAACTTTTTCAATACCCCATGCCCACAGATGGAATAATGCCAAGAATGTGTTTGTTACTTAATATACACCAGTTTTATTTTTCTAATACGTAAGCACAACTAGTACGAACAGCCGCAGAACCTCAACATATTTTAATCGGTGAAAAAATAGACTTAAGAGCATAGCTGTTAGATCTGTTGTAGTATATCAAATATTGCAAGTTTTCCCTAATTTACATTTAATTTCTAGATTTGTTTATTTTCTTTTTATGCTTACTTGTGGTTTTTCCCTACAGGTGAGAAGGGAAAAGAAGAATGTTAAAAGTCTGCAGAAAACTTTATGATACATGAGGAATTAAGGCAAATTGAATTCTACCTTTTCTTTAGGGCCAACTTGGAAAAAAATTAATACAGATTACATAATACTTATGATTTAATAAAAGCATAATTATATGAGAAAACAACATTAGAACCATAACAGCAGTGGTTCACTATAGTTAAAGCAGCCTCTCTCAAAAGTCTCCCAATGTATTCAGTGTTAGGGCCAACCCTGCACAAGAGAGTTACTGCTGTTGTGTTGATGAGACAAAAACGAGACCTCCCTATAAAATTCCCCGAAACAAAACACAGCCCTGAAAACACAGGCTGGGTTAATTAACATGGTAGGGAAATCAATGCTTTAATGAGATAATATTATTCTTTTTATTAGTAATGTTTCTGATAGCTTTCATTTCAACTGTTCCGAAATAACAAATTGTGTGTTTCAAAATGTGCAAACAAATTTAGTCCAGAGATCTTCCTAGAAATAGTGTTATTTTTTCCATCTACAAAACAAATATTTATGGATCCATGTTCTTATTGATACAAAAGTGCAAAATGTAGTCAATTACTATGTTATAAATGTGATATTTACTGCCATCTATTACAACCTGAGTCAAAGTCATCTTCTTTTGGATCTTTGAATTTCTAATGTAATACAAGTTACTTATCTTGATAAGTAAAGTTAGGAAAAAGCATAATGCTAAATTAAATTAAATTATCTTCACAGTCTGACTGGGAATAATTTATTTCATTTTTTCTGGAATACAAAGGGCTGGACGGCCATGTTTCTTTTTTCTTAAAACTACCAACTCAATGGAAACTGATGATTGCTGCCACTTTAAATATTACCAGCTGCCATTCTGAACAATACGAGTCTATCAAAAGGTTATGCATTAGAAAACTTCTTCATCTGCACTTCAATATTATTCATGCTACTTGTTAAAACAAAGAGAAAAATGGAAAAAAACCCCAGCATTTGCAGGGGATCAGGACTTTTTTTTTTTTAATTGTTAATCTTTGGCAGAGTAAATGCTTGATACTCAGAGGAAATGTTATGCTCAGTCCAGCTTGTATTCTGAAACAGAAAATTTTCCTTTAGAACTTATTATCGGAGTGATTCAGTAGTTTGGCACTGGTTGCAGAGCTTTTCATTTTAACTACTGTTTGATTTTCCATGAAAGAATGTCTGGTGTTTCCAATGTCTGTAAGGCAGATAAATACCCATATTCCATAAAAATGCCATGTAACATTATCCACGCTTGTAAGTAGCATCAAAAGCAAGAGTAACAATTGACATGTACAGAAACCAAAACTATTTCAAGACCTTCCTTCTCATCATGGAAGTTATTTTTCAGGCAGAGCAGTTACCTGATCCAGTTGAATGCACAAACTTTATTATGGGACAAAGATGAATATCAAGGTGGGACTGAGCTAGCTGGGGGCTTCTTAAATTGGCATTCTCACACAGAAATTTGTATTAATCTGTAGCCTAAGGCAGAAAAAAGCTAAGTTACTCTCCCCTAAGGCAACACAAATTATTCACAAGGGTGAAAAATAACATCTGTGACTTCAGGTTACTATTTTGCCTTTCCAGTCACTCCAGATCACCACATTCTTGCGTGTATAAAACATATGATAAGCCGGACAATCACACAGAAGCATGTACACATATATTTGACTTCACAGCTCTTGTTGTACGTGACCTTTTAATGCTGCAAGCTACAAATTGCCCTTCAACATAGATATGTTGCTAATAAATGCCAGGAACTAAAGAATTTGATTGCAAAATGAAACCGTTCCTAAGTTAGCTGCCAAAAATACACACAAAAAAGTATGCATGTATAAACCATACATGAATTAATTTTTGCTTGTTAATAATCAATAATGATTATTTGACATATTTACATATAAATACCAAACAATAAAGATGAACTATAGGAGATGAAGAATAGTTTTTTCTATACACAACTACCTTAAATAGCATGGTTCCAATTGGGAAGAGCCAAAACATAGCTCAAAACAAAATATGCGACTGCTCTCCACATGGGCTGGTTGTGAGCATGAAAGGAGTATGTCATGTTATTAAAATGTGATGGGCAGTCTCCAAGAAAGATTCGTGCAGTTGATGTTAGGCTCATCATTTTATGTAAACCACATTTATAAACAGTGCTAGAAAATGAAAAAGCACTTTGTTTGTCTTACAATAACAAACGTGTACAAGGTCAGTTTAAAAAAAGAGACTGCAATGTAAGCATTAGCCACACATAGCAGCATATGCTTGCTTGCTCAGACATATGAACTAATACAAATATAGTCATTTTCAATAAAGTAACCAAGGTAGCATTTTATATCACTGATGTGATCATGTTAAATATAAAACTCCACACCCTTCTTTTTTTTTTTTCAGTTGCCTGTTTCATCATAGCGAAAGACAGTATCCTAAACCACAACATGCTGGATATACTCCTATCCATTTCCTCATAAATTAATCTCCATTATTCATAAAATTTACATATGTATTCTAAGGCAAGATAGGATTCTAATTTTCAACCAATTCTTTCATTTGTGGAAATGGTCTGAGCAAACGGTTTGACTTCCTATAATCTTTTAGTTATTTAAAAATGTAATATTTCGTAGGAAAATATACATACATTTGCTTGCAAGGAAAATATCCTGACTACCTTCTACTTAAGAGCATCTCTCTTCATTAAGACCCCAACATCATATATTAAAACATTGGGACAGATACATTTTTCTATCAGGCTACTTAAAAACAAAACCTCACTACTAACGAAACAGCAGATGCAATAAGATATTGTAATTTTTTCTTTTAATAGCATCTTCAACTACATCACCTCAAATCAGTTGCTTTAGAACAGAGCCAAGAAAGCAGCATCTGATCCTACCTCAAAAGGCTACAGGTACAGCCTTTGAGCAACTGCTACACATTCTACACCAGCACACTCTTAGTCTTACCCTAAAAAGCGAGAGGAACATTGACCCAAGTCCCCTGTATCAATTCATTCGTTTGCACACTCCAGCTTTCATTCAGAACTCCACAGCTGCCCTACTGTGCTGGCTCATGTAATGACTCTGGGTCCAAAAAATTAAAGTATACTGGAAACAGTGATCCTGGAGAGGAATTCTGCAATAGTAGTTAGTTTTTAGTAAATTGGAAATATGCTGCAAGCGTTTAAAAGAACAGGCTCATAAACTAGATTGAAAACCACTGGCCTGTTTGAGTTTTTAGTATTGCTATCAAGAGCTAACATCTAATGTTTAGAATCTAGTAGTCAAGAGACATGAAAACGTGACTTCTGGGAATTTGATTTTAGAATGCAATTATATTCACAACCAAAATACTAAATCCGTGTCTTGAGATATAAAACCGTTTCATTACAGTAACAGGATGTCAGTGTAAGCGTTATTTATTTCTACCATATCAATACTATATGTTGTACAAAATATATGGGTAATCTAAGATAACATAAGGTGGTGACATTTTTTCCAGATACTACAACTCACTATGTAATATGGCTATGACAAACTTCATACACATAGGAATGTGTTCCTACCACCAGAATCACCTGAGAAAATAATAATTAAAAAAGTCTTCACCCAAAATTGAGATGTCGGCTAAAGATCAGGAACAAGGAGCACTGCCGCAAAACCAGGATCAGCTGAAATTGCTGATTCAACAATTTACTCTTGAAAGAAGGAGTGAAAAAGAAGAAACCAGGACATTTCTTTCACAGCCTTCAGGCCCTGCTCTCTTCTATTGAAGAGCCAAGAAAGTGTTGGAGGCTTTCTTAAACAGCAATTTAACAGAAATTTGCTCAAGTAAATGCATCCAAACCAAGCTATTCAAAACACAGGGGAGTGTTTGCTTAGGAAGTTTCAGTTTCTAAATGCAGGCAAGAGAATGCAGATATATGCAATTTGAGATTTCAAAGTAGTTTAGGATCATCCTTCAGATATTTATGTGGGAATGTGATTGCTTTTGAAACTGTAATTTTATTCCTTGGGAAAAGTGATAGGGAGTCTCTTTTTCATCATTCATCTCTGCTACTGGACCTGGAACACATACAAACACAATGTAGCAGGTAACACAAGCCTTATCTTGTTTGATGTGATAGCACCAAAGCTTTAATTTTGGGCATAGGATCTTTTTCTTCCTTAATTAACTGTAGACAAAAGAACTAATATCCGATTTAAACCATCATTTTGCAAACAGCACCACATCGCATGCATATTCAAAAAAAAAAAAAAAAAATAAAATTTCCAGGCTATTTTTCTCCAGCAAGACCAGACTCTGAAGAGAGGAAGGAGCTAATTAAAGAAACAGGCGAAGTCAGGCAGGCATGGAATTGGACAGACAAAAATTATTGTAAATTGCAAGACACAAACTGCTACACTGAAACTTTTGCTTTAGGTAAACTCAATTAGTCATACATTTCTGAAGTATACATAAACAGGCAGCCTACTCAAGGTAAACAAAGAATTACCCAGTTTCAAAATATTGTCATGTCCTGTCAGTGCAAACAATATAACTCAGTGCAAATTCTTAAATACTTTGTTTTAAGCTCCCAACTTCAATCCTTGTCACAGAATATTGCAAATACTGTCTCTATTTTAAATAAAAGATATGCTTAATTTCTTATATACAAGAGAAAAAAATTAACTGTTTTGACTAATAAAATCTAATCTACATTTTAGATCCTTCAATCATCTTTCCCAGCCAGACAGTTGCCTACTGAAAGCAAGAAGCAGTATTTATACATAACTACATAACAAAGTTCGTAATTTTATAACCTTAGAAAGGTTTGGTATCATGCTGATCACTATAGGCTATTGGTTTACTCTGCCACTGGCTAAGATTTTATACTTTTATTCAAGTCACACTTTTTAAAGAGCAACAGCTAATGAAATCATAAATAAGAAGTGTGATTACATAGCAGGAATGACCTGAAATGGACCTCACTGCACTTCCAATGGCCTGATGTCAACAATTATTAAACTACAGGTTTTACAAAGTCTTCCACTAGACGTCTAGAGTTAAGCCAGAAGTTTTGGCTGTAAAACAAGCAGTGATGAAAAACATATGAGTGGTAACAAGTCGTCTTAATATCATTCTTCAGTACTAAGATGGGCTAATCTGAAGCAGCACTTTACTCTGGTATCACCCACGGTGCCAGGAGGATCAAGACGTTTGGAAGTGGAATTTTTCTTTATATTTACTTTGCATTTCACAGAACTCAGCCTAACTTCCTTTTACACTATTTTTTTTTTTAATATGAAATAACTGGACATAAAGATCTCAGGTGGATTATCACAGTGCTTCCAGAAGAAATATCAAACTTGCAAGGTATGTCCAGTTTGAATACCTATTCTATTTAAGTAGCAATAAAGAATTAAGCAACAGGTTGTCAGCCACTATGATTTATCTGACATTATTAATCTGTACAGAGTTAGAAGTACCACTTTTTTAATGGAACATTTGAAAAATGTACTTTGCAGCTGAAATAATTCTGTATTTACATCTAAGCTGCAAAGCAAAAAAAGCTACAGTGAATTATTTAACCATTAAATACTTGTCAGAAAAACTTCACAGCTGACAATTTTTTTTCCTCAATGATTACAATCTATGCAAAAATCTATCCTACAGTTAAAGCAGTTCTTACAATTACAACTCAGTGTTAACTTTCTGTACTTTGGTATTCAAGTTGTGTTTTTTTAAAAAAGTAGATATGAGCAAAGTAAATAAAAACAATACAGGAAAGAGTGAACTGTAGATGAGCTACAACCTAAAAATGTTCATAGATCATATTTAGTAACTCAAAAGAGTCAAGCAATTTTCCATAAAAAGTAAATACTCTCTAAACAGAACTTACTTGGTAAACATGCTATTCATTATTATACTACATAACTTCAATATTGGACTGTTTCTTAAGGCAGAATAATTTCTTCAGTAATCTTACTGACCAAACATTTTCCTTCCATTTTTCTAAGCAATTTAAGTAAATCAATAGAGCAGACAAAGAGTTAAACATAAACTCCTTTTATTTCTGGAATGGGACAATGACTAATAGAACCAGAACTATTTTTAAATATAGCTTTCAAAACAGCTATGGTCTTGCCTTTCTTTGGACAAAATCTGTGCACAGTGCAATGATTTGTGTTATTAATGAACACAGAGATTTTTCTTTGCCTCTGTAAAGACCACCACCGTCTCTTTTAAACATTTCCTTTTCAGAAATAATGCTATAGGAAACTCGCCTCCATACACTGGTAAGAGAACCGATTTCTAAATATAATTTAGAGTCCTTTTAAGTCTTAAAAATTCATCCATTAACTCCTTCAGTGTCATAACTGGTAAGACAACAAAGACCACATGCACTGCACGTGCAATTGCCCCAGAACCCAGACTTTTTCTTTTTTCTTTTTTTTATGCATGCAGTCCATACTAACATAACTTCTATCCTTGCCTGTTTAGAATTTTCATGTCACAGAACTATTGCACACTTACATG
>JAOXJM010000003.1:19868601-19884138 GCA_026413425.1 Tringa solitaria
TCTAAATTTTTTATCGTATTAACATGCTATGACATCTTCTGATTTAACTAGTTATAAATGATAAATATTATCGTAAACTAACAGCATTAAAAGTTTGTATCTTTGTAAAAGATACAAACATGGGTTTTAGTAAAGATCACTACATTAGTGAGGATAAGTATGTCCCCAAACAATTAGTGCAGTGATTTTAGGATTGTTAAGTACTTCAGGAAAGAAAGTCAACCTTAAAGTACTCTCCACATTCAGTTACCTCACTTGGAGTGAAAAGTTCCAGTGAAAAGGTGCTATTCAGAAGCTTTATGTACTGAATTAGGATTGCTATCAAGAATGTGTAATGAAGATGTGAGCTCTCCTTGAATTTGTTACACTATATTCTCAATAAAAATGAGAATGGACAAGGCCAACCAAGACTCATCTTTCTGCTCAGGGTATTATTCAACAAAACTCCTGAGCCTCTCCAACAGCTTGCGTAAGGCGAGAATGGCTGTCCCACCTCTTCTCCTTCCCTCTTCCCATGTAATGTCCCGTCCCCCTACACCAAGCTGTTCCACCCATTCTTTTGTGCTGGCTCTGATACTCAGATTCAGTTTGTTCACCCGGAAAGAATGTGTTGGGCTTTTTTTCTTGCTCACGTTACGTTTTATGCTGGTTTATTGAGTTCAATCAGCTCAGAGAAAAGCCTGAGTGGAAGAGTTGGTATAAGAGAAATGAAAGTATGTACCTGGAAGCAGAACAAGCCTCAAGTGGCAGCAGTAAGCCATTAGCTATACTCATGGAATGTACCTTCTGAAACAATTAAATATTTCATAAAATTCTCATTATAATTAAAGTACTTCCAAAAAGATCACTAGCATCTTGGATTTTAGGCTTCCATTTTCTTTTAATTTTCTTACTCTTAAAGTTTAAGCATGCAGATAGGTTGTATAAGTTTGTTGAGATGAGCTGCAGAGTCAGAGCATTTCTACAGATACATATCAACACCTATTTAACGGGAAACTTCAAACCTCAGCCAGGAAAAAAAACCAACACCTCCACAAAATCCAGTTCTTTGGAATCCATTCTTTTGGCAGTTCTTTAGCCAGTGCAAACCTGGAGTCCAACTTGATTACCACCCCTAACTACAAAGCCAATTAGCAATAAGGATTTCCTAATGGGAAAATGAATCAAGGACTTTTTCTCTTTCCCTCCACCCTCCCAGCGTGCCCCCCCCCCACACACAAAAGAATAAAAACAACAACCCCATATCTAACTCAGGCTTCCTTCTGTAAAGGGTCTTATTTTCAAGAAATTTAACTCATCATGACATATTTCAACACTACTTTTCTAGAACTGGTTGTGAACAACATGCATTTTTCAAGAGTTCAAACTGACCACTGCTCCAATCACAGCCTCAACCTGAAAATAGTTTTAAATCACAGTTAATTCTTTTAATTTCTGAAAGGAAATATGTAATCCATTTGTTAAAGGTGCAAGTGTGGAAACAGATTTTTAAATTGTTTCATAAGACAACTTCCTAGTGCCAGATCCAGAAGAGCACTTTGGGAACATACATGAAAGATTATCCTTTAGGTACAGTAGAACTCTACATCCAGTGCTTATCACAAACAGAAGTCAGCAGGGATTAAGAAACTCCATGTTCCAAGACATGACACATGCTAGGATGCTTGATAACCTACATGCAGAAATTGTACAACACTGAATAAAGCAGAGTGTTTTGTCATTAATACCTGAGGATCTGGGGGAAGAACCACTCTGAGTGCCCCCAGCTGTGAAAACCCAGCTATTAAAGCACTTCTCCAAGAATAAGAATTCCGAAGTCTGAAAGGCTTCAGACTCTTCACCTCCTAGTTAATGGGATGACTGAAGTATTTTGACTGTTTTGCTGAAGCTTAACTGCAAGATTGAAAGGGCCAAACATTCCAAAGGTGCACAGCCAGACAGGACCACAATTCTCTCCAAACAAACAAATGTAGGTTCCACATTGCTGTTCCCAGCTCTGTTTATATTCAAAGACTCTTCCAAGAAAATATATTGTATAGGATGGCAAGTACAACTATAAAATGCTTTCCAGGAGCACTGAAAAAGAACATTACTTTGAAAACTAAGGAAAATATATGGGAAAAAAATATATGTGAAGATTCTTTTAAGAGACTGCTAAATCAATAAAAGATACAGTACTCAAATGACCACGCAACTGGAATATTATAAAACATATAAAATCATTATACACTGCATATCTGCAAGATATAAAGTATAATGTGCTTCTGTTTTCACATATTGGGGGGGAAGGGGTCACTGCATTCTTTTTTAAAAAGGCGGAGATTTATGTAATATAAATTCTGTTAGCTTTTATCTTTTTATGCACCCTGAAATGTATACATTGCAGCAGTAGCAATGTATGTAATGCACAGCATTTTAATGCTCTTAAGAGCCATACACGAGAAACATCAAAAAGATCTTGTATAGAAAAAAGCAATACAAACAAAAACTCAGGATTCTGAATAAGCAAAGTCAACACCCTCGTACAAACCAGTGCATTCCTTTTCCTGTGACTGAGGACCAATGACAAAATGCCTACAGAAAGACTTTTTTGAGCTATAAACAGACCAGCAAGCATTTAATTAGGTGATCAAACAAGAATTGACATCCCTTTAGTATTTCCCTAAAGAGGTCTATGATAGTCTAAATAGAAACATTTTTATAAACAGGATATGCATAACAAATTTTACAACAGCCCCTCTTGGGCTGCACAGTGTGCTGTAGGATCCAAACAACATTTGGAATAAGGCTTTAGAGGGGAACAATGTAGGGCTGAATTTACAGTCTTTTCTGTAGGCTCTCCTGTAGGGTGCCTTCAGATATTGGAAGGCTGATATGAGGACTCCCAGGAGCCTTCTCTTCTCCAGGCTGAACAATCCCAGCTCTCTAAGTCTGAAGGATGACTTAAGTGGACAATTTTGTTAAACCCAATACCCAAAAAATACCCCCAATACCCAAAAAATTCAGACTGACATTGCTGCAAAACATCCTGTGGCAATTCTTACTACCTCTGTTTTCCCTTGTGTCTAGTTTTATAGGGCTATTTGATCAATAAAAATAATCTTCAGAATAAAACCACAGTACGTAGAAAGTATCTAAGAGTTTTGACCTACGGATCACTATTACTCAGATAACACAGTATACTGTAGGACTGGACTCCTGGTTTTCCCAGTCATGTATGGCTAAAAGAAATCTGGTAGAATTACAATACAGAGAAGCTGAATGAAATTGAACGAACAGCTATAATGAGACAGTCTGTCATATTTTTCTAAAGACAAATCTACTTTTTATTTCCTTCCTAACTTGGGTATTCTTCTCAATAACATCAGGAGAAAATAACTGTGGCTATCTCACATTGGTTTTTCTGTTTTAAAGGTGCCCTAACTGATCCATCATCTTTCTGTCTTCCAGACTGAAGGACCTTTGATTACACTGGAAAGATACTTTGAAGTTATGGGTAATCTAGAAAGCTGCTGGGTTTTGTGGCATTAAATTCAAGCATGGCGCATTCTGAGCTCCTTTCAGCTGGCTGCCTTGCTACAATGGACAGGCATTATGATGACAAAGCTAGGTTGAAAAAAAAAAAGTGTTCATTGAAAAAATATGCACACAGAATATTGGTTTCCAGCTTTTTCCTGGATGTAATTTAAGTTACTGTTTTCAAATGACACAGATTCATAACCTGCAAGCCCTTGTCAGGGAAAAGAGCCCTCATCAAATAAAAATCACATACAAATGTGCATTAAAATACAGAGGTGAACTTCTATCACTAGCAGTATTATACAAATGACTGGAATTTGGGAAAAGCTGTTGTCAGAACTGAAAACCATCTATTTTTCCAGATTACTATGAGTAGTATGTGATTAGAAGTGTTTAGGGAGTAGAATAACATGTGTATCCTCATACGTACATTTTATGCGTTGCTAATCAAGTGCTTCCAAATTTTCTAGATACAAGCAATGCACATATGCCCACATATCCCATTAAAAATATATTTTCATTAAGAAGCAATAAAATAAATCAAATTCTAAGTTCTGGTAAAATTTACTACAAAAATTACTCTTCAAAGCCTGAAGCAAATGATGATTTTTTTTTTAAACTCAACTAAAAAACTTTGATATGACATTAATATCTGATGAATTAATGCTTTAATAGTATTTATTATGATATATAATTTAAAAATAAAAGTATAAATGTTATAATTTAAAGAAGGTTTTTTATATTCTTCATCCTTCCAACACTAATTAAACCTTAATATTCACAACAGGCTATTTTTCAGGACCCCAGACTGTAGCAGAGTGAAGTAAAGAGTTCAATACTTTTATTTGTTGTTTCACATTCACTGATTCTAATGTTTTTTTATTTATTTTCTCTTCAAGATTGGCCATCCTGATTAAGAAGATATGAAGGAATACATGCTCCTCCTCTTCTTAGCTTTGTGCTCTGCCAAACCTCTCATTGGTCCTTCGTATTTTACACTAAAGAATATGATGCTCCAAGATATGGAAGAAGATGATGATGATGACGATGACGACAATTCTCTATTTCCAACCACTGAACCAATTATACCACTAATGCCTTTTGACCTATTCCCAATATGTCCCTTTGGATGCCAGTGCTATGTGAGAGTTGTCCATTGCTCTGACCTAGGTAAGAATAAAGTTGTGTGTCTGTCTGTTCTCCATTGGCCTCTCCTTTGGAGGATTTGCCTTTTAAAAGCTGAATTCTACAGCTCCATAAATTGCACACATTCACATATTCCTTTACAAGTCATTTTCAAAAGGAGCTTACATTTTTTCAATTAGCCTTGCCAACCAGATCTAATTCATGTTCAGCAACTAATTCAGGTTGAGCACTTTCTATATGTTTTCCCAGTTCACGTACATCAGTTTAGAAAATTAATCAACTGCTATAGCTACCTTCCATTAGCAATGGCTTCTACTGATAACAGCATAGAATGGAAAGGGATTTAGATTATGTAACAAATAACTGTAAAGCTATTTAACTGAATATTTATTGGGGTTAATAAGTACATATAATTGACACAGCTTTTTATCTACTAAGAGAAAAATCACAGAATGCAAAAATGCTTAAACTTACATTTTTGATTACACTTTCTCCTGCTTTGTTTACTTACAGACTAGTCCCTAAATATTAATTCATTATTAATTTGCCAATTTGAATTAGTGTTCACTGAAGTTTTCCCATGATTCAAGATAACTAAAGGACTATGCTCCTGCCACTAGCACAGTGACAATGACATTTGTTCTCATCACAGCTTTGCCACCATCCAGAACTTAATCCCAGACGCCTCATGCCTTAGAAACATTGAGTCAATAGAGAAATTGCTGCGTTTGGTAAAATTGTGTCATTATTAAGCAATCAAAATAAATTTTTGCTGACAGCAATAAGCTGCGGTTATTGCATCTGGTTTACAGATTGCAAACCCCTTTAAATTCACACATAGGAAGCAAACCACCTATTAATAGACTTCACCTTTAAATAACAGTAACCTATTAATTATGGAATAATAGTTAATAAAACTGGACCAGCATTTAGCACTTAAGGCATCAGCATTTCCACTGCCCCTTGCCGGTCTCTTCTGCTGATTCAGAATCTCAGATGGCACAAACTGAAGTGTTTTTGTAACTAAACAACAAACTGGAATGGGGACTTTATATTACTATTCTATGAGGGATAAAAGCAGTTCCTTCTGAAACTCTATCATCATTCCCTAATATCCTTTGCTTTATGGCTGTTTGTCTTTTCTTTCCTATCATAATCATCAATCTTACTGTGTTTTGCTGTTTAGCAGTTCCTTTCTTTGGACATATATACAGGCACATAATGCTTCTCTTTATCTCACGTACTTCAACAGGTTTGACATCAATACCTCGCAACATTCCACCAGACACTCGTATGATTGACCTTCAAAACAACAAAATTAGAGAGGTCAAGGAAAATGATCTCCAAGGACTCACATCACTTTATGTAAGCTTGCTATTTTCCAAGTTTGAAATCTTATTTAGCACCCAAATATTTTGATACTTTTGAAATACAAATGGTATTCTTCTTCTTCAATAGTATCCATGCAGTCTAACACCTGCATATTTGACTGCTCCCACATAGTAAGAAGCAAATTTGGGCTTTAAGAACTATGCTACTTTCTACAACATCCAGATAACGTACCATACGTATCTTGCCAAAAAGCCCCTCAAGATTTATTCAATCCTTAGCATGCACAGAAACACTCCCCACATTGTAAAGGCTGCAAGACAGGGGCGCCTTCTTTATCTGCTTAGCTGTAAAACAGCAGAAAGAAGCTCACAGGAGAACTAGAATGATATTTTCTGGAGGTATTTTCAAAAGCGCACAGCATACAATTAACACATACACCCCTGAAACTGATGCTACAAATTCAATTGACCTGAATAGAAAGCAGACCAACACTGAATTACTGAAAGCAGGTGCTTTATTACTATTTTTTTTAAACACACTCAAGCATGTGTGTAGAGATAGGCTTTAAAATAAGTATCACTGGCAACTGATAAATCTAGGTATTTACAGTACACAATAATCCCTTTTTATAATGAAAGGAAATAAGAGAGTCTCAGAGGCCTGGAAAGGTAGGTTAAATCTGTTTTGGAATACCTATTTGTGTAACATGTCACTCTAGATACAGTACCAACGAACACTGACAATTTTAAAGTTCTCATTGTAAAAATGACAAATCTGTTCCATAAGTTACAGCAAATTAAAGACATTCTATTCCACATTAGAAAGACATGAAACACACATTATACTAACATAAACCAAATCCTTTTCACTCACATTTGGTTTCTGAGAAAGAACTGAAAATTTACCAATCTAGGTGTTTATGAATGAGTTTGATAATTATTATGGTTAAGCTAGGACAGAAAAAATAGGAACCATATAAATTCATTGTTTGCAACAAAGTGGTTCCAGTTCCCCTCAAATATCTCATGTCTGGGTACAGAATGGTCTTGCAGTCAAAGCTAAACACACTGACTATGGTTTATATTCAATTTAAAAGATCCTATAGAAACTAATCTCCCATGACTTAGAAAGTCACTGGAATACATCAGCAATCACCACATTATATATTCGAGTCACCCCTTAATTATGTGATAACTGAAAACTCTCAGCTGTTTTGATTTTTCTCATCAGTTAATTTGTGGCAAGGCCTAACAAAATTTTTACTGAAAGCAAAGTTTACTTTGTACAGCTTGTCTGAGTACTAGTCTACTTAGCAAAGGCACAGATAGTAACCTGGATTAGGAAGGACCATTTCCTGTTTATTTCCTTAAGCTATCCCCATTTTTTATGGGAAAAAAAGATTAATTCTGTTTTGCTGTAATTTTGTTTCCATAACTCCAGAGAGCAGATGACTTACCAACAGCTCAAAGAAATAAAAAAGAATAGTCCAGATACAGAAATGCAGAGATGTGATTTGACAGCAAAATAATTTCAGATAACTCATATTTTGTTGTCTGTAGTAACTCATTACAAGTTCTCTGATAACACATAGCAACCAAGAACAAAAAACCGTCCCAAAGAAGGACTAGCGTACTGTATACAAGAGATAACAAATTCACAGGAGTTGAAAAATTATGGCACATAAGATATAAATTCTTGTGCGTTTATCAGTCATATACAGACATTAACTTTTAAGAAATTCAGACTAAAAACCTGACTTCCATTTTGCTGCATTATGCTGAAATAAAAGGTGAAATTCTGAGTCTTGAGAATTTGTCTCTACTAAGGAACAACAAAAAAGAAGAACCTGCCCATACAATCCCACAAAATATGTGAAGACAAACATATTGTTTTGCCAATTCTTCTCACTATCCATTGCCACCTTGTCAGCTCTGACTAGTTTTTCTCTACCTTCTAGTTGATGCTCCAGCGTCCGGGTTCTTTTTTATTTGTCACAATCAAATGAAGTGCCCAAAGTATATACAAACTGCTAAATCTTGGTATGATGGAAAAAATAAAATATTTATGATACTTCATTGTTAAATTATATTGAATTCATTACTTAAAATTCATAATCATAACATTACTGTATAAAGAAATTATCTTTGTATTGCTCTTCCTGTATCTCATAGGCACTGGCTTTGAACAACAATAAAATATCCAAGATCCATCCAAAAGCCTTTCAACCAACAAAGAAGCTACGACGACTGTATTTGTCCCATAACCAGCTAACTGAGATTCCAACAAATCTACCAAAAACTTTAGCAGAGCTCAGAATTCATGCTAATAAGGTTAATAAAATCCACAAGGATGTATTTAAAGGAATGAAGTCTCTACATGTTTTAGGTAAGTCCAATTACATAGAAAAGAAAATGTCTTTATCAAAAATGTAACACACTATATAAAATTTTCATTCAAACATGACCTCAATGTGCATTTTCCTCTTAAAGAGATATCCATGCTGTGAAAAATATTTTCACAATTTGATTTCTATGTGAAGTTGCTACATAGGTCAGGTTCCTGGTGACCCTACAAGCCAAGTTAGAAAGCCTTTATTCACTTAAAGTGTGGCTTCCACACCTCAGAAAGGGTAATCAAAGCTAAACATTAATTAATGCTTAGAACATCAGAAGTCAGAAATGAAATTAAATCAGCTCTTTATAACTTAGTCTAACATACACAAAAATCTTATGTCATAAACTTTTTTTTTTTTTCCTGTTGGACAGAAATGAGTGCAAATCCTCTTAACAATGATGGAATAGAGCCAGGGGCTTTTGAAGGAGTAAATATCTATCATATAAGAATTGCAGAAGCTAAATTGACTTCAATTCCTAAAGGTATGCTTTGTTTTACCTTTTCTATCTTACCAATACCAGTACCTACACTCCTAAATAAAATCCTTTAACATCTATGTGATTATTAAAATGCTGGTATGTTCTGTTTTCTATTGTTCACTACTACCAAACCACCTCCTAGGTTTTCTTTTGCCACTTAGTATCCAATCCTACATTTCTGAAGTTTGCATGTGTGTGCATGTCCACTCACCCTCCAGCCCCCTCTCCTGCCTTCTCCCCATCAGGAACTCCACTCCTCCAGGAGTCATCCAGAGACTCTTAAAAAAATGATAATGAGACATCATTTCGTATCTTCTACATCAGCCTCTCAAAAATCCTTATAAAGAAAGGATAAACCCCCTGACATTTGACGTGGCTCATAAGGGATACAGAATTCCCACTTCCGTTATGCATTCAAAATGAAACCCCAAAATTTCTAACTTTAATTTTGAATGTTTCGAGCAGCTGCCTAGCTCAAATATGCTCTGCAATACAATCACCTTAATGCAAAGCCCAATACAGCATTTTATACAACTTTTAATGGGGTTTTGCTAAATGAAATTTAGTATTAATGCTTTAATTAAATTCAACATAGCATACCAAAAAATTAAATATCTCTTTCATATAAAACAATTAACTTGCGATTTGGAGGTAGTAATAAATTAAAACACTAACTTTGCAAATCATTGACCTCCACACACAAAAAGGTAGCACAAAGAAACTCAGTACAACACTCCACCTGCATTTTCTGTAGCTCACTGTAGTACTTAACCAAATTCTCACTATTTTCAACCGCTCAAAACTACTAGCTCAGAGTAAAATTGAGGAAACAAAGCAGAATACTATATATTTTGTCACTCATTAACTTACAGGGAAACTAAATGTAAGCCCCTAAGATATTTATTTCTGGATCAGACAAAGAACTTGTTTCTTATTAAATTTAATCTCTTCTTGTAGACAAATATGTATGCAAAAGAAACCCTGTAGAAGAGAACACTGAAAAAAAAAAACAAACACCCCAACAAACAAAACCAACTCACCCCAATTCCTAAGGTAATTTTAATATCTGGCTGCCTACGGTAAGACTCCCTATCACACACACACACAAAAAAAAAACCCCATTCTTCTAGTATCATCATTCTACCATCTCCTATCACTTATCACAAAAAAATCCCATACATAAAATGATGCAGATTTTGTCTTTGTTATGTAGAAATCTATAAGAAAACACAGCCCAAGGTCCAATATGTGGTGTCAAATACATAAACAAATCATAAATAAACAGGATTTCACAGTGAATGCATTCTACACCAATGGAATCTAAGTTTGTAGATCCTTCTATCTGAAAATGTTTTAATGACACAAAGAGTTTTTTGAAGTGTAACTTACAAATGCAATTAAAGTCTAAAATGGAGAGATGTGTAGTCTTCCCTCTTAATACTGTAACTCAGACACAAGCAGCACCTGGTGGAATTGTAAACTGGAATATAAACTGGAAAAAGCCCAGACAGACAACAAAGCACATCAACTGTAAAGTCAACATAAAGTCTAACTGTAAAGAACAACCCTTTTCCTCAGTATTGTAGTGCTACAACAGACAGCAATGGGAGCAGCACTCTCCTAAGCCTTATTAGTAACAGCGGTTTGTCTTGCTTGGTGTCAGGATGCCATCTAGACAGAGGCTAGTAAAACTGAATATAAGATCAACAAATAGAAATTCAAACTTGTGACTATCTTCTCTGCCCTCACCAAAAGGATATTGTAAAAAAGACTCTCCACCTCCTGGTCCATTCACTGACAGTTCTGTATTGGGACTATTTGGTACCATGTGAGAAAACATTCTGTGTACTGGCATGGGAAAGAGCACACCAAATATCTCATTTTGCTTAGAGAATCCTCGAAGTTTCCTCCCAGATCACCTCTTAGGAACTATAACAGTGCGATTGTTACATTGTTTGGAAGAAAATGCAAAACTACAAAAATCCACCAGAGGTTCCTTCCTCCTACAGGAGTAGGATTCTGACTACCAACTGTTAGACCATTGCATATAACATACAATTTACATCTTTGACAGGTTAATCAAAAGTACATAAAAGCTGTTATAAAGAAAGCTAGCAAAATTATACCAAATTTTGGACCTCTGAAGTCTTAACACTAGCATGTGTACTTTCATATCTTAATTTATTTAAAGTTACTGTTTTAAACCAAATGGTGTTGATGAGGTTTTTTTTTTTGAAAAAGTAACATTCCACTTCTTTGATGCAAAAGCTCCTGCCAACCCCCCCAAGATTCTTCACCCAAAGAAGACCCATACGTTCCATATGTTTGGAACATATCAAGTATTCCAACAAGAATAAGTTTGCTGATTTTTCTCATACCATGCATTTGTTTTTCATCAGATTTGCCCTCCAGTCTACTAGAACTTCATTTAGATGACAATAAGATCACAGCAATCGAACTTGAAGATTTTAACCGGTATAAAGATCTTCAAAGGTAAAATCCCCATGCAGCGTGCTTTTATTTGACAAAAGGTCAGGCCTGGTAGGGTCTCTTATTTGATACTTCTCTTGTTAACGGGAGAAAAAAGAACTTAAATTTTAAAGTGTTTTAGTAAGAACTGCTGTAAATAAGACCAGACTTAAAAAAACCCCAAACAACCTCAAAGATTGGCCTTGTTAGTACCAGTCAGTCTTGCCTACAGTTCGCAGTAGAAATGTATGTTAAGAACAGTACCTGATTCCAAAATGTAATCACCATCACTTCTTAGTTCGTGGCACATGGATGTTGTGTAATACAGCGCAGCTTTTATATAGTATCTCTTAATGTGCTAGTAGTAATATGCTTCAATTAAGCATTGCATGTATTTCTCATACTCGGAATATATGAACCTTTGTGGTCACATTATTTCTCAGCACTATTTCCTATTTTCCTCTAGCCTGTTCTGTATCAGCCCCGAGCATTTTAACTCCTTGGTCACTCATCTCAGAAATCATGCCCCAAAATGAGGTACACGGCAACACCAAGTGACTTTCATTGTAGGAATAGAATACCTTCCTTGCAATAAAACGTATAAGATTTAAAAGTCCTAATAGCTTTTTGATTCCAGAAAAGGCCTAAATGTACTGGAAGGAGACACTCCATACTCACCCCAAAGAAAAACATAAAAGGATGGCACGAAAAGAGGAATTTGAGACTTGTTTATACAAACTCACGGGAAAACTGGTAAATTATAAAAGAAGATAAATTCACCTCTTGAAAACTAGCCTGAGAGAAATTCAGTAGCTACTAAAGGAATAACTTGATAACTGTTTCCAAATGTGACTGGGTTTAAGAAAAAGAAAAATGTTTCTAAGGAACGTAATGCTGATATAGGGCAAAAGAAGGAAGTTCTTTCTCTAAAGCTCTGTTAAGTACTCTGAAAATATGGCTGAGCAGCTCTGAATTTTGGATTTGGTAACAGAAACTACTATCAAAGAAGATCTACTGAACCATGTTTAAATACTAACTGCAGTTTCTGAAGAAATTAAGGAAGGAGAAAAAGGGGATTGCAGGATGCATGGGAAGAACGACTCCAAATTGACCTGTGCCTCCACCTTCTGAATCACCTTCCCAGCAGCACAGGCTGAAGTCTTAGACCAAAAAACCTAATTAAGGCCTAAATTAAGGAAAATGCGGAAGTAGGGAAGAAGGCAGTCCTGATTATTTTTAAAATATGAAGTTTTTGACTAAGCTATACATATATAACTGTGTCTTTGCAAGACATGCTGCTCTTTGGCTATTTATTAGAACAACACTTTTTATTATATGAATTTACTTTGTAGCCATACTACTTGATAAAAGGGCATGACTTATTTTACAAGCATATAGGTTGATGTTTATCATTTTAACTCTTGCCACTAAAAGTAGAAAAACCGCATGCAAAACTGGGCAATCGCTCACATCAGATTAGCTGCTGTCCTCTAAATGGAGATTAAAGGAAAACATTTGTTAGATCAATGTTGGGAGTTTTTTCCTGCCATATTCCTATCTTTTCCCAATTCTTTTTTTCCCTTATGTCCACTCCTGTCCATTGTGATACTTAAAAAAAAAAATATGCTCTTCAATGCTATTGTGTGTCTCAATCTTTAATTAAATGTTCCTTATACTATTTCTAGGTTAGGCCTTGGGAATAACAAAATCAAAGATGTGGAAAATGGAAGTTTTGCCAACATACCAAGTATACGTGAAATCCACCTTGAAAAAAATAAGCTCAAGAAAGTTCCTCCTGGATTACCTGAACTGAAATATCTGCAGGTCATATATCAAAATTATTAGAAAAACTTTGGTAGTTAGGAGTTTTTTGACTTTCACACTGCTATACTGATCAGGACTTAATTAAAAACTGTAATTAACTGTCACATATATTTTGACATGACTCTCATACTAGGAAAACCTGCAATCATATACATACTTAAAGAAATAAACAAGATCAAACAGTGGAATCACTTACTAGAAGAGGAAAAAAAAAAAAAAAAGGGAAAATAACATGCTACACCCAGAAAGTGTTTCCATTAAGCCAGAGTGGAAATTTTTCAATTCCCATGCTGAAAAGTCTTAAATCCAATGTAAATTATTTATGAGGTGATTTATGATTTAAGATTTTAAAATTTGTATTTAGAACTAGATAAATTCTGCAATAGATGCATTCAAAACACATTTATTTCCTGAATTTTAGAATAGCAATTACAATCATGTATGTTTTATAAGATGACATATACCTTAGGATGCAGAGCAGAACAAATCTTGGGGAAACATGAAGAAAAGCATAGATGACAGAGCACATGATAAGCTATTTCGTAAAAGCTTTTACCTCTAAATTTCATTTCTTCCCACTTCTCATTTCAATTCCAATTAAAGCAAAATATTTTGACATATACATATTTTTAAAAAACAAACATCAACTTACAATGTAATTGAAAAACTAGATATACAAACAAAAGAATACTTTTGTCAATGTTTGTTCATTATTTCATTAACAAATTCTGAACTTTGCTATCATAAGCCCTTTTTTAAAACTTATTTAAGCTACATCAGCATTAGACTGATCTGTTCCTATTATCGTACCCAACAAATCTCTCCCAATATCAACTTTTCTAGAGACTGCTTTTTAAAATTTATTAAATCACTGAAAATGTGGATTTGGAGATAACATAATACTGCAACATTATATTTCTTACTATAAGAGAATATAAAATTTCATTTTAGGAGAATGTTCCCTAAGAGTAGAGTCCAATTATTCTGACAACACACTGATAAAATACCACATAACTTGAAAGAGAGAGAGGCTGTGGCAGGAGGGAGATTTTTTTAGGATGTAACACAAACTTTTAATTCCTGTTACTATTAAAGTCTGTATCCAACTGATTTTATAGCAAAACTCAGTTATCTACATGCCAACGAATGTTGAGATACATTTTCTCATTTACATACTAACTATTATATCTTACTGTTTCTTATTGCTGCAGGTGGTCTTCCTTCACTCTAATCACATTGCAAAATTGGGAGTGAATGATTTCTGTCCAACAGGAAGAAGAAAGAAGAAAGCGTTGTACAGTGGCATAAGCCTCTTCAATAATCCTGTAAAGTACTGGGAGGTTCAGCCTTCAACCTTCCGTTGCATTTTAGCCAGAAACAGTGTGCAACTGGGAAACTTCCTCTAGTGATACTGAAGTTGGTTATTTCAAAAAGCAAGCTGTCCAAATCAATTCTACAATACTTGAAATTTGCAGAAAAATGCTAATTTTACACTCTTTAAGCAGTTTACAAAATATTTACTATTTCAGAGCTAATTCATTAGAAACAATATGTTACTAGGATCCATTGTATCATTTGACAATGTTCAACCTACATTTGAATAATAAACAAATGCCTTTATATCTTACAGAAAGGCTCTTGAAAGTGGAACTGGAAACTGTATTTGATGTTTCCTATTAGAGATTTTAAATTCTTTACCTAAATAACATAGTTTTTACATATTCCTTCTTTCAAATACACTCTAAAAATCAAGTGGAAGTGACTTTTTCCACAGTAAGGACCCTTTCCTCCACCAAAATAAGCTGTAAGGAAAGTCACAAAAAAAGAATTATTAGACTTCAAGGACAATTTTTTGTGCAATTTCTGATAATCAGCAAAGATGCAGGAAGGAGGTACAGTATTGTGAGGTCTTTTGTTTATAAACTAGAACATATTTTTTATAATCTAGTAAATGAGATACTGAAGGGTTTCATATCAAGAACTAACATGCAAGAAACCTTTAAAAGTTTTTGGTGTTTTTTCTTGCAACTTTAAGAGGGAAATGTCCTGCAATGTTTTGCTATCAATATAATTTGATGCACTCTGAACATTAAAAAGTAGGATTCAAGACTTATCATATGCTTCAAGCTTAATAGGAATTATTATTAAACTCCCTTTAGGCCAGCACAAACATTTTTTTAATCTATAGAACTGTAATCGTGTTTTTCATTTAATTTTTTCCTCTTTTATATTTTGACATCACACGGGTTAAGAATCCCTCATTAAAGTAAGTACCTTAAAATTGCTGAATGCAAGCAGATAGCTGGAACTTAACTGCCCTGACTTGTTACGTAGGTCAGCTCATAGAATTCTCAATACTGACAGGACTGTATAA
>JAOXJM010000003.1:19892739-19905355 GCA_026413425.1 Tringa solitaria
TCTTCAAACACTAGTTTTCACAGGGCAAAGAACTTTTATTTATTTCCATTTATAAAGTAACTAAAATAGAAAAAGAAACTGAAATAACTTTCAGAAATACAGAAGTAGTAAGCAAATGTCAGTAAAACAGTATAATACTTTGACCCCATATTCACTAACTGCCTAATGCTGTACCATAGTAACAACCAGCAGAATCTCCACGTATTATTACAAATTTTGAGATGACAGAACTGGAGTACATTTAGAAGCTAGGTTCCATGCAGACATCTACCTAAATTGGGTAGTAAAGTTAATAGTTTTATGTCATACCTGACAAACTATGCTCCTATATACTGGCTTGTAATTTTGGTACACCTGATACAAAGACAAACTCTGTTGCAATGCTTTGCAGAAGAAAACATGCTTCAAACCTCCAACTACCACTGTCAATAGCCAGACCCCATAAAGTACTTTCTTAAGCAGCATGGCAAGAGATGCCTTATTTGTCATGTAAGGATCACAGTTAACGATTAGCATTTACTTATACAATATAGCAATAAACTTTTCAGAACGCAAACCAGAGCAAGTGAGTACGAGGTCAATAGGCCAATATCACTTCTCCTTGAGACCACAATCAAGGTGAAATATGTAGGAAATTATGCGTTGGTAATATAAACCCTTGGTATTTTGGTGCTTACTGAAGAATAAATCTCTTGAAGCTAAGGTCTTCCTGGAACAATTAATATTGCTGTTCAAAGCTAAATAAAGTGCATTTAGAATCAATGTCTATAGTAAGAGTCAAAACGCACAATCTTCTATTTCAGAAAAGTAGAAACTAAGTCTGATCTAAAACCAATCTTCAACATTCTTCTTACTGATTCCATCTAATAGATGGAAGGAAAACAGTAGTTATAAAAGTAGTCTTTATAACAGTAGTCTTTATAAAAACCTTGTATAGTTATTTATGATAAAGCCATAAACACAGTGAATATTAAAAAAATAGTTAAAAGTTTTCTTACCATGCTAATTAAAAATATTTCACTACTGCTGTTTCAGGAATGCTTTGCCTTAGCAGTACTTGTGTATTATAGGCGCATACCGCTGCTTCTTTGCTTATAACAGAAAGGATAACACATGCTTCCCATTTTAACAGTTCCCTCCCAAAATCAGAATGCATAGGAACCTGAGAAGAGGAGAAAATGTGAGCATGGAAAAGACATCTGTTAGATGTGCAATTGCTTCATAAAGTAACTTTTCTGTCTTTCTAAAGACTACGCTTCCACTCAAACTTTCCATTGTGGATAAACCTAGTATCTAGTTCACCCATTAGCAGTTTTAAGCAATTATAACAGTCACATCTCTGTGACTGCTTTCATAACATACAGACTTATTTAGAAGTTTCAGCAATAAGCCCAGTGTCTGGAAAAGGTGCAAAGGGAGTTTTGGAAAGCTGTCCTACAGTCATATAGAATATTAACATTTTTAAAGGCAGCTACTACTATTGGCTCAATTCTGATAGAGTTCAATCCAATCACTCAAAGCACTGGTTTCATGCCATCCCTTGACTAACATCCAGTTAGATATATGTTTTAAATTTATTTTTTAAAAAGAAAGCATTATAGATATTTATATTTTGGCTACAAATAGTTGCAGGCATTACCTCCACTCTCAAAAAGTGATAGGACAAGACAAGAGTCAGATGTCAGAAGCATGACACAAGGCAACAAGGACACTTGCTTGATTACTGTATAAGATCTGCGACTGACGTCTAGAGCAACTCATCCCCCCTAAAGAGACGGCCAATAACATGAATGGTTTAGGTGTGAACCACGTTTGGGTCCACACCAGAAGCAGCCATAAGGCCTTTCAAGAATCTCAGACTGGCCAATGACAGAAGAAACAGAAGACTTCCTGCCACAGAGTGCTTGGATAAAATAACTATGAGACCCTGTCTCAGCTTTGCCAAGAAGCAGCTGTGACTCACAAATTATTCAAACAGTAGAGAAACACTTCAAATGTCAGGCAGAATATAGGTACGTGGACAAGTATCTCTCCTAAAGCAGCATGAACACCATTTACAGCAAATCCAAACAAAATGGAGATAAAAATACAGAGTAACTGAAGGAAATAAAGGGTACAGAGACTGTATCTTTCCTTGTAAGGCAATATGCCAGGGTTCAGACAAATGACATGTAAATAATACTTGGTGTTTCTATGAAAGTTTCCAAGTCACAGAAAAAAAGTACTAGAGGCAATGAACGTAATGTTGGCTGCAATACCAGCATTACAGGGTCTTGTGCTAAAATGAGAGGATTTATTATTTAGAAGAAAGAGGGGTAATAAAAATTAAGAACCAGTTTAAGGATTACCTCCAGCTTCCAGACTATTGGAGAAAGCTGAAAGGCTGCCTGGCAAAATCCTCTGCACCACAAGGTAGGACAGTTGTAAATATCTATTGTGCTTGAAATATTAAAAAAAATACATCTACCATGAAAAGAAAGACATTCTATAGTCATTGTAAAAACAAGGCAGGACCTTCATTCCTACACACACTCAAAAGAGTAAATGGGAAGCACTTTCCATCACGTACAAGGGGAAAGTTTCTGCTAATGTCGAACGATTTCCCATGCATGATCATTCAGGAATTCTTTGGCAGGTAACTTAGACAACTACTCCTTATCCCTGTCTGAAAGTGCCTCAAGAAGGAAAAGCCTTTTTTTTTTTAGCTATAAACATATGATTTGCAGATTGGATACTAACATGGGAACAGTCTGAAGTTCCAGGCACATTTTCTAGTTCTTTTAACAAAATGCATGAAGTCCACAGCAATGAATGAAAAAAACCCAAGCTAATGAATAAAATTTTAATGTAAATTATTAAGATAGGATAGAACTCACATTATTTCTTTTAGGCATCTATCAGCTTAGGTTTGAAATAAACGAGTAGAAGTGCCTGCTTTGGAACAGACTCAAGGAATGAAGTTAAAGTGGATGCTAAGAATGCTCTCTGAGCAAGAAGCAACCTGCACAAAGTCATACTTCATTTCCTCTTTAAATTCATGGTTATAGCATGCATACTCAAGTTATAACAGTGATAAAAACCAAACAACAACCACAACCTGCCTTTGACTAGAAGAGTCAATGAAGAAAGTTAGTTAAGAGAACTACTGGATCAACACATGCAAAATCTACAGTCGAACAGATCTTCGGAATTATTTTTCAAATTTAGTTTTGTAAACTCAACTGTTTTCAGTTGCTCAACTTGTTCTTCCTAGTAGCTCCTAGCAAAACAAAGCAACACATTTAAGACTGCCTGCATAAAATGAGGGTTGCCAGAGCTTTGATCTTGTAATACCACCTACTACATGGGAAATAAGTAGAGACCACACAGCAAGATTCAGGTCAGGGGCAACGGTGAGCCCCGCACAGGGCACAGCTCTGCCTTTCTTTCCTTTTTTTAAACAGATTTGGTCTTGTCTCAGCTCTGCAGGATTGTTGATACGATTTGATGGGCCCTTTTCCATGACCTTTAAAAATGCATATTCGCACAGGGACACGCTCCTAGAATAGAGACTTTCCACTGAAGAGCAGAAAAACAAGTTTGTAAGGGCTGTTACTAACAGAGTGCTCTGGGCTCTTGCTGGGCTGGAGGCCCTGCAAGATCAAGCAATTCAGCATCTTGATTTCCTGTGAGCTCTACAATTCAGTATCTGAATTTTCAGATTAGTTCCGGCACAGGATAAATAAATCCATCAGCCACTACAATGTTGATAATCAGTTACTTTTGTTGATGGTAAGCACAAATAAGAAGTGCTGTTGCAGATCACATACAAGAGTCACACAGGTGACCTCGCAGGTGGTCTGCTGACAGTGTGGACTGCCAGTTAAGAACTAGAAACTAGGATGCAAAGAATTTTATATCTGCGTTTTGTGTGCCTACAATCTGCCTTTGAATTACAGCCCAGTCTAGATGATATATGCCTAAGGCTGTTTCTTACTTCTGAAACCCACAGGCTTTACAGGGAACGAAATTATAACATTCAAACTTCTTCATTATATTTGATCAGGCATTCCCTTTTCTACTGTGCAGAGTAACAAACTAACATCACCAGTTCTCATCTAAACCCATAGAATACCTTCAAAGTTGTCAACTGAGGATTTTAAAATTTTCAGCTTGAGGCTTTTCCTTGGACATCTGATAGCAAGGACAGATTTTAGCTGCAGACCTTTCTAATTCTAACAAGATTATGCTACCAAGACAGTTCTCAGTTCTAACTTACAGAGTTTACCTTCATTTGATTCCCTTTAAACCTCTATGAGCAATATGCACCTTCTATTTCCTTTCTCCAGGCTTCATATGGACCACTGTAAGTTGGAGTATGGAAGAACTCCAAAGAAACGTAAGGATCTTTTATAGTAAAATGGGAAATACAGGCAAAAGGCCAAGCAGTATACTTTATCCTTTCTTTTATCAGAGCCAATCCCACTCACCTTAGCGCCACTGGTTATCTTCTCTACTTATTCTATGAATATTTTGGCTAAAATTTGGAAATTTCAAATTTTTAAAGTTTACTCAACTAGCTAAACAAACATAAAAATCACAAAATATTAGAATGGTTTCCTTTCTTAAGCTTCGGTTCAGAACCATAGCTGAAAAAGCTAACAAGTCTCATAAGTTGAATGCAGTTTAACAAGATGATAAAATTTCAAACATTTTAATTTACAAAAAGGATCCATCCAAGTTTGGCTACAGAAAATAAATCAGCTTCAAGCCAACCCTGACTTCTGACTTGATATACACCTCACTTTGCATCATGACTCTATAAATGAAATTATGAAAAAAAATTTACAAAACCAGCAGTAAAAATAAGTCCTTATGAAAACTTTTTTTTTTTTTAAACTGAAAACCAAAACACATGGAAAACTTAATAGATCTGTCATAGCCTTTGAAACAAGAATTCTTACATGAATGATGTTAAATTTAATCCTCTCATTATCCTCCTTGTAAGGAAATTTGTACCACACCTCAAACCAAAACTAAGAGAAGATCAAACCACACCACTTGACCAAGATCACAAAGTATAGACTTGTTTGTATCCAGGACAGCTCATGCAATAAAAAAGGAATTGAGTCTTAATATATCCCATGGCTAGATCTGCATCATATTCCGCAGCTCAACATGCTTTAAATCAAGAGCTTTGCTACAATTTTTCAAAGGGACAGACTCTTTGTTCTGCCACCATGGATTTTTAAATGCATCGTGAGATTTTAAGTCTTCTGATAGCTTAACAGGATTTGGGACACAATCAGTGGTAGAAAACAATAGAAAAATATCAGGTATGAAATTCAAGTTCTAATTTGGTCCAATTCGTATCTTTAGAGAAAATATTTTTGATTTTTGCATGTTTTATTTAGAACTGTTAATATATCCAAAAATTTGCACCTTGTTCTTTGTGTTGTGCTTAAAAAACCCGAAACTTTGTAGCAATAAATAACATTTTATGAAATGGCATAACAAACTTAGTGGGGTTTTTTTCATTCACCATTACGGATGTATTCTAATTATTTTAAAAATCAATTACTTTCGTTGTTTAGTATTATTTGGGTTTAGTGGCACAATGCAGCTCTTCAACTACTGACAGTACTGTTAATAAAGGACTACGTAGTTTTAGTTTTAATCTTTCAACCTCTCCCTTGTATTCTGGATTCTTTACATAAATATATGACTGCTTTACTCTAGTTCCAGTATTGCCAACTCCTATTACTTTGATCTTGATTTCTGGTACTTTTCTTTATATCCCAAATGTTAGAAACATGCATGACTTATCTTCTTAAACAATGTTCTTGTCATCAGTGGTACAAAAGAAACTTGAAAAGGTCAAGAAAATCAGCTTCAGGAGGATCAAAGACAAAAGTAAAACTATTGTATTATTTTTTCAAATATGGTACCTCTAAGGCACTTACACTTTTTTAAGAACCAGATTCTCCCTTGTGAATATATTTTGAAATAGTGTAACTGTTTTACCAAACCAAAAGCAAAATTAAATCCTACAATTAATCCAGAACAGCATCTCACTTCAACAAAAATAAGTGTCCATTTTTTGAATTTACGGACAGCCATTTAAGTACCATATAGCAGCAAAAGCAGATAACCATGCCTTTTTTCCTCCCTCTTAAAAGCTATGAAAAATATTTTTCTTCAGTAAATAGTTTATATCTAATGTCGTACTTGCCTTTCTCATCGGAAGATTTATGCTCTTTCTATACAACTTAGCAAAAACATGTTGGAAATTTACTGGGAATCTCAAACCATAACTTTAAAACAACACTGGGAAGTATGACACCATACCAACAGCACTGTATAGCACAATTACTTTGCAAGAAGGAAACTGGAAATATGGATTATGGAGAGAAAAAAGTATAAAATAGGAGATGTTCAGAAGAGCTGTAGTATAGCACATGCTTTCCCTCAATCTTGATAAGGTAAATTTTTTACTGTTTCTTAACTTCATTCTCCCAGAGGACAAATCTGAATCATTGAGTAACTGAATCATTGTAGTTGAAACCGCACTATGAACTAACAACCTCTGAAATATTTTTTGAAGTCTTACCCTCTCATTTTTTTCTAATGGGAACTGGTAACACTGAAAGAGTCTTGCAAATAATTTTGAAGTGATTTTAACAAAAGTAGAAATCACTTTACAGACTTATGACACAGCATTCACAGTAACTGATGATGTGGCACAAGACTTTTTTTTTTTTCCCCTGGCAAATCAGAAGAGGAGCTAAGGCTGTTATTTTGCTTTGCCTTCTCACAAGCCTCCTCACCACAAAATATGGCT
Organism: Tringa solitaria; assembly: GCA_026413425.1. Lineage (NCBI taxonomy): Eukaryota > Metazoa > Chordata > Aves > Charadriiformes > Scolopacidae > Tringa > Tringa solitaria. Next base: position 19,899,560 of record JAOXJM010000003.1, read on the forward strand.
TAGAGAGATCTTTTGTTCCTCCAGCTGTGTTAGGCTATTCCTCAGATGATTTCACCAGCACAATAACTTGCTGCCCTCAACGACTTGAGCTTCACGGACTTCCAAAAGTAAGTTTTCTGGTAAACAGGAATAAAATTAACCAACTGTGATTCTTTTTGCGATTAAGAGTTGATGTTATATAATTCTTATCTTCCAGCTAGTAAACTGTTTACAAATACTAAGCTTTGAGTTTATTAGAGATGGTAGAGAATCATGCTTGTAAAATTTTCTTGTTTCTTTTTACTTTGTGAAGCACGCAGTTTATCATATTGTGTACATCTGACTCACTTCCCCTATTATCAAGGTTCACCTTTAAAACATTCTTTGTTTTAAAGCTAATTAAGTTTTAGAAATATTTCATGCAGAATTATTAGTATCTCAGTGCTTTGAGACATGACCCGTAGGCCTGGCAGGACAGTTGCTATTCCACCAAAAATACACCCAGCTACAGCTAAAGTATAAAAAAATTCCCCACCAGCTCCTCTCTCTATATAAAACCAGTGAGAGATTTTGGTACCTATTACTTATTGTTCCATCTGAGGTGATGATAGTTCTCTTCACATTGTCTATATGGCAAGTAGGTCAATTGCATGAATGCTTAAGTAAGCTTTTTCCTCAAACTAAGCAGAATCTTCCCAACTTGTTCCTCCTGGTTTCTAAGGTCTATTGGGGCACTGAGAACCAAAATTATTGTTTGGAAATTTTGTAACACCTAGTAGAAGTGCTGAGAGAACTGAACCAGAAGGTGAAGCTAAAGTTCTGGACTGAAACAGAGAGGCAGTAGTAGGAATCAAAAGGAAACCCAGAACACATTTGTGCCATTTACTTGGATTAGCTGAGACAGCTGATGATGCTGTAGGGTTGTGGAGACATTGACTTTGCTGAAGACCAACCTACAGTGGGGTTGCAAACAAGTGACTCCATCCAGATCCGGTTGTAAGATTTTAATCAGTTATGCTTGATTAAAGAACCATTCAAACACAAATGGTACAAAGTTAAAAATGCAAGTTAGGCAATAGCACAAAAGATTTCACCTCGCCATTGTCACACACAGAGCGTGTGCAACACAGGAAGATTACACGGAGGCATTAAATTCCACGATTGTTAGTACATTTTTTCCTCAGGATTCTCTCTCTCTTATTCAATTTGTAGAATACATCATGCATTAGGAATTAATCACCACTATGAAGCATAGGAAATGAGCATTTGTAAGTCTCATCTCCTTTGTTACCGATTAATTGTTCGGTAAAAAGTATTAAAAGCATCGGGGGGGGGGAAGAGTCCCCTAATTATAAGAAGTTCCCTCATCATAAAAAAAAACCCAAAACTCAGAATATCTGCTTTCCTCTGCCTCAGCGTTCCCACACTATACTGAGCAAAGTCTCTTAAATTTTTCCATGATTTATGTGCTTTGACCTGCAAGGTTACATTTTCAATCTTCTGTTGTTTAAGCTGAACAGTTTGACATGATTCACAACTCTAATTCTGCCAAATAATAGGGTTCCTCTGACTGCATGAAGCGCTCTAAAATGTTACTCTGGCTTTGAAGCATCAGAAATTTAACAAGCAAAATTATTTGGTTTTCACTACATCAGTATTTCACCTCAGAAGTGTACTTTGAAGGTAAAGTTTGTCTATAAAGAAGCACAGGAAGTCTATAAAGAAAACTTTTTATCAATGAACAAGTTACATGATATGCAGCTATGTTTTACAGAAGATAACGGCAAAACAACATAAAATGCCACAGAACATACAATCACCAATGCCATGTAAATTTTCTTTTTACATGAAATAATATATTTCAAAGCAATCTGTTTCACTGTCCTATTTATAGAAACAGTCCTGCAGTTACCTCACCTTAGTCAATAACATATATTTTTAATAAAAATGACTTTGTTTAAAAACAAGGACAACAGACACAAGCCATGGCTTGGATGCTTAGTAAGACTAGCAAATTTCTTTACAAGGAGTGTATTACAGCACTATCCTGAGTTTAGAGAGGTGCTGGAATACCACCCTGAAGATTTTCAAGGCTCACCCAAAGTCTAGACTGATCTGATCTACAGATGGAAACACTTGGAGCACCAGACTGGACAAAGTGATTGCCCAAAGGCCCTTCCAAACAACGCGTCTATGATTCTGGGATACCAACCACACACCATTTGTGCAGTGCAAGTTCATGGTGAGAATAACGAATACACTTGCAAAAAAGTTTTCATCTTGACAGAGTTTAATAAGGCTATCTACACATTTCCAAAGGTCTGAGGAAGAACATTCCTTGGGAATTTCATCTGTACCCACTGAAAGCTAACTTGAAAGGCTGATGCTTAACCCATTACACTGGAAAGAATGCAACACCTCATGTCCAATACAAACCCCCAATTAGACCACTCCATATAAAAAGACCTTTTGCAACTTCTCTGTAATAAATTAAAGTGAGAAAGGAACGAAGACTGCAATGTTTTTCCTACTCCCCACTGTTATTGTGCCTTCCAGTAAACAGTGCACAGCACAGGTAGAAAGCTGCTCCTTCTCTGAAGTCAAACAAGAAAACTTATGCTTACTTCAAGGACAGTATATTTGTTTATGGCTGTTTTCTTGAAAGATACAGATTAAAACTTGTTTTTGCTAATAACATCACTGAGAATGTTGCAAAAAAAGAAATTATGCATTATTGTACTTAATTTTATTGCTGCTTCTTAGAAATTAAACTTATATGTGAATTATTTTATGACTATCTAATAAACTTATTTTTCCTCTTCATCAACAGGATACCAGATACAATTTTCAACATGGGGATTCTGAGCCAGCTATCAGTCATTCACCTCCTCTGGGCTGCTATGGTTTTCTGTCAATACGAAGACTATGATTTTGAGAGTGAATATGAGGAGCCAGATCATCAACATCCATATTATTTTAATCCAAATGCACAAGCTGAAGTTCCTCACTTTCCTTTTCCATTTGAGTGCACCAGAGAATGCTTTTGTCCACCAGCTTTTCCATTATCAATGTACTGTGATCATCGTAAATTGAAGACAATACCAAATATCCCTAGTCATGTCCAACAGCTTTATCTACAAAACAATGATATTGAAGCTGTGCCTGCAGGACCATTCACTAATGTTACCTTCATAAGAGAAATTAACCTCAGCCACAACAAAATTAAATCTCATCTGATTGACCATGGTGTTTTTGCCAAACTTTCGAACTTAGTGCAACTGCATTTACAACACAATGAATTAGAAGAATTTCCATTCCCACTCCCCAGCTCTCTAGAGAGACTTCTCCTGGGTTTCAATAAGATTTCTCAGTTACCTGGAAATGGATTGGAAGGATTACCCAACATAACCATGCTTGACCTTTGCAATAATTTTCTTGATGACTCAGTACTCAAAGGAAAACCCTTTTCAAACATAAAAAATTTAATGCAGCTGAACTTATGCAACAACAAATTACAGACTATGCCTCCTGATCTACCATCATCACTAATGTATCTCTCTCTTGAAAACAACTCCATTTCTTACATTCCAGAAAACTATTTCAACCGACTACAAAAAATGATTGTTCTAAGAATGTCCCACAATGTCCTGCAGAACATTCCATGCAACACCTTTAATCTACCTAACCTTACAGAACTTAATCTTGGACATAACAAATTGAAACAAGTATTCTATATTCCAAGAAGTTTGCAGCATTTATATATTGAAGACAATGACATTGAAAGTATGTTGATGGCTCTAATTCTTTAAAAGCAAAAAACTTGGCACTGGTTGTGGGAGGGAGTGAGCTTGGCATATCTTCCATCCAGAATTAAGAACTTTTAGCCCAAATCAAGAACTAGCAGAAACATCTCTTCTGTTGTGTCCTTGGTTTTGAGGACCTGCTACCTTACATCTTCCCAGTTGACACGTATAGATCAAGCATAGAATCCAGCAGTCATCCAAATTTGCATGTTGTCCAAGAGGTACTCTCGTGTCCTTTGCAGAGAGATGGGCTTGAGCTCTTACTGTTCTGAACTAACCAATTAGCGTGGCACTGACCCAGAGCTCAAACACACTGTACTTCTCAGGAGCAAATACAGCTATGTGGCTTCTGATCAGCTATCACTGCCGGCAGAATATCCCATCTTCTTCATGTTGTGGTGTAAACATCCTCAGTTAGTTCAGACCAAAAGGGTGAGATTAGAAAAGATTTTATTTTTGCACCTTAGCCCTAATATGCAATTTTTTGTGAAAGTTAGTAACCAGCTTTTCATATAACAAGCTGAAACTTTTTTGAAGATTGCTTCAGATTAGGCAATTGATAAAACAAACAGAGAAAAGGAATTAAGAAAATACTCAAGTCACATAAAATAGCAGTTAAAAATTGTAGTGGTAGTCACATTTATTTTTTCTTTACCCCACAACCTTATACTTTGCAAACCCCAAAACTGTTATCACTGTCATTTACAAAACCAATTTATACCACAGAGGAAGATTACATTAATACTGTGAATCGCAAAAATATTCTCTGGTTTAAATTTCACAACGTAAGTTTCACTTTCGCAATAGGTTTAAATATAACTATTTTCTTATTTTAATTCATATTTTCTCTCTCTTACAGTCATAAATGTTACTTTGATGTGTCCGACTATTGATCCAATGAACACCAACCAATTAACCTATATACGGGTGGACCAAAATAAGCTTACGATTCCAATAAGCTCATATGCATTCTTTTGCTTCCCTCATATTCGAACCATATATTATGGTGAATAAAATGTTAATGTCAACAAGTCAACTCAGCTAAGAACACCCGTGTTTCGACGATTTTTAACACCAGAAGAATACAATGAAGCAGAAGAGAATCACAAAACACATGATCATGAAACCGAAGAAGATCACGAAGCAGAAGACAGCTACTTCCATCCTTACTTTCAGTGAATTAATCATTCTTAATGAGTATACATGGAAACTTTACTTACTTGCAGGGTATTCATATCCATTTTAGAAAAGTTGAATAGTTTGGGATATTTAAGATACATCTATAAAGCTGAGATAGGATTTTGTAGGTAAATGTCCTATTATGTATGTAGTAAAATACTAAGAGCAAAGAGCACTCACCTCAGCATTAGTTAGCAGTCTGATATATATAACCTGGGTTGATGATGCTCAACCACCCTTGTGTGGACAGCCTAAACTGAAGAAAATCAACCTGAAAAAGCTTCTATGTTCTTAAGTGATCCAGCTTGCAAAATGACTAAAAGACAAATCATTGTCATGCTCAATAGGAACAAGTGGATAAGGACAAAAATCTGTCCAGCTATACATGCTACTACTGACAGTAGTAGAAAATAGACACACTAGAGAAAAAAACAGGAGGGTAAGAACACAAAAATACTCCCACAAGGTTCCTCCACATCCTCCAGAAATACAGATGTTTCTTCCTTCAATTTCTAATTGGACAAGAAAATCACAAACTTTGAGTTTCAAATCTTCTTCATAGTATGTTTGCAGCATCCTGCCAAGCCGTATTATCTTATTTACTTCTAAGCTTGCACTTCAACTATCAGAACTCTTTCAAAGATTTTAGCTGATTACTAATATAGGCTAGAAATCATCTTCCATCAAAGGTCTTCAGATCCAGGGAGGAGGAGGTGCATTAATACAAATGAATCATTACTATCTACATTTTATCTGTGCTTTACTCCATACTATTTTAGAAGGCATGTAAAAACATCATGTATTCTTTTTATTAGAATTGTTCATCAAGTAGAAC
>JAOXJM010000003.1:19911988-19923657 GCA_026413425.1 Tringa solitaria
GTTTCCCCCCCCCCCCCTCCTTTTTTTTTTTTTTTCCTTTTCCCTCTTCTTCCTAGTGTTCTGACTCCCACCACACAACCAGAACTCTTATATAGGCAGGGCCAGTCTCTGCTTCCACATAATACCTACAGGCACCCTGGAGAAGTAATTTCTAACCAACAGCTTTACAGAGAGCAAAGGTTACCCCCCTCTGGTAATCTGGCTTTTTCCAGGTCAATATGTTCTTCAGTGCCTTGCAGGGGTTTACCAGGAATAAGACCTAAGTGCCTCACACTGAGAATTGTGAGCAACCAGCCCTCAGTTCCAGTGTAAAACATTTTCCAAGATTTCAAAGCAACATTAAAAGTACAGAAAAGTTCCCTCCTATCATTTTTGTATTAAGCTATTAAGCATTAAGTAAAAAGCACTTGACACCAACATCGTAAAAAGGTAATTAACATGTTGGCACCTATGAGAAGTGCTCATGAGAGCTTTTGCAGTATGCACCTGCATGATGAGTTTTTAAAGAAAACTTTGGTTTCTTTTGTGGTCTGTCTTTTGAAATGTTTGTAGAAAAGTGAGAACAGAAATGAATTAGTCACACTAAAGCTCTGAGCAGGGAAGAATATATGAGGCCACTTCAAGATAAATAGACTGAGCTGAACATCAGCCAGTTCAAATAAGTCGCAAAATCTGCTCATCTGCCTGCAGAACAAAATCTTTCCTCAGATCCTCTAAGATGTTTTCAGCTTGATTTTTTGCTTTACCTGCTCTTGACATATAAACACTAATAAATACTACATTCCTTCCCAAATGCTGAAGATTTAATCAGCAACACATATAGTTTGGATAGTTATCTTAATTTTTGTCTTGCTCTCCCATACCTTTTCTACCTCTGCCATCAATACCCATCCAACTTCTCTCTTTTCCTCTCCTAGAAGCCTTTTATTCTTCATTGTCTACCTGGATAGAAGGCAACATTGGGAACAAATTTTACACTTACTGTATACACAACCTTTTTCTGCCTGAAGTTAAGTTTTTCTGAAAGCAGAATCCAGAGAGCAAGTGTCCCTTGTTAGACTAACTTGGATTTTCTGTATTGGAAGTAAAACAAAGTGTTATATGTCATTTACACCTTCAACTACACTTCATAGCCTTACAAAATTGTAAGGAAAGGACTACTGTTCAAATTTAAGCCAGGATTCCATTTCAACACAATTAGTTAAAAAGCCATTTAAAATGCCTAACATTTCAGGTGAAATTATCTGGTGAGGAAAGTCAGTTAAAGTGAGGTATCATGGGTTAAATAAAAAGGCACACCTGACAAATCACAAAGCAGACCAGAAACACATCATCAAGACCCTCTTCAAAAAAAGGAGCTCTATTAGTTATCAGCAGAGTTTGTTCAGGTTTTCAGAAAATAAATCACTAAGTACACAGATTCTTGTAACTAGAGTCCAAGAGACAGGTATCCATGTATCAGACTTTCAAGCACCAACAAAGCCTAGAAGGCGTACTCTGCTTCCTAGAGTGATGCTTCCTGTTACCTTCCCTACTGCCAACACATGTGAACCACACTTGGCATTTCAGATGATTTGGAGACTACGGTTATTCCAAGTCCTTTTGAACAAAAACAAAGCAGCACTGTTGCTGAAAGAAGAAACACTATCCTGACTTGTTTTCATCTACTTGTGCCATCCCCTTCCTTGAGCTGATACAAGCATCTGTTACACGTTCGATAAAAAGTTTGTATTTGAAATTATTTTTAGCACATTTTTGTCTTCCTGGCATGAGGGATGACAAGCAGACAAAATACGCAACAGGACTACTATATTTTGTAATGACAGTTTAAAGTGATAGTAAAATGATACTGTAAGGTAAACCTTGATGACATCATGCCAAAGTAATTATTTAACATATCACTCTTCAAATGTATTTGTAAGTAAGTGTTCATGAGTTTCTTGTAAGTGCTTGGATAACAACAGTGAGTACACACATTACACAATGTTTTTGTGGCAAGCATACCACTGAAATCTTGTGACCCTGATGAACACAGGCTTTTGACAACTTTTTCTGCAGAAGCTGTTACTAAAGTCTGCTAACAATAGAAGTTTCTTCTTTTGCAGATCAAAGCAAGTAAAAGCTTTCTTGCAAGAAGACTTCCTAAATTTTCAAGGCCATATTTATTCAGTAATTTTCCCTCATTTTTAACAATTGCCATATATATGGAAAAAACTAAGCTATTCCCAAGATATCCCATGTACATAGTTGTAAAATATAGGATTTCAGTACTTATGAAATAAATTCTCATAAAAATATACTGAATACATTAATATTTTATATTATGCTTTCAGCTTTGATACTTAATACTCTTCCCTTAGAACATTTATGCTTTGATTACATTCAAGCATTGGATAAACTTAGATGCCCCAGAGCCAGATGAAATCTTAACGTGGATGTTTAGCAGGGGGGTGGCAGTTGGAAAGAGGTAAGTAGAAAGCAGAACTGCTCTCATTGCTTCTGAAACATGCATGAAATCACAAGGGATGGTAAAATGGTATTGACACTGCAATTTTTTTGTCCTTTCCTCAGCAAAATCCACCCATCACACACAGTACTTCCAACTGAAAGTTCCTATGTATTGTAACAGAAAACTCCTTAACAACCAAGCCACTTCAAAACTTTTGTTGTTCATTCTGTTCCAGCAGGACAGCAACCAATGCGATTCAGAGTCCAACTTGACTATTTTTGAGCCTCTTCGCTTTACATTTCAGTTATATACTTAAGAGCAAAATCATTATACTAGAGGAAGCCCCAAGCCCAAACTACGATATTGCTTAATTTGCATATTAGCTAAATTAAAACCATTTTTATAAAAGCCTAATGAGTTCAGAAAGTGGTAACTGATTATAAACTGGAAAAAAGTTTAGAGAGTGAATGGCTGTAGCCACTCTACAATTTGCAGATTTACTACAGACATCTGGTTTCTGAACAAGGCAGCACTTACAAGAAAATTTAACCAAATAGGTCCACTGTTTATTCCCAACATTACTCTAGCTGACAGTGCTATCTAAAAAAAAAAAAAAGTAATGAAAATGAAAGAGAAATGTAAATCTGAATATATTCCCAATAGATTTTATTGTTACATACTTTTTAAAGACTCAAAAAAGCTACTTTGTAAACTTTAAAGTTGGTCATCTGGCTCCTATTTGTACTGACTGCCAAAAATACGTAATAAGGAAAAGGATGGGGGAGGAAGAAATACTTTAGAAATCTAGAGAAATTCTGCTTGCAGTTCAGATGAAAATTCTACACCTGGACAGTGTTTAGTAAGTTATCTGTAATACTGATATAGAACTTCACTCAAAATAAGTATTTACTGTGAAACCAGTTTTTCAATAAATTGCCTAACAAGTCATTCAGTGAAGTATTTCAACATGAATTACTTGTCTGAAAGTCTCAACACACACACACAATTCTAAAAAGTATTTTCTGTTTCCAGAACCCCTCAGACTGAAAAGTTTCCATTTCATACTTAGGTGAAACTTTTCTAAACATATACAACTTGTAATGAAACATTTTATTACTCATAAAATGTGACTAATATGGTATACGTATGTTTTGGCTCTACCTCTGCCTCAGTCAGAAGGCAGCTGCTTTGTCTCTTAGCTAAACCATTAAACAAAATGGATAACACATGCCTTGTTATAGACCTCTAGTTTGCACAATTAATACTTGATTTACAGAAAAAGCCTTAGCAATTATAAAGAATAAATCACCACAAAGCAGAAGGCTACAATTTTAACAACTAATATCACAAGCAGGATGAGCCAGACAGACTGAACGTTTACAAACGTTATTCAAAGTACAACCCCCCTGCTCCAGGATATTACCTCTCACCCTAGGGAAAGAGTGCTGGCAAAGCATTTCTTACCCCATGGAAAGCACTTTTAAGACTGTCAAACTTTGAAAGAGTATTCATTTCAACATTTTGAGTGCAATTCATAACTTTACTCTTTTATTAATCCTCTTCATCTTAACATACAGATAAGGATACCTGGGTTTTATGACAATCACAGAAGAACTTTGAATCTGACGAAAAGGTAGGTGGACCTCTTTCCTAAAAGTATATTAACATAAAGCTTAAATAAAACACCCAATTACAGTAAACAGGAAAAAATGCTGTGTAAAGATTTATTTTAAAAAATACTGCATGTGTATTTTAAATGTTTTAAGGATATGTTTGTAGCCTCCTACCCCTGCTCAGAAAAGTGTACAACCTGCAAAAATTCAGGGGATGTTACCCTCTCTTGTTTACTTTCAAATGTAAAGACAGAGATTACTGTTACAGAGCATTTAGGTTTGAAAAACACTATATTTATGACAGAAGAAAATGCATTTGAACCTCTCATTTTAATTAGTTCAGCTACATACATGCCAAATGCTTCACAAAATGCTTTACAAGATCCTGTTGCTATTAACAAAAATAACACACTGGGAAACAAGCAAATGCAATTAGGATAATATTTTCCTTCCTAGTTGGAAGATGTTGTTTATTATTTCCCAGTTCCTTTTCATGTTAAGACCAGTTTTTATAACGCTAGAGTCTAATTAAAGGATATCAAGAGTTAAAAGTTGTTCCATGTTCCTTATGCGTTAGAAACCCCTGCCAACTAGTCCTCTAGGCTTTAAATATTGTTTTGACAGATTGCATTTTCATTCCCAGTCACAAAGAAAGTATTCTCCATAGTCAACACAGGAGCAGATCTTCACCAGCTCAGTGAAAGCCAGAGACATTGTTCCGTGCAAGAATGAAGACTTTGCAGACTACTTTTTTCCTGTTTGCATTTGTACCTTTGGTAAATTCAGCACCACCTAAACAGCAAGAATCACTCCAGTTTTATGACTATGATACAGATGTTACCTTGGGAAGCCTGATCCAACAAGATTATGAAATGCAATCCAAGGATATAAGAAAGGTATTTTATTTATATTACCAGTTTAATATTTGTAACTGCTAAGCATTATATGAATAAGGTTTACAGGCATGTATGCAAGTCTTATGGAAAAGTCTTATAATAATATCAAAACATACAATAGTTTCAGACATGGGGAAAGTACAAATTAAAACAAAAAAAATACTACCCTTGCTACAGTTTGAGAAAGCTACAAAAGACAGGCTTTCACAAATAAGACTAAAACATCATTTTTAACTCTGCTGTAGTTACGTGACTGCTGTTGTAAGAGTTTCAAGGATGGGATATAGTAGCTCAACAGTCCGAGTAACATTGTATTAGAACAGTAAATTTGTTTAAAAACGAGGGAGATTTTATTTAGGATTTTATATATATACATATATATATATTTAAGTAATACTTGAAACAGTACTTTTTATTGGACATAACCTGCCAGCATAAAGCAGTTTCTCTTTGACTTACCAAACTAACAAAGTTTTTTGCCTTGATTTTTCAGGGGTGGGTTGTTTGAGTTTTTTGCAACTCATAAGTTTAGCAGTCCGGAACTACTATGGAATGTCCAGTCCTGTGATAGTCACCTATATTATTAACACTTTGAGAGTCTTTAAGGTAGCAATAAAGATGATAGCTCATGGCACTCACCAGCACCCCCAAATGGTCAATTCTGAACTTTTTTTGCTGTGTGTTCCATATACACGCTGGTTAAATTAAACACTTAAGCAGAAGAGACAAAACCAGAGGAAAGTTAAATGAAGTACAACAGCCTCAGCCAACAGGGACAGTTAAAATCCTCATACCTCTGTTCAGGCTGCCTCTGCCAGCACCTAAACGATACACATCAAGACAATGAGATACAACACTGATCAGGGAGAAAAACTAACACTGATTGCCCCAAGACTAGTTGCCAAGGAAAATACCACATATCCAAACAAAGTGGTAACAACCAAGCATTAACAAATTCAAGGAAGTTTTCATTAATATTAACTGTACTTGTTACAATAACTTAGTTTGATAAACAAGAAAAAAAAACTACAGCAAAAGATAGAATAAGTTAAAAATTTGCAGCACACATATAGAAAAATCACATCTGTATAACTTTTTAAAATTTTGCCAATTCTACTTAAATTATAGCTTTCCACTGTTAGACATAAACCAGCAGCTACATATTTATATTAAAAAAATCTAAGGTATTTTTAAATCTGACATCTGCCACAGGGATGAAGTAACATGCTTTATAAACCTATGAAAAAGAGACCATTTAAATGACTCTTAACTAATAGGTGGCTATCCAATCCCAACTGAGTATGTTTTTTAAAAGATACTAAAAATATTAATTTTAACTAGTTAGGAACAGCATCAGATGACATTCATTACTAAAATTGTTCTAATAAGAACATGCTCCTGTTTTGGTAAAAAGAACAATAAAGAGTGTACGTACAAGGAAATGGTGCCAACAGATGTGCCACAGACCAAAGTCCGTACTGGCAGTGCTATGAAACTAGAGAGAGGTCTTCTGAAGGCCAACAGTTCTGCTTAGGATAATTCTAGGAATGCAGTCAGTCATTATTTCCATCAGGTCAGTTCTCCAATGACATGTTTTCATTGCAAAATAATAAATTAGTTCCTTATGTGCAACAAATACAACTATACAAGATCCAGCATTCTCAGTTAAAATCATGGGATGATTTAAATCTCCTATTCATTTATTGAACATATTCTAGTTCCCAGAATATTTCAAGTGTTAACTATAACTAAAATACATGCCAACAGTTTCCTCAAACATGCCCAGTCAGAAATCCATCATGCATGACAAATTTAACTCTTTACCATGTGCTTAAACATACAGTTAGAAAAAAGCTCCTTAGTGAAAACATCAGAAAAAAAAATTATCTATTTGTGCTAGTGATCAACAAAATGAACTTTATTCTACTACTAAGGAAAAGGTCAGCCAAGCAAAATGTATTACAATTATTATTATTTGAAACCACAGCCACCCCAGACTTGAATAAAATTACTTGAAGTTTAAAAACATGAAATCTTAATTTCTACAACAGAACAGAACCATCCAATTAGACACCGTCCCATATCTGGAGTAATTCATTCCACTGAATATAAACTACCAGCTTTATAGACCTTTGTGTGTTATAAAGTTGAATCAATTACTTTGCATAAGTTTTAAGATAGTTAAAAGTATTACATGTAAAATGTTAATGTGGCTTTGTAAGGGTAATTCATGTCTCCGGAGTAAAGTGTAGGAGGCAGGTGGAATTTAAGTATGTAAGTAGGCCAATATTCCTTCAGTGCATTCCCTACATATGTAAGTAATGAACTTTCTGTGGTTATAATCCAGTCTTCTGCACCAGTATTCCACAGCTAAGAATTCTTCTAGCTAACCAGGAAATAATTCCATTATGTTTGTTATTTATACTACTGTGTTTTTTGGGGGGGTGGGATGAGAATATGTTGTTTAATTTTGTGTATTTAACAATAATCTGCAAATAATCAGTTTTATTTTTTGTTGACACTTCCTGCTTGCAGAAGTTAGTTGTACACTGTATTCTTCAAGGAACTCACATGCACATTATTTCATGGATCCCACCTCAATTAATATACCAGACTATGTCAGCAAGCATGTTTTTCATACAAGTATATTAAAAATGCCTCCTATGAGCCAAACATGCTACAATAGAAGTGCAGTTGTTCTATTTTAAGTACATCTATATAGAATTCTCTACTGGTATGAATACCTCCAACAAGGGCCATGTCTTCACATGCCTAAACAACATATGTATGCAATATAAACCTTTTTGCAGAAACCTTCTGGAAGATTTGCTTAGTCCAACTATTCAGCTCCCATCCCCCAGCTCCTCTACACCAAATACTGCGAAAGCTCTCACCCTACACAGAAGTTTCGTGCTACAACTGCTGAACTGTTGCCAGCATTCTAACTTGGGTATAAAAGCCTTACTAGAACAAACCAGCCTGTCCCAAACAGTACACAAAAACAAGAAGCAAAAAAGAACCACAGCCTGGATAGACAGCTGCAGGGAAGAGCCAAGGGATGGATGATTCACAGGCTGAAAAAGGGTCAAAATGAGAGAGGCTGGCCAAGATATTTGTGTCTCAGGCTTTATGTCAAACTGGAGGGTTTTATTTTGCAGGACACAAAAATTCCCACAATAAAATATATGCAAGCAACTGAATACTTAAAAAACAAATTTGGTATCAAAACTAACTTGACAGATAGCTCATCTACTAGAGCAATGTGAAGGTAACACTATCTCTGTGCTACATGCCGGAATGGGGGGCTGAGGGAGGGAGAAAGGGAAGGGAAGAATTTAAGGAAAAAAAAATAAATTGGTTCACTTGTGAGCACTCAGAGTGTGTAAGAAGTTCTCTTCAACAGGGGAAAATACTCCTGCCAGGGCCTGATCCTTAAGCATGTTTAAAGAAAAACATCTTCCCCACCCGATAATGTACTTTTCTCCATGTGTTTTCAATAGCAACGCAGACTGAAAAGCATATTGTCTTACTCTGTCCTACAACTATTCTCCATCAAAAGAGACAAAGAATGATGCTAGCCAAGCACAATTGCCACAGTCAACCAAAAAGTCCCCTTAATACATGCAAACCAGTGTATAATCCACTGTATGTATATTATAGTTCTAGAAATAGTATGTAATTCTCAAATTCCTACAGCATTCAATGATAACCTGACTACCATTTCCTGCATCACAAAAGACCCTTTCTATTAGCAGCCCAGGTCTTAAAAAAGACTTAAGTGCAGTTAATGGAAAATCGCTAAATTTCAGCCAATACATGTTTATAAACTGAGTTGCCCTGCAACTGAAAAGATGCAATAACTAGCCCAACAGGGAATTCTGAATAACTTTAAATGCAAGGAAATGTTATTTTACTAAGTTTATTTGGGTAAAACAAAAAATACAATTCACAAGAATCTCATCAAATTTTGCATGATGTGAAAAATCTTCTATCTTCAGAACTCCAGGTTTTTGCAGATACCCATTGCTTACATATTCCTTACGTACTATGTAGTCTATATTTTTTCTCTATTTTTATTTTGTGTTTACTATTTTTCCTAAAGAACTTTACTCTTCTAGAGAACACTAGCAACACTACCTTCCCTTTTTGCCTTTCAAAGCGACATGTACAAGACAGATAATAGATTCTCTCATACTCTGGATGACTAATGTGATTTTAAAAACTGGAAATTAAATGTCATAAGGAAGTATGTAATAGGACGCTAATTTTTAAACAACGTGCTATTTCAGATCCTTGTAATACTCTGTTTTTTGTTCGCTGTTTGTTTTTTAAAATAATATTTGCTCTCATACAAAGGATGGAACAAATGTTTCTCTTGACACTTCCCTAAGACTGCAAGGGGATGACAGTGAACGCGATGTACCAGCAACAAAGGATACAAGTAAGTTGATTGACATGAATACTGTAACCTTTAAGCTCTCCAAAAGAACATATTTTAACATGAAAATTTAATATACAAAAGATGACAAGAGATACAGAATTAATGTTTGAATTTGTGAATATCTTTTATATGTCCTGTGGAAAGTCCTGATAGAGCAGGCTGAAAACATTTAAAGGATCTCAAGTAAACTCCAAATAATCAAACCACAGCTTACAAAAATCTCTACAGACTTACCAAGTCATACTTGCTGTAGAGATGGATCCAAGTCAAATAAATTAGGTAAGACAACCAAGAAAAACAAAATACACACCTCCGTAAGTTCCACAGTTTAACCAAGTAATGACGAAAACATGACAAGAAGATTTCTTCCAAGAACTGGCTCTTCTCACAGTTTACATCTGATCATCAGGGAGGTCAATGGTTAAAATATATCACAAACATTTGTCGCTAGCCTAAGTTTCCTACATGCTCTGAGGTACATAGTCCAGACTTCTCCTTACAAGCCACAGAAATTTCTAAACTTGAAAGGAGCAAAGTTTTTGCCTATGTCTCAATGCTCTGCCAAACAGAGCATTGAAAAAATGAGAGTCATATTTCGTGTGTATCTGTGCTCTAAACTTCCAAAAATAACTGATGACTCAGCAAGACCACCAGAGTGTCAATCTCCACCAAAGTTTTAATCAAGGTTACTTATTGCCAAATAGCACCTGTCAACACGCCCTCATCAAAAGCTGAGCAAATCTATAAGAACACCAGAGCCTCTAGTCACAGACAAGCATAAAAACTGTTGCCTTTCAGTGACAACATTGTTTCACAATCATTTTTCATTTCCTACACTCTAGCACATGACAAACAAGACATTAAATCAAAAAAGGCAAATGGGGCAGAAATCTAAAGCACGCCAAATGGCAATATTCACAAAGCTAAAGCTCAAAATCTCAATTCCATTCCATGCAGTACCTCTGTAATAAAAAGATAATTATACATACTGGGTTGGCTTGCCAGTATTGACTGGCTACTGCTCTAACTCTTCACTGGTTGCAGAAGATCCTATTTGACTACGTGGTGAAAACAAACTACTTCGCGGTATGATGCTACTCTACTACATACAGACCAAGTTGGAAGCTGACCAAAAATCTCACAATATAGAAAACACAGTAAATCAGATAGCAGTGATGACAAAACTGGATTGAACACCATATTCATTAAATGTATTTTAATATTGCTGTCACACAGGACTAATGCAAAGCACAAATGACTAATGTCTATGAGGAACAGGACAAGCTATAATGGGCTTAAATTGCACTAAAAAAAAAATTCAGAGTTTCTCTCACTACTTAACAGCTATTAAAAAAAACTCAGTAAAAAATTGGAAAAAATTGCCTAAA
The DNA here is from genome assembly GCA_026413425.1 of Tringa solitaria. Lineage (NCBI taxonomy): Eukaryota > Metazoa > Chordata > Aves > Charadriiformes > Scolopacidae > Tringa > Tringa solitaria. Next base: position 19,922,776 of record JAOXJM010000003.1, read on the forward strand.
GTACTTATATAATCATCCTTACTGGATTTTTTATAAAAAGAATTAGACAAAATAGCAAGTAAAAGTAACAGAGTATACATGACCCTGCCAAAAATGCTCCAATGCAAGGTGTTCACTGCCAGATGTTCCTGCATGGATTTCTCTTTTCAAAAGAATGGCTCTGAAGATGACATTCAACATGGCCACAGAGCTGCAGTTGTCATATTCACAATACTCTAAGCCAGCTAAACAACAAAACTGAATTAAGACCAATTTATAGCATTTCAAGACATGCTCAGATAAGAACAGAGAATATACACATGGAAATTACACACAAGAAAAAAAATTACAAAATTCAAAAAAAGTTCAGAAAGTTACATCTTTTCAGAACTTGATGTCAACATAATTTTTTTTTTAAATCTAACAATGGGAAATCTTAAAAGATACTAGGGAAAACTCTATTTTGAGGATTGAAGCTTAAGTTGGTTGAATAATTTTTAACTGTCTACTCAAAATAACTTGCTTTCAGATTTACCTACTTGCCTGCTCTGTGTGTGTTTAAGCGGATCGGTGTACTGCGAGGAAATAGACATCGAAGCTGTACCCCCACTGCCAAAGGAAACTGCATATCTTTATGCACGATTTAACAAAATAAAAAGGATAGCAGTCTCAGATTTTGCTGACATTAGTAAGTAATGTTGAAATTTTAATTTCCGTTTACCTGATAGTATATTTGAAGTTGTTGTCCCTTAAAAGTATGCCAACATTGAAACGAAATATAATTTATACTTTGCTGAATTTCATTATGTCTATTACTTAACTCAATGCTTGTATTAGAACAAGAACCGTGAAGGCAAGATGAAAAGACATTTTTGGTCATGTATCGTCCTTAATATTCCAAGA
>JAOXJM010000003.1:19923757-19940197 GCA_026413425.1 Tringa solitaria
TAGAACAAGAACTGTGAAGGCAAGATGAAAAGCCATTTTGGCTCATGTATCCTCCTTAATATTCCCACACAATCAGAGAAAGAGCAGCTTGCTAAAAATAAAATTTAATTCTGCATCCCATCTAGTCTTAAATGACCAAGTATTATTTTTTCCTTTAAATGAGGGGTATCTTTCCCAGCTATCCCATTCTACAATATGAAAAATTCTATGAATAACTGAAATCATGATGTCTCTAAGAAAAAAAAAAAGTCCACAGTATTTTCCTAATTTTTTATTAAATTTAAGACCATGAAGACAATCCAAATGTGGATTTTATTCATATTTTAATAGTTTTTACATCCACAGATCACAACTAGGATGTTGCAGCCAATAGTGTAACATTTAATATATACAACCATACACATTTACATGCCATGTATTTATAAATTTAATATTTAGACTTTCATTTCTTTTGTGTAAAGCTACCTTGAGAAGAATTGATTTTAGTGGAAATAGGATAGAAGAAATAGAAGATGGAGCCTTTTCAAAGCTTCTGTTATTGGAAGAACTTTCTCTTGCTGAAAATCGACTTATAAAACTTCCTGTTCTACCTCCCAAACTAACAACATTTAACGCAAATCAAAATAGAATCAAGAGCAGAGGAATCAAAGCAAATGCTTTCAAGGTAAGCAAGGACAATAGTTTAACTAACCAAAGTAAATAAAATTAGTAACCAGACTATCCAGTATACCACCAAACTATTTTTTTCTTGTATTTTTGTAATCTAAGAAACAAACTAGAATGACGAAACTTTCCAGGTTTCATTTTGCTTTTAAGGCCCTTTGAAATAATAGTCTTTAGTGCACTCTCTCATCATTCTTACAAGAATTCTTCTATGAAATATCTTCCCTACTTCCTTTCTCTCTTACGTGCAAAGAAAAATTCAGTTCAAAATTGACGGCTCAAATACAGTTCTGAGGACCACATAAATACTAATAAACAAGCATATAGCTTTACGGTCATCGCAAGTTTTATAACCAATAAGCTGACACTGAAATTTCCAAAACAGAGAAGGTCTGTACTATGAGTTTCTTGATTCAATTTAATTAAACATTCACAGCCAAAGAATGTTACATGTTGGATCAATTTACAGGCTTATTATATGATCAGAAAAAACAAATAAAATACTGATGTCTTGTAACAGGCACAAGTTATACCTGTATCACCTCATATAAGTGATATCAGCATTAAAAATCTCTCTCTCTTTCTATTAGAAGCTGACAAATTTGGCCTACCTCTACTTAGGACATAACGCACTGGAATCTGTTCCCCTTAACTTACCGGAAAGTCTGCGTATTCTTCATCTTCAGGTATTTTTAAGTAGTTCTTTAAAATTCTATTACAAAAGGCCTCATTCATTACATACTTCATACCAAATCCACTGTCTTTTAACAGTTGACACTGCAGTTGTGCTACAGTTGTCTAATGCTCCTCCAAATTAAACAATTCACTTCTAATCTGTATGGCCATAACCATTCGGTGTTAGAAGTTTTTTGTTAGCTAACTACTGTGCAAGAATTTCTCATTCTCACAGATAGGAAGTGGTAAAAATAAGCAGTAATCTTTTATCAACAATGCATTTCAAACATCAATAACAACCCCAAATTGCTTATCACTTCATTGATTGGTTTGAAAAGACTCGATTCCTACGTATCTACATTATAAACAAATCAATCTCAATGACAAATGGGAAGGTAAGAGGAATAATATTAAAGTTTGAAATTTCTTCAACATACACAGACAGGTGCATGCATATGTGTGTGCTTATTTATTTAATAAACAATTGTTTTGTTTTGCAGTACAACAACATTACCACAATCACTGATGACACATTCTGCAAATCTAATAACACCCGTTATATCCGCACAAGTATGGATGAGATAAGGATGGAAGGCAATCCGATCCTCTTGGCAAAGCACGTCAATGCTTTTTCCTGCTTGAGAACACTGCCTGTAGGAACATACTACTAGCCACTACTCATGCAATTATACATGCCAAAACTTAAGAATGGTAACAAAAGATCGTTCTTTTTCCTCTGTTTACACATTTATATCCTCTCCTTTACTAATGCCATTTCCCCTGCATATCCAGAACATTTTACTACATTGTAATGTGGTTCTCCTCCAAAATATCTATTTCAAAACAGCCACTTCATTTAGTAGTTACAGTATCACCCTTGCTTTCAGAATCTTTTCTGTTAATGGAAGTATAAAAATACATACATGCACACACATATCTTCTCAAGTTTTATTTCACCACCACGTATTCTTCACCCGTAAAATCACAGAAGCAACTGCTTGTTCACATTCTTTACCAGTACTCATACAAATAACTACATTTTACTTTCAGATAAATGCAAAATATTCTTAGAGCAAGCTACAGAGGAAAAAATGCATCTTGATTCCAATCCCACTTTTTTAATCTGAAATGAAACTTTTTCAATTGACCTTCAAAAGCATATTGGATGAAGTTGCATAAAAAAGAAAGTTATGTTTATAAACAGAACTTCTCAAATCCTAATTTCATTAAAGCTTCCTTAAAAACTTGGCCTGGAGAAAATGAGAATAATTCCTATTTAGGCTTAGTGTACCAAGCAACACAGCAAGTGGAACTTCTCGAAGATGTGTTAAATCTCCTACTATTTTGCTTTCAAAACAATCTAAGCGTGTGTGTATTTTACACAAGGTATTTTTAATTGAAATATATAAATTTTGCTCAGCTGTACTCACAAGAGTCATTTTTGCAACACAAGCTTCCCATTTTAATACAATGGTCAAAGTACAGCATAGCATGAGTCCAACTATCTCTGCTATTAAGTGATTATGTAGACCAAGCCTTGTTCCACTGTTGGTTTTTTTTTTTTTGACAAGGATATGTGACAACACAATTAATAGCAAATCTGAATTAATGTTTTTGCCTATAAATAAGTAAGATTCCACCTAGATGTCAGTGCAAAGAAACAGGATTACCCTTGTACAACAATACTTTTGCTCATTAGGGGAAAAAAATCAAATCAAATCTTTAAATTAAAAAGCTGATTCCATCATTAATTTAAAAATAGTGGTAACTTCAAGCATCATGTCACTCAACTACTTTAAACCCTGCAGTGTATTCAAAATACAGATCAATGTGTACAGGCCTCAACAGTCAGTTCACCTAAAACTAGACATAATTGATACAAGACACAATGATTTGAATTACACAACTATACATTTCTGACATTCATTTTTAGTTTCTCCCTTCAAATACCTACCACAGGTGTAAACTCTTCAGATAAATGTACTTTGTACTAATTTTGAAGCTAGTATAGATTCCTAATTTGTAGAAATAGTTAAGCATCAAACGCATGATGATGTAGTGATACATCTAGCATAAGATTTTACAGGATATTTTGTATTAGTTTTGTTTATCTTATTTAGCTAAGCCTTGATTTGTTAGTGCTTGTGCTATGGGGAATTAAGTGCATACTTAATTCTGACCATACTGATACTCTGCCACTAAGATTGTTGAGATCTAAGTAATTTTCAATCACTTTTTAAGTAACTACGTCAAGTGTCAAAAGTGGGCTCATCTTTCTGGAAAGAGGCTGCAATTATGAAACTCAGGACAAAAATATTTTTGCCCTGAACCCATTACCAAAGACAGACACAGCAATCCCCAAAATCAAAAAATCAAAGCCACCAGTTCTCTCATCCCTCTTCTGATAAACGCCTAAGATGGAGAAAACAGCTAGAAGCATAAGTGTAATAATGTTATAGAAGCAGTGGCCATTGATCTTATTCTCAGCACAAATCATCATTACTAAATAAAGCTCTTTCCAGCATTGATAGGATCAGCAAATATCACCAGAACTCTTCCTATGAAAACAATTTTATGTGTATACACAAATACAAGCACATTTATATAAACACATGTAAACATTCTAAGACCTAACCATTATCACCATTATCATCATTATTACTTTTACAGGAAAATGTTGTACATATTTTTGAAAAAGTAGTAAATATCAATAGTAATACTAATTAACGCTCTTAATATTTTGTGAGCAAACCCAAGTAGACAACTGGTACCTTCTGAATGCCTCGTGCAGCAGTAAGTTATCTGATATGTTTTAATTTGCTTTCCCAATTCATAGCAAGTTAACTCATCAAAATATTAAATAAAAAGGGCTTCAGTATGCAGGATTTTTTGCTTTCTATTTGTGTGCCCATACTAATATCAAGCTGAATGTACACCATTATTTTTTCCTATCACTCATTCCTGCTCTGTATTTCCAATAAAACTTGAATATTTTTTTCTTGTTTATCAGTATCAGCTTCAATGTGCTTTTCCAGCAATGCCAACATTGCTTCAGTTGTTCAGCATCATAACAGATTAAGGGTGTGTCCAGATAAGAAAATTATTTGCACATGTAAATTTATTTTGCAGACATAATATTTATTGTAGCAATACAGTAAGACCTGCCATGCAGAAGACAGTGGGACATTTCACTTACCCCTTCAAAACCTATTTAAAGCACTACCTTGTAGATTTTTGCAGTAGAATAGAGGAACAGCAACAGAGTAGTAATGATACGCTCAATTCTTGACTGCATGTGCACGTAGCATGGAAGTTGCAGACTAACCTGTTTCAGTAGAAAACCACAACTGCTATAGCACAATGTCAGGGAGTATATAATGCAGAACACAACATGCTTACAACTGAACGTCGCTCCACTCACACCAACCTAAATCTACCCCTCCTTTCTAGGAAAGCCTGCTTACAGTCAAGTCAATGCATATTTTAAATTGCTTTTTTGCTTAACGCAAGTTATCCATCCCACCATTACTTTTGTTAACAGGGAAGAGTCTCACTACAAAACAGCTATTTGTGACAGACAGCTTTCTAGAAATACAGTACTGTCCTACTTCACTTGAAACTTACAATTGTCATTTATCTCAAATGTTCATTATTATTTGACATATTCAATCACTTCTACATTATTTCTTTCTTCTCAAGTACAAAAACTAACAGAATAGAAAAAATAATCTACCTTTCCTGATTTTACACCACACTGTGAGAAAACTATTAGAAGCACTTTTTCTACTTAACAACCCGGGTAAATACCAAATTATCAAAACAAAAGAAAAATTACAAACCCAAATAGTCTTCTCTCCAATACTGTGCACAGTTGCCTGCCCATATACTTGAAGTCTAGCAAGCAGGTAGGAAAAAAAAAACAAAAAACCAAAAAAACCCCCACAGACTATTTTAATGTTGTCCATGTGTGAATATTAACAGGGTAAGACTCCTGAGTTGGTTTTATACATACAGCAAAAGCATACTTCTAGTTGCTTCCACACAAGTTACTACAGAATATTAAGGTACAAATACACATTGTACCTAGCAGTCTGGTTATTTGAATTGTCAGCTTTGGTCTTCATTAATTCTCTTACCGCACGAAGACTTCTATTTCTAAATAAAATCATTAGCAATGCTAGAAGAAAGACGGCCTAAAAAACTTTTCATAAGCACAAAGTCAATCATTTTTGTTAAATACTCTCCCCAAAAAAGAATATTTGTAATATTGACTAACTTTATGTGCCTTCAGTGAATTTATTTTCACACATCTTTTAGCAATAAATATATGCCTTCATTGTTTACACTCAACGACTGAACAAATACTTTTTAAAACTATTTTTAAGTTGTGTGTATCTGGAGCAATCTCCAGACCTATCTTCTTTCTATTTTTTCTTTTGTGTACAGGGTTTTAAAATGAGAAATATTTACAATAGTTCACTGAATTGCTGTCCCAGAAACTATAATAACAGCTGTCATGAAGTTGATCTAAGGATCAGGAAGCATCAAATGAAGTTGGAAAGAAACAATTAAAAAAACCCACACCACAAAGCCATAAATCCCTTGGTCCTCTACCTTCTCTATAGAGGGATTAAAGAAAAGTCCTTATACAGCAACCAGCAAGATTAGACAACATCATTTTGCTACTCAGCCAAGGACATTTTTTTTAATGCTATCAGAAATTAGTACTTTTAAAGATGGTTGATTTGATAATAGAAATTGATCAATCCTGCACAGAAATCAGTAAGGCCTAAAAGACTTAAAAAGATAGAAAGCAATTCCCAGTTCATACTACAGCTGAAAAGTAAAGACGGTACTGAGTTTAATGACAGTAAATGCCTGAGCTAAGTAAAACTGAACTAAAAAAACCCACACACAATTAAGGAGCTAAACATCCTCCTTGAACATTAAGCATGACATGAGATGTTCGGTGCTTGTAAAAGTATAGTATTTTTACTCCAAGGGTTAACTGTTTATCTTAAAACCAGTACAAATACAAAGCAAATAATGGTAATTTAAATCTAAGTTCAAATATTATGTTCCAGTTAAGAGTGAGGAACAGTTTATTTCCCATTCAAGCAAAACACTTCAGAACTGAAGTGCTGTCACCCAAATGCATGCTGCCAAGTTTTCAAAAGATAGATCTACTCCTTCAGAACTAACACTTAAATGCCAAAGACTACAAAAGTTATTTTCTTTTAATTTCTTCTTTTGCCTTTTTTAGGTTCAAAAGGAAATGTAACACCAATGAAAAACTGTCTTACTCCCCCACAGAAAGGCATAAGTATTCTTATTTTCCCTGACAGATGGGGAACACACCAATAGCATGGTAAAAATCAAGACAGTTACTAAGCAAGGGCATTGCCCCTTGAACACAACATAAAAATCTTTAGCTAATATTCTCTTCTCTACACCATACAAAATTAAGATTCCCATACTTCCCTGAAGAATGCTGATCTCACCTCCATTGCTCTGTCTTAATGAACTACTTAAAGAACTAAACATAATACTGATCTATAAAGGCTAGATGGACACTACCTTGAAATGTAGGAAGGTGCGTTTACGATGTTCATACCACTCGGCATAAGTTGAAAGGCTTCTGAAAAATGTCAAAAGATTTCCATGTTCTTCAATGCTACAAAAGAAAAATGCACTGGGTTAAACAGTCAGACGTACCAATTCTTTAGCCTAGAATTTGCACTTCTTAAGGAATTTGTGATTAGTATTGTTCAAATTTGAAGCCAGAAATCACACACAAACACACACAAAAATCAAAACAGGAAAAAAGCTGTAGTGTAGATAGTTTCCAACTCCTCAGGAAGTTAAGCAGCAACAAAGTTGGTCTTAAATGTAAAACTTGACAAAGTAGTCGCTGGTAAAATCTTAATTTGACTTTATGCTTGTTCATCTAATACTCTCATTTTCTAAATAAAACCCAAGATGTTGCATAGCAAAACTTCAACCTACAGTACTGGTAAGATTTACCAAATTGTATCACTGAGCTTTGAATGTTCCCAAGATCTTTCTCCTATTCAACCAAATCTCTACATGACATGTTATCTGCCTCTGCCCACGTGACATTCAGTTTTTCAAGATTAACCTTGAAACTTCAGTAAGCAAGAAGGCCTGTTCATTAGATTATACATGGTGTCTAAAAAAACCTCTTGATAGGCAGATAAAACTTCATTTATCTGCTATTAAGGAAAAAGGTGATATTGTCATTAATTAGAAAGTGAGGTAGGACAGGGGAGAGAGATGCTGATAAATCTGTAACTGAGAAATGTAGTGCAGAGATCTTAGTGCCAAGCCCATCATAAACAGAAATTAATAAGCCTGGACAGAGCCAAGCTGATTTTTGCACCCTTCAGTATGTCTGCATTTTGGGTTCCCTCATGATTTAGCAGTTCAGCAACATGTGGATACGGCTTCATTCATACAAGTGATGCTACACTTGCACTAATAAATTGTCATGGAACCTGATGTCCTGCAAAGAGCAGTGCAGAGACACTTTTGCAGGACTTGCATTTAGCCAGGACGGATTTGGTAGAACTTACAGCCTGTATCGTAAGACTAACATATCAGTGCTATTCTGGTGAGGAAATCATTCAATTGCCATGTTATTGCAAACTATTTTTTCATCCATAGTGCCTCTGAAAACAGACAGGTCAGCAGTAGTCATTTTACTTTCTGGCTTTTCTGAGGATTTTTCAATACAAGAGACAAAGCATAAGAGAAATAAAGAAACGTTCCTACAGTTTTCACTTTGCTAGTTTCAGAGTAATTGAACAGCATCAAGTGAAAATGCTTATGTACAATGATTAGTAGAATAAGGTTTTTCCATTTCCAGTGACAATAGTTAACAAACAGAGGCAACAATACACAGTATGTCAACTTTGATGTATACAAGCAAAACAGTTTTAGTAGAAGTACACTACTCTGGTTGCTCTGAGACAGCCCAGGAAGGCAGGCCACAATAGAAGAAAGGAACCCAAGGTAGCGGAAATCAGTAATGGGCAAAAACCTGCCTTTGAACATCAGGATTAGAAGCATTTGAATTAAGAGATCTTAAAACAGGTGTCATCACAGAAGCAGAGAGTTTGTAGAAATCAGGAACCAAACAGACTTTAACCTCTTTATTGTTAACACCACAGTGAAGGCAACCATTAAAGCATATATACAGCTTCTCGGCTCTAATCAAAAGAGGAAACAGACAGTCCATCCAGTGTTAGGAGGGATGATTGTATTAAAGGCAGATTAGAGAAAACAGGTGCAGAGCTGGGGGTGGTAGGAAGGAAGAGAAGAGTTTGTCTTGGAGGGGTTTCTTATTAAAAAAAACACAACAGAAAAAATTTCTTCAAATTTCTAGTAATGTAAGGATCAGGACAGAGAAAGGAAAGGAGACAACGTAAGATGACAAACTGTCAACAAACCAACCATCCATCCAGTGTTGTCAGGGGGAGGGAGAAAAAACTCTTGTAAAGGGTGTGCAGTTTTTACTAAAGAAATGTGGTAAGACTGCAAAATTCCACAAAAGCTAAGTGTCAGAATACCTGTGGCAACATGATTCTTTAATCATAAGAGTGAACAGCTTTATGTCTCTGTTGATGCAAAGCCACAGTCAAATGAAACAGACTATTAGCCACTGTCAACGGGTACCTGGCAAGCACTGCCTTGAAAATCATAGAATCACAGAATGGTTTGGCTTGGAAGGGACCTTAAAGGTCATCAAGTTCCAACCCCCTGCCATAGGCAGGGAGTCCTCCCACCAGACCAGGTTGCTCAAAGCTCTGTTCAACCTGGCCTTGAACCCCTCCAGGGATGCGGCATCCACAGCTTTTCTGGGCAACCTGTTCCAAGTCTATTTTAATTACTGATACAGGATTTCACAAATTAACAAAATCTGACTGAGGAAGATACCTGACTTATATTTGGGAATGTTTCAGAAAGTTACAGAGGATCTAAATTCTATATGTAAATTTGACTTTTACCACCCTTTCTGTTGAAACATAAGCTGGAAAAAAATACATGAAGTTCATTCAGATATTGAAAAAGAAAATTCTTTTATTGTAAAAGAAAAGCCAAACAAGTTTTATCCTAGGCTGGAAAGAACAGCATCATTAAAGGAAGTTACCACAGTAATCACAGCTGCCAACAAAATCAGGCCAAGGTGAAAAAGCTGGCAGCACAGGCAAAATTGAGTCCCTGGAAGGACGTAGACACGTACTGATTTACAAAGGCTGACTAGCACTACGTTCTGGACAGCTTTCTTTAACCACAACTCATAATTGTACATATAAAAAATCTACACACACTATAGTAAAAATCAAGACTTAGCAACAACTGCCCACATCTCACTATCTAGTGAACATGATTCTACAGACACCGCAATATACTTCTTAAATCTGCATACATGGAAGAGGGCAACACAAAACTTTGTTACAAAACACATACTTAAAATTCTTTTTAAAAAAACTGACAATTTTGATGAGTATCCAGTTTCATGCAGTTTAAAAGACTATAGTAAACCTTGTGACCTTATTTTAGCATTGTGTCTTTTGTTTGTTTTTATTTCTTTTTTTTCCCCTCTCAGCTTCATCTTTAGGTGATATAGCGGAGGAAAATTTTCAAGGCTAGATCACCAAGCAGAAAGAGATAGTTTTGGCTAACTAGTTCAAAGAACCAGTTTCAAATGTAACAGTTAGTCTACCAATTACATCTGAGTATATACTTCTCTTATGTACAGACATAGAGGTGACTAAGATAGAAAACTGGATTCAGTGTTTAGAAAGAGGGAGAATCTTTGTCGGCATAAACAGATATGTGTAATACATATAGCTTTTTGTATTGGCAGGAAGAAAGACTGCATAAGAGCACCATTTTGGTTAACTGACTCCTAGCACTTACACCACCCATAAACAATAATTCCTAATTAGCCTAAATTAGCCTAATTCCTAATGCTGAAGCCAACTACAAGAAGTGCTAAAATACCAAGAAAGGTTGGTATAAAATAACAAGGTACTAAGAGAGAATGTTAAATTTAAGCCTCGGATTTTGTTGGGTTTCTAGTTTTTGTTTGGTTTTTTTTTTCCACTGGGAAGAATTTAGCATTACAAAATGTCACCAGTTTAAAAAAAAATAAAAATCCACAGAGCAGAAAACATCCACCTCCGAAGCCAATATCCATGTAACAGAGAAGTCATCCAAAACTAGCAAAAAGCATATTCAGGCATAGTGTAACTCCGTATCAGGTTAAAATCACATGCCCTTCATCCAAACATCCTTTCACTTTTACAAAATAACATCAACAAAACACAAAACAAGAAACTTAACTGCTGTAAAAATATTTAAGGCTCCTTTAATGCACTCCTTTAGTTATTTTAAGAGAGGAAATTCATTTTAACTCACTACAGTGTGCAAGACTTCTTATAGTAGCATATAAAACCAAAGAATGACACTTAACAGCTGTGGGAAGAATTCATGCTTCGCTTCATTTCCAAGACACCTCACCAGTGCAGTGTTCAATATAATGCAGACATTTCCTAAATCCTTCACTCTGACATATACATTCTAACTAGTTAGTAAAAAGTAGGAGTGGTCTTTAAACTGTCTAAAAACTTCTAATCCATGTAATAGTTAACTAACCCAACAATTAATGGGGTATCAAGTGAAAAAAAAGACCAACAAAAGGATTTTTCATTAGATGTTGTGATGCTCAACACTAATAAAGTATAACATAGCTAATAATAACTGGTGCAAAAGGGGACTCAAGTAAAATCCCAAAATGGAAGATTAAATATTGTGATTCCATTTGCATACATATATTATTGTCACAATATATTTAACGAATGGTACACCTTTTAACAATAAGTATTATATATTGCAGCAGTACCTGACTGAAAATAGACCGTTGAATTTTGCTTCTTTTAAAAACATGTTGCTCAACTGTTCTGGCAGTTCCCCTGTTTTCTTCCAAAGCAGGACGGGCTTGGGAATTAAAACCGAATGCCAAGTTTTTAAATCTAGTGCTCTTAAAGATCCCTTTTCTGTCATGCATTATGAAAAAGGAAGCAAAAAAAAATTAGAAAGCTGAGGAGAAAAAAAATCCAGTCCAGTAGATAAAACAGAACAGAGCTAGACAAAGGGATTTGGCAAGAACAGGCCAAGGAGGCATAAGAAGGAAACAGAAACTGGTAGGGAGGCAGAGAAGAACAAACAATACAAAGGGAGACATTTAGCTGGTCAAGAACAGAGGAAAAGGGAGGGAAGAGGTAGGAATCAAGATTCTAAAAGCAGCTGGTGGACTGAAGCACAAAGGGCTAGATGGGAAAAGCCTGAAACTGGGTATGAAGAGGGGGGATTAGGTCAAAATAGACGTCACCAACATCAGCCCCCTACTCTGGCCACATATTTACTGCCTTAGATCAGCAACAAACATTGTGATGTTGCACGACAAGTCAAAAAGTAAAAATGAAATTTGAAGGGTTGGGAGAGGAGGGTGCAAGGTTGGGTTCCCCCTGTGTTACTTTTTCAACCAAATGACTACGTTGAACCTATGTGTCATGTGGCTTCAACAGTATATACACTGACACAAGGACAATGGCTGGTACTTGAAAACAGAGGCTAAGGAGAAAGAACTGCTTGCTTTATTGACAGCCAAGCCTTAATTCATCTTACATCATTCATGAAAACTTATATTTACTTATGAATACTGGCATAATGTGGAAAAGAACCAGGTTAGTGAAGAGACATGGACAAGACAGCAGTGCTCAAGCCAGGATGAAATAAAGTCTGCCACTACTTCAACACATTCCTTTCCAGTATGACTATTAAGTTCCAAGACACTTCTGCTGTCAGAAAATACTCATGAAAAAAACAGGTTAATTTCCTCTTCTTAATCCTGCCTCTTGAGAAGAGACAACTGCTACTCTCAGTTACACCGCTAGCTTTAGTGGTTTTGTCTGGAAATTGCAAAGCCTTGAAATGAAAAATTCAGCTTTCAGTACAGACTAATGAAGCCTGAGGTAACTCAATAGACCTTTGTTTTCACCCATCCATTTGCCTTCACTCCCCTCCCCAAGTCTAAAAAATAATATAAAACAAACCAAATCACTTAAAGAACAGGATTAAGATTAGGTCAACTACCCAATAATAATTAATAAATAATAGAGTTGTTCTCAGAATAGTTTGCCAGCAGATTTCACAGGGGAATACTGCAGACAAATAATTTGATCGTTATTCATTCTGTGTACCAGCAGAAGTTGACATCCTCCAGAAGATAATCAAAGAGTAGCCTTCAGTCACGTGCTTAAATTTTAGTATATATGTTTTCTTTCTTAACCTATTGCACAAATACACCATTCCAGGTTTTTAAACTGTATTCTACTGTTTTTAAAATATCGGTGAAAGAAATCCTGATGCAAAGAAGAGACCTGGAAAGGTGAGCAGAGAATTAAAAACCGGCAAGTACTGCAGAGGGTTTCTGGATGCACACTTTAGCCACTACTCACCCACACTACACATCTGCAACTCACATACACATCTAAGTAACAGTTAACCTGTTAATTACATAAATTAAAATGCAATAGCTGAGATTACCTTGTCCTATCTTTCTCTGAACCAAACAATTTCAAACAGCTATAACACATTATAATCCAAAGACTTTCTTTTTAACATGAGTTTGCAATGGTCCTTTCAGGTCTTCAAAATTACGTGCATTTCACCTTCTCTCCAGAAGGATATAGAGAAGGGAGCGGAATTGTTTAGGTCAGGCTAGCAGTACATTGCCAAACAAAGACACCATCTAGCAGCAATTTCCATGAAAAGTCAGTATTGCATTTAGTATTAGGTAACCCATAATACAACTCTCCTTAAAAGTCTCCACCTTACCTTGACGCAAACTTGCTCACATCTGAATCTTCTCCAGATCCCATTATAATCCTGAGATCAGTAACAACAGCAGACACACTCTCTTTGTTCTAGAGTGGAGAAGTAACAAAGCAGTGTTTTAGAAATTTCTCTAGCAAGGAGAAAAAAGGAGTATCCACAAACAAAAACATACACAAATGTACTGTAATCCTTAAACTAGCATTTTTTAAACCACAGATTTTATGTGTAGATGCTTTCTTTTATTTCAACAGTACCAGTATTACCCATACAACATGGCTTTAGGAATAATACCTTAACTAGCCTGCACAGAGAATATATATGTGTAAAGGAAGACTTATAAATAAGAAGTTAATTTACTTCCTTTCACGCCACTTCCACTTCTTTAAGATTCTTCTCATTTTCCAACAAAACCCCTAGCTGCTACATATACAAGAAAACTCAAATATAAGATTTGATCTGAAAACCATACTAATGCTACCCTAAGCTTAAAAAAAAAAATTAATTTTCCTGCTAGTTTTCTTTTTTGTTTTTTTTGGTGTTTTGTTTTCTGACGTATAGTTTTTCTCTCAAATTCTTGTCTCTTTTTACAACAGTATCTGTTACTAAGTGACATGGGCACAATAATAAAAATCAAATGTTTCTAAATTAAAATATCTAACACGCTATTAAAAAAAAGAGATAAAAGTTAACAAAATAGAAATGAAACCACAAAAAATATTCCTTTTTTCTAAGCATTCTAAGGTTAGAAAGTGAATCATAAAGCTTAAAATCATTGCTTGAAGGCCATAGCAAATGCTTCACTGTATACTGGAGACTTTGTACTTTATTTTTCTTATACCCAGTCACTACAAGCAAATGGGAATGGCAACACAGAGGAAACTAAACAGAAAAGCTGGCGTCAAATGCAAACATATCCCAGCAATCCCTAGTATTGGTTGGACAGAAGTACAGCTAACACTGCCATGAGTAGAGACGGAAAAAGCAAACCAAGACACTACCAACTTTAGGGGATTGAATAAATAATATCAGGAAAAAAACATTTAAAATTTAGAGCAAAAGGCTCAACACGTGCATGGAGTTGTAGAGAAGCTACTAGTAGTCACAAGCCAGCACGCTCCCTTCATAAAGAAACTGGTTTTCCAGTAAGTGGGTTACTAACACATGGTAAATGACATCTTGGGGTCAAATAAAAGGTTTAAAAGGAAAGCTCTTAAGGAGAAAGCAACTCTTATTTGAATGATTGCTTCCTCAAGAGGTTTACATTTGTTTTGGCAGATTTTCAGGCTAATTGTACACATCCTCTCTTAATACCTAAGGACAATAAGAGGGGAAAAATAGATAAATCAAACAATGATTTTGCATTAATATGTTTTCTTCATCAACCTTTTTTTTGACCTTTGTAAGTATCCACCTATGTGCAATGGTGAACAGATGGGACCTTCTTTGCTTGCAATCAAAGCTGGCAAAAACATGAGTCAGCACCTTGGGAATATAAATTGTACACTAGTCTGACGCTGAGCCAAAACTAAAGAACCGGTTAAGATGTAGAATACGTCAGACAGTGAGCGACAAATATTGCAGTAATACAGACATAATCTAAACCATTCAAAGCCAGTCAGAGTTAACTCATATCTCTCTACCCTCCTTGGTACAACTGTATCCTAGAATACAGCTTTTAAACAAAATATTAAGTCACTCATGTTAAGATCAAATTAGAGATAATTAGAAGAACAATCCGTCATTATGCATAAACAGGTTTGATTTAAGGTTCTATGGAGGAAAGTTAACTGTATTGTAACTTAACTACAGGTTTAAATGGCTAGAGTTAATGATGTGAAAAGTTATTATCTTCTGCTGCATACCAATGTATTTGTTACCTACTAAGCATTTCCCCAAACCAGCTGTCGTCTTTTATTTCTCAAGATGGGTGAAACCAGTTGCAACTTTACACTCTCTTACCCACCCTGATCTCAGTACAGGTTATTTTGAATACAACTGTTAATGCCATATCTTAGAAAACAGTCTCCTCCCTTTTAATACACAAGAAGCCAGAGGCATAAAAAAGTTAAAGCAAAGTTCCCAGGTCTCAGCATGAAGTCACAACTTTTCTGAGAGCTATGGAGGCAGGGCCCGCATCCACAGAGGACCTACTGACTGCACTGCAGTATGACCTGCACAGCGTATAAAGTCTGGCAAGACCAAGATAACCTGCCACTACTTTTACACCACAGAAACAGCCAACTAGAATCAGACAAATTGTCGGAATGGAATTCCTAACACTGTAGTCATGAAATATGCTTCTTCATTACAAGGAAATGGAAGAGAGTAATTTTTTAATCATATAAATTTCAAAAAAGTGTATCTTAAAAATACAATCCTTGAGCTTAAATTTTTGAAATCCTGAGTTATTGCAAAATCTATTTGATTTAAACATTTATAACAAAATGAAAATACAGAACTGTACAATGGTTGTATTTTACATTAGGATTCATAAAACAGCTAAACCACATTAACATTTAAGTAAATGCACAACCTTTAATAACATTCAAGTTTATATACAACCACAAAAACTGAGTAAAAGGAAATAAATTAGTCTATGTTTGAAACAGTAAGTGTACTTCTTGACTTGGGTATGTAACACCAAAAATAAAAGAAAAAAAAGTGTATATTATGGCACAATTAAAAAACTGTACTCTTCACTGGTGTCTGCTTAACTAATTTACCATTTTCCACAGTATGTCCACAACCCACACCATACAAATGCCTAAAATATTGGCAATTCAGAGTTTATCAATTTAAGATTAATTGATACATCATCTGCACTGCATATTAAATCGTAAGTTACAGGTGCCATGCAATTTTATATTAAAAATTAATGCAGATTTTTAAATTTTAATTTTTATATTTACACTATATATTTATATAACATATTAAAATATCATAGAATTGTCTAGGTTGGAAAGGACTTTTGAGACCATCTAGTCCAACCATCAAACTAACTCTGATAAAAAACCATCACTAAACCATGTTGCTAAACACTATGTCAACCCATCTTTTAAATACCTCCAGGGATGGTGCCTCAACCACCTCCCTGGGCAGCCCAGTCCAATGCTTAATAACCTTTTCAGTGTAAACATTTTTCCTAATCTCCAATCTGAACCTCCCCTGGTGCAACTT
>JAOXJM010000003.1:19948047-19962192 GCA_026413425.1 Tringa solitaria
AACTAGATGATCTTTAAGGTCCCTTCCAACTCTAACCATTCTATGATTCTATGTAGGGAATGCTGAAGCGCAGAAGAAAAATAGAGAGCCTGTCTGAGAGTAGTGTAGAAACTTCAGAGTACCTGTATCCGAATTTTCAGGTTTGTAGTTGAATTGAGCCACACAGACTTGAATGACTCATTTGAAGTCAGAACTTTTAATTTGGGACGTGAACCTTCTTGTTTAACAATTGGGTGCTAGACCTTTCATATATGAATTTAAATCAGGTGAGCAATGGATTATAGGATCATGCTAAAGAAACTTCAGACTGTCATAGAAACAAACATAGTTAGGTCTAACGTTTTTTTTTTAATGTAGAAAATATTCACTTCTCATTTCTTTGGTTTACAGGCATCTCAGTTTTAAATAAAACAAAATGGAAAGGAGGGACACTGCAAATTGAGTTGGCCAAAGAAAGCTTTTTGCACAGGTGAAAATCAATTAAAAAAATGTATGTTGTTGCTAAAGTTACCTTTTTTGTGTTTATCTGATGGCATTATGGCTGCGCTTTCATCTGCTATGCTCTTATTCTTGTTTTTATTGATGTTGGTGGACATTAGGTACTGCAACATGTTTTGCATCATTATTCCCTTGAATGTAACAGATACGTTTGTTCATTAATTAGTGAGCGGCTAATGTTCTGTGGGAGAGGGTTGTTGCCAGCTATAATTTTACACATAGGCAGACTTTTTTTCATATATGATGTACATTTTGGTGCAGGCTCGCCGTAGAGAGGGAGGAAGCAAAGCTGCAGAAGGAAAAGCCACAGAGAAACAACAAAGCGAGTCTGTTGGAATCCCTGGAAAAGGCTGGAGTCGTAGACTTTCACATGAAAGCAGTACCAGGTACAGAGGTGCCAGACCATAAGGTATGGTGGGGTTAGATGTATAGAGAATTAAAACAAAACAAAACCAACCCAGAATTGGGCACAAGTTTATTACATTTAAATTTATGTCAAGTATCTACACTTCAAAGAAATTATTTGAAGTGTGACACTCCAACTTGTGAAAAGTACTCTAAATATTTTATGTGTAGACATGTAGAAAGCTCCTGTCATTCTTTGAAATGATTGGAAATAATCTTGACTGTCCCATCTGTCATGTTGAATTACTAAGTGCCTTTTTATTTGTTTATGTTGGGAATATCTTCGTGTCACCCTTAAAAGCATGTAAAGAAAATGTGCAACATGTACATTTTTGATGGCTGGATTGACAGGATCTAATATCTGTGCTTCAGCACATTCAGGATCAGGGTCTACTCATGCTTAAAAAAGTAAGGTTTGGAATAAAATCACTGAATGTGCAAATTTAGTCAGCAAAAATTATATTTACTACAGAGTTTTCAAAATTACTTGCAAAGCACAGAATGTTTTTGGAGGGTGATGGGGGGGAAATTTTAATTTTTCAGTGGGAAAGAGGAAAAAGGCAAAGTAATAGTGATCCTGTCTGTATAGTTACACTGTTAATTCATAAACCAGTGGCCTTATATTAAAAATAGTAACTGTAAAGTGAAGAAATGCAGGTTTTTCTATTGTTGCTCTTTATTTGCAGGTTGTAAAAATTTAGGGATTTGATTGGTTTTGGTTTGTTCTTTTTTTGAGAAGGAAGCTAGCTAAGTTGCACAGTATAAATATATGTCAAGAGAGTAAACGAAAAAAGAATTAGTCACAGATGGTTGTTTGTTACTGTTTCTATTATCAAAGAACATACATCTTATTTTATTCCAGGGTTACTCTTACTCCTTTTTTGTTTAACGTTGTTTATTTTTCTTTCCTTTCAGAAATGGGTTGTTGGTAAATTCGGCAGAGTCTTGCCTATCCTGCACCTCAGGAGTCAACAAAAAAATAAAATATCCTTTAACTATTGGTTGGGCGTAGGCACAATTCTCTTCTTCCTGTCATCATACAGGGAAACATTTGCTTAACGGTCGTAATATCGATTACTGTGTTGCACTTGATTTACCAAATCCCCTAAGTAAATCTTGCAGTAAGTTTGTGTGATTTGAATAACTTTTTTTTTTTAGACTGCAAATCAATTGCTTAAGGGCTTATGGTCATAACATTAAAGAGGACTCTTCATTGTCCTTTCACGCAGAATTTAGCCTGTTCATAAAGGCTGGAAACCTGCTTGCTGAAAGAACCATGTTGCTTTAATTCCTTAACTCAGAGTAACATTGTGAAATATGACCCATCAAAATATTGCCATAACCTTAGAAAGCTGGAACCAGACTTGACACATGTAGTTCCTATATCCGAGCTCACTTGGCACTTGGAAGGCAGAGATGACAGCATAAACAAGAAGCGGCAAGGAGAGTTCCCTGTAACTAAAGAACCACCTAAAAAACTGAAGCAACTGGGCAGTGAGGCTCCAAATGGAGCAGTAGCTCTCTCTTCTGGGTGCCAGTCACAGTCAAAAAAGACAAGCTCCTCATCACAACTAGATCAAAGATCAAAATCCAAATCCACTGAGAAGTCTAAATTGCCTTCATTGAGCAGTCCTAATAGTAAAGTATCAGGCAGAAATTTATTATCAGATAAAATCAACATTTCAGGAGTTACAGCTCAAAATAATATGAGTGTTTCTGATAGTGACACTGATTCTGAAGAGGAAATCAGAGCAATGGTAAATAAAGAGAGAGAAATTCAGAAAGCTGAGAATGTTGATGTTGAAAGTGACCACTTGGAAATTGTCGGGGATAATTTTGAATTAAAATACAATAGTCACTGGTCCTTAAGCAATCCAGATGCCATGAAGAAAGCTGTAAAAGGAAGTTACAGAGAGAAAGAGGCTATGGAATGCGATAATGGTTATGATTCAGCAGATACAGATGAAATTATTGCTGAAAGTAAAACTCCAGATCGAAGTAGCAGGAAAACTGCAATTTTAGAAGATTCTAAACAGGTGAAGGTAGAAAACAGCGAAATGCTAACTAACAAAAAACATGATTTGGTAAATGACTCCTCACTGAAAACTCGCAATTTAAAAGAAAAACACATCGAAAGAAAAGAGAAAATGAAAAAATCCAAAAATGCTGCCTTGCAGAGTGGAGCAGTTAACAGTACAACAAAGAGAAGTGATAGCGAAAGCTCTTATTCAGAGCCTGAGAAAGGGGAGTCTGAAATCAGTTCTGATTATGAATCCATGATGCAAAACTGTTACCACTTGGACCTTACATTAGATGACTTAAAAGCATTAGCTACTGAAAACTCTGGGGCGCCAGAAGAAAACTCAGACAGTACACAGAGTTCTAGTGAGCCCAGTGTTGAAGAAAATCCTAAGGGTCACGTTGTAAACAAAACAAAACTTCCTAAATTTCGCCCTGCTGTTAAAAAAAAATGTGTCTGTCCTGAAGATATAGTTGCTGCAATTTTAGCAGGGGAGGAGAATGCTGATGAAGAAAGCTCCAAGGGACAAAATAATTCACGATTGAAGTATCAGCCCTTCAGAGGAATGGGATCCCTTTGCAAAAAAGAATTAACTAAGGACAGCACTGGATTAAAGAAGAGCTTTGTAGAAAGTTTAGGTGTTGAAGGTCGTATTTCTTACTGTGGGGAGGAGTCATCTGAAAAACAGTCTAAGAACCATCCGTTGTATTCACTTGAAGTCAGCAGCGAAGAGAGACAAAATACACATAGTGAACAGCAGGAGGAATTGTCAGATGCTGCCTCCATAGCAGATGAGAGAGATCAGCCCGTCTCCAGGACATGTTTACAAGGAAAGAACAAAGGCGTGAGTTCTTTGCGAGAAAACCAAAGATCAGAGCATGGAGATGTTGCACCTAGTGCTGATCAGAGTGAGGGTGAGAGCAGTGACATGAATAGTAATGCTGCAGTGTCACACAAACCTGTTAAACGACAATTGAAAAGCCCAAAACTGCTTTCAAAAAAATTGAAGACGGATGTAAGCAATAAAAATTCAGAATGTGAGTCTAATAAGTGTGAGAACAGGAAGACAAGCCTGCTGGAAAATAAGGAGCTTTGTCTTCATGCTACTGCTTCAAAGGAACCTAATACAGAAAAGAAGCAGTTGCAGGATAACCAGAGGAGACTGGCAGCTCTGGAAGAGAGACAGAAAGAGAGAGAATTACAGAAGAAACTCATTCAAGGAGCTCTTTCAAATCTGGTAATTATACTCACAAGGTCTATCTATCAGTAAAAAAAAAAAAGGGGGGAGGGAAATAATAGATGTGGTTAAACTTATTTCAAAATCATAGCCTGGAATTTCTGATTACATTGCTGGTTTTCTTTTGAGTGTATATAAAATGAGGCATACCTAATTCCTGAAATGTCTCCAGAGTTGCAAGAGGAATAGTAGATTCCTCCTTTCATGTTGTGGAAATGTCTTTTAGATATTTATGTATAACCGTAGCAAGTATTTGATAAGTTTGACTTGACAGTTTCACTCTTACCTAGGATAGCCAGCCAGCAGGCGAGCATAAACACATCATATTCAATTCAGATGTGGAAAGTGAAGCTGAAGCAGATGAGATGTTGAAGAAAGATACGATTTTGGGAAATATGCATGAAAAAGTAAGTGTTATTGAGAAAAAGTCCCATATTCTGTAAGGTAATGCCTATCAATATGACTGTGCTTTTTATTCTGAAGACTCTTTCATAGCGAAGTGACAGAAAAAAGTAGATAAAGTTTGAATAAATATGAATGATTCTTCTTTTTTTTTGCTAGCATGAAACAGGTTTCGAAGAACTTAGCCATGCATCTGATAAAGCTGGAGAACTTGGAGAATTTGTGAGGAGGTTGAGATTTGCATAAGAGATATTCTAGCTTTGATTAATAGAAAAAGAATGTTTAAGCTATAGGGCTTACGCATAATTAGTTTTGAAACTTTGCTGCTTTTGGTCAAAGGAAGGGAAAGAGGTTTGGCTTGCGTAGTACAGGAAGACTCTTGACTTTTTCAACACCTTGGACAAAAAAAAAAAACTGTATTAATGTAGTGTCTTGTTTTTAAAGTGATGTTAGGGCCCAAAGAAGTGTTGTGGGACTTCTTCTTTACACCTAACCTAATGGAGAGCTTATTTAGGAGATTCCTCTGGATTTTTACTGCTATAGATTCAGTACAACTAAGTATCTTTTTCTGGAATAGAACTTTCTGTATAATCACATTTTTTTAATCATATCTCTGCTAAAACTTTAAACCATTTGTTTTGCTTTTCTTAGGTTTTTGTCTTCATAAATGTAGTAACATCAGGACCGTTCGCACTATTTAAACTTTCTCTTCTCGCTTTTCCTCACATTTAGCGCTTCTTTTGCATATGTCTCTTACCCTGTATTTAGAATCCCTGCCTTGTATTTTCCTTTTCTCTAAAAGAACCTCTAATTCTATAGAAAATTGTTTTGAAGCCATGAGATACTTACCCTTTGTAATCACTGATATTTATTAACTGACATAAATCATGACCTAGAGTTTATATACAATAAATTAAACTTGTCCAGAAAAGGTATAATTAGACATTAATACTTTTTAATTGATCTCCCTGGACGTAATCAGAAAGTTGAATTTTCATACTTAACATTCTCGTATTGTCAAACCTGAGTTACCCTTTACATGGATATTTTGCCTATGCTAAAATTTTGTAGTCATAACTGTAAAGCAGAATTGTACAAGGCGTGTATATAATTTGAAGCACATACATAAATAAATGAGCTGGTTATTCCAGAAATCCATTGAAAAGCACATGAACAAAGCTGATACTGATTTATTTTCTCAAACTGATGTAAATGATTGCTTTTCTGTATTTTCTTTTTGCTTAACAAAGGATGAATCTGCTCCTAAAACTTCAGGCAGACTGTTTGAAAGCAGCGAGGATGAGGAAGATGATACAGACGATGAGAGATTCAAAATTAAGCCCCAGTTTGAAGGCAAAGCTGGTGAAAAAGTGAGTGAACCCATTACTGTGATTTAGTTTACTTCTAAATCTATAACGCTGCTTCAAAAGAACATAACATGTACGTTTGCATACTTGCTGAATATGATTTTGACAAACTTGCAATAGAATTCTCTTAAACAGAGTAAACAGTAGTCATGGAGGAAACAATGTGTGTTGGGGAGTGGGAGGAGTTTCTCTGATGTTGTCATCTTTGAATACAAAGAAATTTCTAGAAGAGGTGTCAAGAGGTAAAGGCTATTAATATGTTGCTATAATTATAGTAAAAAAACCCCAAACAACAGCAACTACTGAATATTTATTTTATTCTCTGGTGCTTAATAGGATCTATTTAATTTTGTTTAGCTCTTGAAATTGCAATCACGATTTGGCACAGATGAAAGATTTCGCATGGATGCTCGATTCCTTGAAAGTGATGAGGAAGAAGGAGGTAAACCTGCTCATGTTTCCTGGTTGATGACAGTAATAGAGCTGTATCATGGAGCCTTAATTGTGGATGCTTGAAGTAACTTATGGGCTACTTTAGCTTCTTTAGTGATTCCTTATGGAAAATAACCCAACTGTGTTGTGGCTGTACATAGTATATGTTGGTATTTGTGTTCTCTCAAATGTATATGTTGTGAAAGTATTTGTAATAACTGAATGCGATGTACTTGGTTGATAAATCAACATTTGAAAATATTTCTTTTCAATACAGGATTATATCAGAATGTCTTTATCCATGTTTTTGACCATTACATTCATTTAAACTGTTTTGTTATTATCCTGCAGTCCACAGCTGATTTGGCAGACTTAGAAAGAGAGATTTATTTTTTTTTTTATCAATAGGAGACAGAAAAGCTGAAAAAGGCAACAAAGTTTTTGCCTATTTCTTTTTTTCCCACCCCTACCAAAACCAAAATTGTTAATGTAGTTTTCAAGACTTTGTTTCTGAAAGTTAAATTTTTGCCTACTTCTGCTATTTCCTTTGTTGCTTTAATGTGGTCTTCTGTACAGCATCAGTAGCAAAGCAGTTGCACAGTTACGTGATACAAACAGGGAACAGGTTAAATAATGGATCTGATTTTCATGTGGAATAGATGCCCATGACATTTGCAATCAGAAGATTTTCTACAGCACAAGGGAAAAAGCCTCTAAGTAGCTTTAAAATAAAGGAAGTGATGTGTTGATCTGTGTGAGCTCTTCTAGTATTACAGTAATGTTATATATTAAATATTACAGGCTTACTCAGGTTACAGTGGAGAAAAAAATAATGTGTTTATTTTTCTCCTATCAGAGACAAACATCTTGAAGGCAGATGAGGAAGAAGAGCTTGCTGCAGAGAAAAAGAAAAATCTGCAGATATTGGGAAGCCTCTTGAATATCAACTTGGAACACCCTAAACCAACTCAAAAGGCCACAAATGCTAAGAAATTCAAGTACGAGTCATCTATTATCAGAAATGAAGGAATTTTAGGACAGCTTTATTTCTGACTGTTTCACAACTAAAATTTCTGCCTAGCTGATTTGAGAAAAGCATTTCCTCCTCTGTTGTATGCCTTTGAAGTCAGTCTTTAATGCAGTTTCCCAACTTGAATATCCCAAAATATTATACAACTGGTAATTATCATTGTTTTAGGGAAAAAAATAAAGGGTGCCTGCTTGATTTTCTTCTAGTAGATTTCGAGTCATTGGATTGTTGGTTATGAAAAAGTAAGATTTTGCTATGCCCTTGCCTATGTGAGAGAGATTTCTGTTCTCTGTGGAAACAAACTTAGGTTGGCTAAACAGAGAATGTGTGAGTTGGGCAGTAAGTTAGACTCTAACTTTCATAGCAGTTAGTAAGATTATTGTTTTCTCTGATGATTAGCATCACACTTCTTTTTCACTGGAGAAATTTTATTTTTTTCATTTATCTGTATTTCTGATTTTGAGAAATTTCTTCATTAAACTAGAAATTTGTTACATGTTGCTGTTGGGAATGCTCTAGCCTTCGTTAGAGGATGGGGAGATAGGTTCAGAAATGTACTTTTGGAAGCATTGTGACATTTAACTATGCACTTTAATAGAACTAGGTCTGTGAACTAAATTGGTGGAAGTTACTAGCATTAAGGGTAATTAAATAGTGTGTAATTAGTACATTTTTGCCAGCAGTCAGTAACTGCTGACTATTAGACACCCTCTTGGACTGTTTGAATTTATGCAGTGTTTGGTACTAGAAGAAGTAGCTATAGGTAGATAAATCAATATGAATAGCTATATTGAGAGAGCTCCTTGAAAGATAAACAGGTGCAGTTGTAAATTTACTGCATAACACACACAACTTGAGGTCTATGTTTTATTTGAAATACAGCCATTTGATTAAAGCCATTTCTGTTTATATTTTTTTCCTGACCTAGACACTGACTAGCAGGTACATTCAAAATGCCAGTTAGGTTTTGGATTCATTTGGAGCTTTTTTTGCTCCAAAAGAAGTCAATGTGAATTTGAATCTGACTGTAAAGGTTTAGGAAAGCTTTCAGTTGAACATCTAGAACGTCTCACGGTTTTTCTTTTCCTTCCAATTTTTATAGAGATATTAACGCCCTCCGCTATGATCCCACAAGACAGGACCATGCAGTTTTTGAAAGGAAACCAAGCACTACAGAAAAAGAGAGGTAGTGTTTGTACCTTGATAACTACAATGGTGGTGGTTCTTCCTGTAGAAAGATGGCTATAGCAGAAGACTGAGTTTGAAACTACACAGACTACTCTGTCTTTTTCCTTTAGTTCTGTCTCTGTTATTGCTAAATACAAGATATAAGAATTGTAACTACTAAAAACACCATGTAATGTCATCTATGAAGTAGCCTCGTTCCTGCCTTTAGGGTGGAACCTCAGATGTTTCCCCACTGCTAACCATCAAAGGTTGGGTAAATTGCAGGAGGTGAAAAGAAATGAGTCAAAATTCTAAACCAAAAGGACAATTATGCTGCCCTATGAACCTGTTTCTGGCAACAGGAAATATCCTATTGCTAGAACCTGGAATTGCTAAGACCAAAGGAATTAAAAATTCCCACCAATGACCAAAACCTTAAAAGAGAACTATTCTTGTGCTTAGTTAAGTTCAGGAAGATATTAATAGCAAGGTTGCCTCTTAGGGAACCTTTTTTTCCAGAAATAGATGTGCTGTGTTACTATCCTTCAATGATCTTGTTTCAGTAAAGCTCAAAGGAAGAAGAAGAGGGAAGAGAGTGAGAAACGGCCTGAAGTGTCTAAAGAAATGTATTATGAAATTGCTGTTGATTTAAAAGAGTTGTTTGGCTCTTCAAAGAGCCAATCAGAAAAAAAAGAAGAAATACCCTGGGACAAAGATGATGCGGACGACTCTACCCCACCTGACCATTTGGGGCCTAACACTGGGAGTAACGGAGCTCAAGAGTCCGGTGGCTTCATGTTTTCCTTCTTTGGAGACATGGAGGAGTCAAGCAGAAAAGAAGGTAACAGCAATACATATATAATAGTACAGTTTCTAATGAGTAGCTTATGTCAGGCACTGTAGAGTAATACAGTGTATAGAAATTCAGAATCCAGGGGATTTTCAGAGGCAAAAGTCAATAATTGTGTAAAAACATTATGACCACCTTATACTTGCCAAGATAGTTGTATTTTAATCACAGTTAATTCATGCTTGCATCCCAGGAATTCTGAAAGAGATGTTTTGAGAAGGAACTATCATTTAATTGCTTTTTGAACAGTGATGGAAAAACTTGTCATTCACTACATTTCTCAAAGAAACGGGGAAAAAAATTACATACAGGTCAAATCAGGTCTCATATAAACCAACAAAATTTCAATAAAATGTGTGTTAATTAAGGTAGTACTATCAGCAAAAGAAAATCTTAGAGTTGACCCTAAGATCCAAGAACGTTTTATTATTGTACCTTTAGAAAATTGAAACTGAATGACGTGATTATTGGGGTCTCCTAACCTAAGATAAAATCAAATGTTATGAAGTCGAGATTGAAAAATCTGAAATCAAGTCACTTAAGTAGTAATGTAGGAAATAGAAGAAACTGTGTGAAGTTAACTGAAATACAAAAAAGAAAACCAAAACCAAACAAAAAACCCAACAAACCTCCACATTTCTGCTGACTGCAGGAAGTATTCAATCTCTCCTGAATGCAACACGGGTTTCATAATATGTAAGAGATGTCTAGAACAAAGTGGAAAACAATTACCTGGATGGAGATTAGTTCAGAGTTCACAAAGTTCTTAACACCAAGAAGTGCACTTGAGCACTGTGTGTTATTTGCTGTTAGGAATAATTATTGGTTTATCTTGCATAAGAATCCTGTTTGGTGGCAGTAGGGCCACTGTGTGAGCTGCTAAGTCTCTCTCCATTGCACGTAGCTCAGTTGCTTAGGTGATTTTTGTGATTATTTTTGTTGGGTTTGTTTAACTCACTTAATATCATGTGCGTCATGTGAAAACCATGAAAGGAGAATGTGTGGATAGTCTTTATTTTGAGCACAAACTATGGGTGTTTTGTGGACAATTTAAACTTGCAAATGCTCACTTCCAAAGTAGAATTTTCTGATCTTTCTCTTGAATAAAATACTGTTTGTGTTTCATAGTCTAGTTACTGTTGAGTGTGGAAACTGTTTTATATTGCCAGAGGGAGGCAATACAGGAGCTATTCTTCTCTGTTCTGGTCGTCCAGACAAGTATGTGTTTATACACTGAAAGAAAAGGGTTCCATACATTTGTAACCTCAGTCCTTTTGGTGAGGTGAAGTGTTAAGGGCTCAGGTAGGTGTTTAAGTTACCATGTGTAAACTAGGCTTCTGGCAACTGGCAGCATATGCTATAGTCAGGAATACATATATGAAAATAACATAGCTTAAAAGCGCAGAAAGAATAAGCTGAGGCATAATGAGTTTATTCGCAAAGGAACTTATTAAGAAAAGAAAGCTGAAAATGGGAATAAGCACAATTACCCCCAACTCAGTTGACAATGATTTTTAGGCCAGAGTGACTAGATAGAGCCCTGGACCTTAACAACAAGCTTCAGAAGGACTCCTGCACTTTTTCTGTATGCTGTGATGATACTAGTTGTGAATTTTGAGGGTGAATTGTATGAGAAAGCAAACTAAGTTCACACCTACCCAGTGGGTGATAGAAAACCTGGGAGGGGAGGTTTCTGTTCTTAAATCTTTCTTTTCCAATTTAAATAATTCACTCTGAAGTAGAATTTTTTACTGGAAAATAGGGCAGTAATCTGATAACTTTTTTTTTTTAATTGTGATACTATTGCAGAGCCCTATGTACTTGAAACAATAAAACCTGTAAAAGTCACATGGCAAGAAGATCCACGTTTCCAAGACAGCAGTTCTGAGGGTGAAGATGAACCAGAGGCATCAGAAAGTGAAAGGGACAAAGAAATGCAAGTTATATTTTTATTTGTTTTCTACTTGGTTGTAGTAGTTCGATGCTATGAGAATATTAACAGCAGCACTTATGGGAAACTTAACATCTTCATTCCCCTTCTCTGAATAATGAAAGTCGTCTTAGGAAACCATTCCTTGCTGCACAGAATGTAATAGTCAAAAATCCCAATACCATACTTGATTTGAATTTGAATATATAAAAGCTGAGTTTCTAGGTCAATGCATGAGAACTTTGCTGGGTAATGGGTATGGCCAAAAATCAAAAAATGTTGAATTTTCTTAGAAAATGTTGGGTTTTTTTTTTTATAGAAGGTTATATTTGATTACTATGGAGTAATGTTTTTCAGTGCATACATTTCTCTGAAGCACTACAGCTTTAACTTAAGTTAATGGAATTCGATGGTAACTTTCATGATGCTAAAAACCCTTTCTGTTTGTCTAGGTTTTTCTCTTCACCACAGACAGGAGGTGCTAGGTTTTTCTTCTTCTCCAAAGATGATGAACGGCTAAGAGGTATAACAGAACCCCCATCTTTTTTTAACTCTTATTGAAATTCAATGAGGAAAAAAATACTGCATAGTTATTAATGTTTTGTAGTTAAAACACAAGTTAGAGGTCTAAGTTGTAGTAGCACATCCCATCAGACAGTCCTGGTGAAATAAATGCTGAACAGCTGTCTTGCTTTCCTCTTTTCATATAGCTGCCCAATATGTGGCTGGTCTTTTAGGGCTTGCAAAAAGAAAAATCACTTGATAACTTATCTAGACATTTTGGATCCTCTCAGGCGTATATATGATCTTTAACTTTTTTCTGTATTTCTGGTGTTATTGATAAGAATATTGAATATTCTTATCAGTCACATGTGTCCACATCGTTCTTGACCTTAAAGAATGCAGGGGGGTTTCTTCTGGATATAATGAATGTCAGTTAGAAACAAACAAAAAAACCCACCCCCAGAAAAACCTGAAACCCACAGGCCACCAAAACAATTGCTTTTGATATTTTATACAATAAACTATCAGGACAGCCTTAAATAATGTTTGTTTCCTGAGACATGTCAGATAACTCTAATTAAACGTATGTGTAAAAGTTCCTGTGTTTAATACAGTTATTATACAGTAACCTTCTAGCCTGTCTGATTTATGGAGCCTGTTAAAATTGAGCAGACATAAGTGCTTAGCACACATAAATTTTCTTGGGAAACCTGGGTTAATGGTGCTGAGCTTTTAATGAAGCAGATATTGTTTCAATGCGATTGATATTTCAGCATATTAAGCAAAAATGCTGCTGCCTTTTCTTTTCCTTAGTACACAAGGCTGCAACACATAAGGCTTCTGTTGGAGCCAACCATGTCATGGGGGCAAGAGAGGAATATGAAGAACAGGCCTTCTGAGTTTATTGCTGTGCTGCTCATGAGATGTACGAACAAAAGTGTATTTGGAAGTGTTTAACCACATCAGTTTGTTTTTTGTTTTGTGCAGAGGGCCCTAGGTTATTTTGTAGATCAGTAGAGCGCGGTGAAGAAAAAGATGGTTGGGAAGACAGACGTAGATTATTGCTTGAGGTGAGTATTTTAACATCTGTTCCTTAGTAACTGCGGGTGAAAGCTCAGCGTGAGGAGGGAACGTGCTGATGATCTGTTCAATTGGCATTAAAAATCCATCCAGGACCTGTACAAAGGCTTGAAACTTTATAATTACCAGGGAACTAAAAAATTTTAATGTAGAAGTGTATATAACATAATGTTGTGATGTCCAGTCAGGTAAATTACTTAATCTCTGTATTGTACAGGACTAGTTACTTTACTGCATGTAAAAAAAGTATTTGAGAAAAAGACATGAATTCAGAAACTTACCGTTATGTTCAAACTTAAATATTTTCAGGAATGCCGGAAGAAGCATAAAGATGCAAGAAGGAAAGTGAAAGCAAAACAATAAACCTTTCTTACCTCACTGGTCAGAAATATTCCGTGTTTCTTCTTTGAAGAAGATGCAGAAAAACATCCTCTGAAAATTCTAGTCTTTCAAAGACCTATTAGAAAATAATATTGGAAAAGACTGTTAAACTTTTTGGAAATAGGTATATGTTTATTGTGTCAACTCAGTGTTTGTACCAAGGCCTGATGGTTTTTTGTCTACATGGTTTTAATGTGAATTGTGGCTTTGCAAGATTTTGGAGAATTGGATCATGTTACAGAGACAACAAAGTTATTTTGCTGTGTTCTCAGACATCAGTGCTGAAGGGGGTTGAGAAACAGACACAGATTTACTCTAAGACATAACCTGTGTCATGCAAAACGTAATGGACATACTGTTTCAGATGCCTTTACAAATATTTGGAATGCTTTATTTTCAGAGAAACGTTCAGGGGAAGTTTATGAAAAAAATATATATAACAGGGAAGAGTTATGAAATGGGGAGATCAATGTTTCTTCAGAGAGCTGATTTTTCTACTTAAATGAGTGCATCCACTAAAAAATATTAAGGACAAACGTTGCTGGTGTTGAATGCCTTTTATTCAATAAAGGATAAGTTCACAAAGAAGTTCCCAGCACTGGAATACCGTGATAGGCAAAACTTAGAGAGCCGAGGCAAAAACTCTAAAGCCACAAGCTTTCCCTCTCTGCTCATCCAGCAGGGAAGTCACCAAAATCACGTGTCCAGGCAGGGATCAGTATGAGACCTGCCGTGGAGAAGCAGAAGCACCTTTCTGATTCTTGTGAAGCTGCACTTCACTGCCCCACCAAGGAAAGGCTCACACCAACTCTTCTCTTTTGCCGTGGAAAAAGGCCAGGGTT
>JAOXJM010000003.1:19962292-19986460 GCA_026413425.1 Tringa solitaria
AGACGGTACAGCAGAGGGCTACAAAGATGATTAGGGGCCTGGAGCATCTCTCTTATGATGAAAGGCTGAGGGACTTAGGGCTTTTTAGTCTAGAAAACAGAAAACTGAGGGGGGATCTGATCAATGCTCTGGCAGGGTGGTTGGACTAGATGATCTCCAGAGGTCCCTTCCAACCCCATGTGATTCTAATTCTCTGTCATTTTCTTCCCCATCTCTGTGTCACTCTGCCCTGTGCATGCTCCCTCCTCTTTCCCAGCCAGCCTGATGCATCAAGCACCTTTGAAAAATCATTTGAGCAGCATAGCATTTTAGGAACAGCTCTTGAAGCCATCGCTAACCATCTCTCGGCTGAAGATGGGTGCTGTTTCAAACCAGCATTTTGTTACTGCAGGTCTATTAACATCCATTTTGCAGAATCCAAAAATAGCTTGTTCAGCTTGTGAGTGAGAACGACCTCCCTAAAGGTCCTGGGAGCCCGAGGCTGTGGCTGTGCTGTGTTCAGAAGGCATGTCGCTGGTTAGCTTTAATCCAGCTGGACTGAGTACAACCATACTCAAATAGTAACACGGGGATCAGGTGTGGGCCAGTGAGTTGAACAAGTGTCCAGGCTTCCCCAGAGGCTTCTAAAACTCAAAGCAGCAAAAGCTGGCCCTAGCCTGGCTGCTGCAGTCATTTTACTGCACTGTAGCATAGTAATATAACTTTTTGATGGGACTGCAGAGTGAGAATACCGTTCAAATCATTAAGACGTGAATTCTTGAGGCCTTGGTCGTGATACTGAGCTACTTAAATTTTTGTGTGTTTGTGTATTCAGCACAGTAGCTGAATGTAGTTACTGAATGAGACAGCATGTAGTTTTATTTCCCTGGAAGGAGAAAAGTAAAATCCATTAGCGTAAGACCCCAGTGAAAACTTGGTTTAGCCCATGTTTGCCACTGACTAATGGCCTAATTGCTCTTGGTTAATACAGAGCAGCTGTTAATTAGCTGTACTTCAATGGAAGTGATGTTGTCTTGTGTCCAAGCCCTACGTATGTACATTACCTTTGAAAAGACAAAAGTATTATCCAGCTGCTTCTGTTGATGTTATTGTATTTAAAAGAACAGATGCTTGTCAGAAGAGATGGTAGTGAGCATGTGCATGTCGTTACCCTGTGTCCAATGCAAGATAATGTGATAAATCTTAATCACAGAAGTGGTTTAAGGTAATTCATTTACATTGCACCATCAGTTTCCATGATTTCCACCAGCTGAGAAGTGGTAATTCTGTATAACTTGCTAACTTGTTTTTATGCAAGTGAAGTGTTAAAACACTTGAGTGGAGCAGTGCTTTAAAAAAAAAACACAACTAAAACCAAAGCCAAAACAAAACACACACACTTCTTATGATGGTGGTGAAGTCTACTCTCTGCAAAAATGGTTGGTGCTGCAGCTTGCACTAAAAAGAAGACAGCAGTCATCTTACAGACATTATGTTTTCATGTTTTACTTAAGATACTGTTGAGCAAAAATGAAGAATTGTTTTTGTTTAATTTGCTTATGCAATAATATGTTTGGATTTGATCCATTTGCCCTAGAGAATGGCAGACTCAGATGTAACACAATCTGATACAAATTCCTAAAAATTCCTACCTTTTGCTTTATTTTTACTAGCAGTCAAGTAGTTTCTGAATGCAAGTATGCCCAAGATCTCAGTGTAGATAATTGCTATGTAGAAGGTCCTTGTTTTAAACATCTGGTCGTGGAAATGGTGTCCTCAACTAGGAGATAACTATGAAAAGGTTAATATATTAAATCTGCATTTACTCATTATATCCAGAAACTTTTGACATATTGGCTAATACGACCAACAGTACTTGTAGGGTTGGGGTTTTCTTTGTTTCAATTATGAAAGCATAAACTAAAAACTAATGTGGATGATAAGCAATAAGCTCTAATTGTGGAACTAAGTGCATTTTGTAGTGTGTTGTAAGTTCAGGGGAATGATGTAGTGAGAAAGAAAGGCAGCTAATCTGTGGTCCAGTGTGGGGCAAGTATGTCCTATGTTGGCTTTAAAATCTGCTTGCCAGCTAGAGTTCAGGCAGCAAGACAAAGATCCAGCTCCCTGATTTTTTTTTATTTCACCCCACCCCCCACTCCAGTTTGCCTGCTGTAACACCAAGGAACTAAACACAGAATGGGCTCCAAGGGAACCCGTGATTTACAACTTCGCGGTGTCCAGAAAAATAAACAAAAAGGAAGCGTGACTGCCTGACCCGCTGCTTAGCGCTTGTGTTTGTTTTCCTGGATTCCTTCCTCCTCCTCTGGCCGGCTCTGCCAGGGTCCCCCCGTGGACCGAAAGAACAACTCAGTAGTGGGTAGATTGCACCCAGTGATTGATTTCTGAGCAAAGAAGCCAATACTTCTTTTTTTTTCCTACAAACTAACGATGCCTTCAAAGGACTCTCTGTTCTTTGGCGTGGAAAGTGTTGTACCTTCCCAGCCATACTACGTGCCTCCTCCTCTTCCGTATATTTGTGGCTTGCATTTTCTGTTAGCAGTTACGATTCAGTGCAACTGCAGCAGCAGATAATAAACCCTGCACGTACACATTTCATCTCTGTAAAGGAATGAGTTGATGCTTTGAGAAGTTTCTCAATATTCATCAATATCTTTCCCATTAAATTTTCATTTTCCCCGTGATTTTAGGAGCAGTATTTACAGTGTTTGAAACAGCTCTCCTGGAAATTACAACTTTTTTCAACTTCAGTTTTATTAGAATACGTGTGATTGGAGTGTTTCTGCTTTTCAACTCATGAGTGCTCATTTCAAAAGCATGTATTTTGACATAATTTGGCTTTGCAAAATGATACACCTGGACGCACAGCCCCTACGTTCTTTATTTTTCTACCTCCAGAACATACTGTATTTCACTTTCGCAATATTGAAGACAATACAGTCTGACTCCTCTATTTTCATCTTGTGCTTTGCTATGCTAAATATAAATGCCATATAGGTAACTGAATGGTACAGCTGCTTTCCACAATGATGTCCTATAGTATTCATCTTCTACGGAAGATAATCCATTCCCTTATTGTATAAAAGATGAAAACAATAATTCTTTAGAAGGAGAAAGTGG
Organism: Tringa solitaria; assembly: GCA_026413425.1. Taxonomy (NCBI): domain Eukaryota; kingdom Metazoa; phylum Chordata; class Aves; order Charadriiformes; family Scolopacidae; genus Tringa; species Tringa solitaria. The sequence continues at coordinate 19,965,410 of JAOXJM010000003.1, forward strand.
GGCCTGTCCCTTGCAACTGTTCTTGAAAAATATTGTCAGTTAAAAAACAAAGGCATTTTGAGTGTTTTTCTTTAAAAAAAAAAAAAAACAACAAAGATGTTACAGACTTGAAAAAATTCTTAAGCTTAAAGGGGGGAATATGCTCTTAAAATGTGCGTTAATTTGTTGATAAGAGGATTGAAAGAGGTCTCCATGTTATAATATGTGTCTAGAGCTCGGGTTTGTCTGATTAAATCTTTTTAATTCTGACAGTTGTCATGTAGTTAAAAAAAATCTCATCTAACAGTGTTTCTTATGCCCTATTTGTTTTAACTTCTGCTTATACATAAATTAAATATATTTTTCCCTTAGACATACTTTTTAGCTTCTTTGAGATGAAACTGGCATGTAAGATGCAGTAAGTAATTTGAATTAACTTAAAATGTGGATATTTTCAATGAAGATGTTAATGTGGGTAAGCAGGATATTGCTTTAAACCTAGGGACTTGATAGTTGATGAGGGCATTACAGAACACAGTAAAGTAAGTATTTCCTAAAGTTAATGTTTAATTAGGTAGCTTATTTATTTAGTTTTCAGTTTGTACTAAGAAATTATAAACCAGTCCTGTCACTGTGTACACTGTAAGGAGTCACAGGCTGAAACAGGCTTTACATTAGACAGCTCGAAATCAGCAGCAAAGCAAAGACCTCAGCAAGAAGCTGAATTAAGGTTGTTCTGCCAAAAGTTGTTTTTGTGAGGCTGAACATTGTACTATCAGCCTAGACAGTATATAAAGGGGTGGACTTACCTATTGCTGAGATACGCTCCTCTGGGCACAAGCAGACCAGAGCCCAGAAGTATTTTTGGGGAAGGAAGCAAGTTCCTGTGGAGTTAAAGATTATTTTCTTGGTCTTTTTTAAAGGCAGTTGGGGATTAGTTTTTATATGTGATCTTAAGCTGGGCTCCCATTCCCTGCAGGAGATATCCCTTCCTTCTAACACTTTATTCCCCCCCTGCCTCTGCCCCCAGCCACAGGACTCTTAACCACAACTTAAATGAGAGGGTGTGACTGTACTGTTTAATTAAGTGATAGTATTGACATGAAAACAATTGTGATGTCATTCCCGGTGCTCCTTAACAGAGCAAACACTGGGCTAAGGTATTACAGCCCCTATTGCAAAGAAATCAGTGTAAAGCTACGTGTTCAACACCGTAGGAAAGTAATTGCTCATACATCTGTCAAAAGCAGGAACTTCTATATAAAATGCTCACCCAAAACAAATAATTTGAGGAAATACTAATGTGTTTAAAGAGAATATTAATAACGCTTTCATGACAGCATTGAATTTTAGGCGGTAGACAAATTACTCTTTATATTATTGTTGTTGGAATACGACAGGATTGGCCTCTGTTCTTCAGTTCTGTGTTTATAACTGGATTCTCTCTCCAGAAGGGCATGAATTTCTTAGGTGACAGGGGCTGGCTGCAGTGGCCTGTCTGTGCCACCACAGCCCCCTGCCTGTGCAGGCAAGCAGCTGAGGCATCTGCCAACATTCCTCCCCATGGCTGCGCTGAGGAAGAGGAAGGGTTAGATGTAACTGCCTCACTGATTTGCTGTTTGTGTGTGTCACCACCTTCTGGGGGTTTGGTTTTCATATTTTTTTTCTTTTTTTTGTTTGTTTGTTGTTTTTTTTTTTAATTGGTGTTGTTCAAATCATGCTTTATGTACAAACAAAACTCCCAAGGATATGAAGTTTGGTTGGATATTTTGCTTTAGGTGGAACTGCAGCATCCAGCCCACTGGCACCATTGTGCTTGTACATCCAACTATTTTATGGCCCTGATGCGTATTGTTGCAAAACCCAAAAAGTGCCTATCCTATCACCTCCATGTGTAATGGACTGCTGAGACAAAGGGCTTGTGACTTCTTAACAAATTACTTTTTGTAACTGGAGAATAATTTTCCCATTTGCCACAAATGAATCAGGTTTTAGTGTTGGCGATTTAAGTCCCGCTTACTGCTGAAATCTGCATGCAAGGTCTTTCACATTAATGCTGGTTTTGAAGATGACACCTAAAGCTGTAACAATTATACTATTGATCGACCTGAATTAATCAGACATCCTTATTAACTTGCTCTTTTTTAATTATACGTGGAGGATTTTCTCAGTAGTTTGGCCCATTACTTGGGATCATTCATTGTAATATTCCTTTTTTATGATTAAAACGTACTGCTGAATCCCATGGCCCAGTCAGGGCTTGCTTGAGCATATCAGGTCTCAGAACACTGAAGTTGTTCATTTTATTAAATTTCTAGGTTTTGTTCCAAATTCAACATTGCTTTGCATTAGAATGGGAGTTGAGGAGGCAGTCTGTTAGCTTTTCCATTTCATATCTTAAGCAGCAGGTATTTTTGCATCACTTTTCCTGGGCTAGGGCATGCCCTTGGCTTCCAATAAAGTTAATGCTGGCTCAAGTGAGATTTTTGGACACTCAGGTACAGTCTTCTCAGTGCTGATTTTAATACACAGGTCACACAAAAAGGGAAAACTTGTGGGTTTTTTTTAAGTAAAAAAAAACCACAAAACCTTTAGGGGTATTTTAATTGTAAACCTATCGCTTGCTTTCTTTTAGGAGAGGGTTTCATTTACTTTCTGCTTTCACTTTAGCACTTTTTGAAATTGCCTCACCTTAGTTTCTCTGCTCTCCTCCTTACAGTGATCAGGCAGCTTTAAAAGATTTTATCGGACAATAGACCAGCAGGAATCTGAACCGTGTTCTGTTGCTTTGGAAACCAGAACTCCTATAACAGAAGTTTGCATGGCTTCACATGAAATGCCTAGAGATGAAGGTTTTCCTGCCAACATGCAGCTCAGTTTCAGGGAGTTGTGTGTCCTCAGGGCAGTTGCACATTCTCTTGGTCTGTGGTGCTGGAGCGCAGGGCTGATTCTGTGCAATGGGACTGGGCAGAGCTCCTGCGGCACCGGCTCTCGCAGCCGACGGGCAGAGCTGCTGGAGAAAGGGGAAGCATTCCTCTGCTTTGGTTTTAATACGCTCTTTCCTTGTCCCCCCTCTTCTGCTGCTGGCATAAGGCGACATCCTAAAGTTTTCACTTGGGTTTGGGCAATAGAACTTGGTTAAACCAAGCCTTTTTTGTTTAATCACTTATTTGTGACCTATAAATGCCAGGAAAAGGTTCTGAATTCTGTTTCCCTCTGCCTGTCTGTAAACTACTCTGCAGTGCCAGCTGCACAGTGCAGCTATGGAAAATGTCTGAATTTCTGTGTATGCAGTTTTCAAGAGGACTTAGGAGACAGTCAAGACATTTTGTTAGCACTTACCGCAGCTTCCCAACATCCATTTTGAATAAGAAGGCTACAGCAGAGGGAGTGCTGGAAAGCTGCTGCCTATGGCAGAGCCTAACTCCGACTAGCTTGTGGATGGCTGAATCACAAGCCGTTAACACTGCTGGTATTACTGAACTTCCTCTGCTGCGATGGAAGGGTTTGGCTGGCCAAGGCGGGTGATGCTGGCACCTTGCCTTCACTCTAAAGAAAGGGGAATGGGTAAGAATTAATGCCAGTTAGAAAAGCCAGTGCTGAGGAGCTGGACTCTGGTCCCACCACCTTTGAGACGGCTGGAGGCACTGGATAATAGAAATAGGGAAGAGAGGGATGTCTGCATCCTCTGTGTACTGCTCTGTGGTTTGGAAGAGAGAAAAAGCAGTGTTTTACTTAAATAAATGAAATTCTTATTTGCTAGGCAAATTGGTAAATATTAACCCCTCCTTCCGTCTCCAGCCCAATTAATCAGAATTGTTTGACAATCCGGTAGCAAGCAGTGTCTCTGCTTTGGAAAGGAAGCCCAACCTACAGCAGCAGCTGCCTTGCAGGGAAGATAGTCAGGGTATCTCTTTAAAAGACGAGTTCCTACAACACAGAGGCCCTTTGTGCTCCCGAGCAACTTGACCTGCTGTTTCTGCCAAGTCCCCGAATGTAGCTTTATGGTATTTCATATCCCGTAGTCGTGTTTGCATTTGTTTTTAAAATGCTGTCTTACCCAAAGACACAAATGGATACCCTCTGGCTCAGCTGTCAGGCTTGGGGGTAGTTGAGGACACTGACCTGTGATCACGTGGCAGAACGTGTACATGCCTGAAGGTGAGACATTTTGCTTTTTAGGAAGTGCAGGAGGTAGTTGGATGTTCAGAAAAGATCATTGACCGATTAGTCACTCTTTCTACTTATTTAATCTTGGCAAGAGAAGAACTTCTGTCAAGAAACTCAAAACTTTAGTGTAATTGGAGGGGGGGATTATGACATTGACTTTGCTGCTTTCATTATTGAAAACAAATAACTGTTCTGCAAATAACCAAAAGAAAACTCTAAAAATTGAGGTGTCATTTTGTAGATAGCCCATAGTCCATGAGATGTGCGGAGTTAGTGCTCTCCCTGTCTGGTTTTTACTTTCAACTCTTATGAGGGGATACTAGACAGCTCCACAGACCCCCTCAGAAAAATGTCATGTGGTTTAGACCTGCTTGTTTTGATTATTCCTGTCCCTTGCTAATGTTCTACCAAGCTTTAGGAGCTGGTGGAGTAGGTGAGCAGAGGCCTAGGTGGTGGTTACAGGAGAAAATGAGTAACACAGGAACCTGTGCTGACACTTTCTAACAGAGAAGATCAGGAAAGTCAGGATATATTCCCTACATCCTACTCTGGGCTGTCAGGATGGAATAATTCTAGCCTGGTAACAAGAGTGTCTCAGATGTGTTGGAAAACCGACATTGAGTGAAGTAGTCTTACAGGCATCATGGGAATATGCATTGGGAATCTCTTAGTGGTATGAGACAATAGCAAAAGAGAGTGGAAACTGGTAAATTAAACCATTGTACAGAAGCTTTGATACAAGCTCTGGCAGATCAAGCTTTTAACTCAGTTATTCCTCTTAGCCTCTTTCTTTCTCTGCCATACTTTATGGTTCAGCACAACCTTTTTAATTTTTAATTATTTAATTTCTGCCTCTAATCTGTGTTTGAATCACTGTAATGAATTTTCACTGTTTGGTTGTTTACCTCAATTAAAGGATGTGAGTTCTGCCACTGCAGAGCCAAGATGAAGTCTGACAAGCTGCAGCAGTGGGGTAAGTGGAGGCTTGTTAGCCATCTAAGAACATCTGAACTATGTTCCAGTGCTATTGCTGTATGCCATTTTGTTGTCAGAGAAAAATTAGGAAATCATACAACCTTGCCTATTTTCTATTAGGATTTTATATCTTGTATAAGTGTATCTTGTAGGAGGTTCATTAAACTACATTTTAATTATCCTAATGAAGAATTATTTTGCCTTCCATGAAGATAACTTATCTTTCCCTTCAATACTGACAAACCTAAGTAGCAGGAAACTGCTGATCAGACCTTAATGCCAGGGGCTTGCAGACTTTTAAAGTTCAAATGAGATTTTCTGGCTTTCAGGTTTGGGTTGTTTTGGGGGTTTTTTTTTGTTTTTTTTTTCTTGCAATTGAAAGATTGAAAATTTTAATATTCTTACTTCGGCTGAAAGCTGGAGATCTCTCTGTAATCCTGACTTCAAAAGCTGGTTCTTTAGAGAGCATGCCACGTCTTGCATCACCAATAACTTTTCTTATTCCAAATAAAATTAGTTTTTCATTGCATTTGGTGATAAGACAATTAGTGTGGTCTAATAATGTAAAGTGCTTGCCACTAGAATTTCCCTATACATCTTAAAAAAACCTGCACTCCCCAGAAAACCCGAAAACAAACACCAAACCCATAAAAGGCCTAATTTAGTTTTATTTCAGGGGCTACATTGCAAACACTTACCCCCCCACAGCAAACTGCTGAACACTGAGTTCTTGAGCGAATCAGACCACACGTTCACATGCTCAGATATTCAGAAGTCTAGGCAAGTCTTTAAGCTTTGCTTTTGAGTGCCTTAGCCTACCTGATAAGGAAAAGAAATAGAATATTGCTTGAAATAGCCTTTTCTTTGTTCTTTACATATACTTTCACATTAGTGGTGAGTGATTTCCTGGTCGCAGGGAGGGCTAAGGAGCAGTTTGCCGAGTGTGGGCTGTCCCTGCCTCTCGCTCTCTCCTGGCAGCGCAGCCGAGGCCGCTGCAGAGGAACAGATTCGGAGGCAGGTTCTGTTCACCGCTCAGCGCCTCTGCTCTCACAACCACCAGCTTTGCAAAATATGCCAAAATACAGCTAAAGGAGTGCTGAGCTAATCAGTACCCGGCAGCAGCTAAAGATTTGCCTAATGAGCTGCCTTTTTTTATTCTTTTTTTTTTTTTACCATTCCAGAAACATAAGCAGACAAGAGAGATGACTATACAGCTTTAGATGTTATCTGGCCGTTAAAGCCTTTTATTCCAGAAATAAAGCTCTCTAGTTTAGGTACCCACATGCCTGGAGCCAAATGACCTCTGTCCCTGTGTTTGTCACATATAAGATCTTCTGTGTTTTGTTGGGGGGTTCCTTTTCTGCTTTCTCGTGTGGGCTATTCCCTCGGTTCAGACGCCCACATGTCACATAGTACCTGAACACCTAATATCCCTTTCTGCAATCTTCCCCCTGCTGGATTCTCCCCTTGGAGGAATTTTTTGCCACTTGTGATGCTGTACCTGTTTTACAGTAGTTTTCCCAAATACAATCACTCATACTAGACACCCAATATGCAAGATCTTATTTTAGTTCCCTTGCATGTAGTAGAGGGCTATTTATACTAGCTGAGTTTTGCATGTGACAGAGTAATGGGATGTAAAACATTACAGCTTTTTAAATTCCTTTCCTTAGGTTGGCTTTCATCCATGCCATTAATACAAGTAACAAGCTGCAGTCATAGTGGGGAGAAAGACCATAGGTGGCAGAGGAGCCATGGATCTGAATATCTTCCTCGCAAGCTTCTCAGATGAAGTTATTTTCTCTGTGAAACACTAGTCAAAAATTTACATGTACAGTCTCAGTTCTTTTCTAACCCATCTTTAAAAAAAGCTTAAATTGGAAAAAAAAAAAAAAAAAAAAAAAGCTACAGCCCTTCCAAGAAAGATCTTCTGAGCATCAGCAAAGCTGAATTTGACATGCTGTAGTTTCTTGAAGACAGCTGTGGGGTCTGAATTTTTTCTAGGTTAAAAGCATATGTTTTCTGGTTTAGATTCACATAGATTTTTATCTCCTAGATACCTTCTGCACACACTCCTCTCTTATCATACGTGTGATTTGTAATATCTGCTTTGCATATGCAAACTGACTGATAAATTATGATCCATTTATGTCTCAGTGCAGATAATTGTGGATGCTTGGATGCTGCCATATCCTGCAGTCTAACTGGGAATATACTAGATTCCAAGTACACGTGATAATGTGTTTCATACTAAGAGAAGAGAGATAGCAAAGCATAAGAAACAAGATTATGTGGTGCAGTCACTGCTTCTATTTCTAAGTGAATAAAAATGTGTGGGGTTTACTTGGCAATTAACATTTTTGGTTTGGTTTTGTTAGCAGGTTACAGCTGTTGGAGGCAGGGAAAAATGTGTTGTCAAACCGAATAGCTTCATTTATCTTTGACAAAAGACAGTCTTGATACTGTGAAGGTAATGATATGTAGTGAAAAGAGACCTGAACGGTTAGGTTGCTCAACCTGTTGGTACATAACAAATGTGTCAGCATTTTAAAAAAAAAAACCAACCTCCAAAAAAACCCCCAGGCACCTATACAAAAGACTTTCTGGTTTCTGTAGGCTAACAAATGCATGGTTGTTTGCATAACCTTACTTGAGCTCCGGGGGATACAGTACTCTTAAGAAAAAATTCTTCTATATTGGAGTAGTGCTTTAAACTTAATTTTAAAGACAATAGTTTCTATATTGTGGAAGAGATATATTAAAAATAGCTTGTCATGAAATGACAATGAGTATCTAAAGCTCCTAAATCAGTTATGCCTGTAATTTAACAACAACAGAACTTACGTATGATTATTTCCAACCTTCCAGATTACAGCCTGGAAAAGATGAACTGTTCGACCTGCTGTGTACAGCAGCAGTGGGAACTGCAGGTCACCCTCCTGACAGGGTGGCACCACGACTGCCACTTCTGTATTGGCACTATTAGGACACTCAGAAGGTGAGTGGGATCTTCCAAGTCTAGTTCTGTATAGTAGGTAAAAATGACTTATTCCTGAAAGCCCCAGTGTTGGTTTGACAGGCTGATTTAAAGGTCTATCTTATTTTCTTGTTCTAGTAGATAATTAACTGAAACTGTAACACAGAGTTTTTAAGGAGTTGGTTTCTTTATCTGATTCCTGAGCTGATGATCACTGTATTTTCTCACATCTTACTAAACTTCTCAACTGTGGCGAATCTGTTAAAGGAATCTTTCAAGCGTGCTGTTTGCATTTGTAAACCATTGTAACCTGGGAGAACAACTGAACTGATGCTGTCAGGCAGCATTTTATCTATCTTGCAGTTAAACTGACACATACTTTGGAAATTTTTTTACTTTAGATTTTGTAATTTTATTATTTTGGGGAATAATAAAATTTTAATTTTATACATATAAAAGTAATTCTGCAGTGATAGAGTCATAATACAATATTTGCCTTTGGTCTTGGCAGAAAAGCAAAGATAAAATGACAAAGTATACTGCTTTTTAATCTTGGAAAGCAATTTGAATTCTCTTTCCCTCCCCCCATCCCCTGAACTTTCTGCTCTTCATAAGTAACCTTCCAACGTACAACTAATAGTTACTGTCCCTACATCATTTTAGAATCTCTCTGTATCTAACACAGACATGAATCTGGAATTCTTTTCTTCTGACCTAAGATAAAAGTCTTAGTGCATGACGATGGGAAATAAATTAAACAATTGTTAAAGGGCTATTTTTAGGTTCGATAACTGCACCGGGCACTGTTTTACTTTCAGCTTCTGATTTTTAACAGTACAAACAACATTCAAGGGAAGGATTGTTGAATGTGGATGTTGGACAGAAAGGTGTTTCAGGTCAGTACTGAGGACAAGTGTGAGGATTTGTCTCCTTTGGGCTCTTCAGATGGTCAGTTGAATGTGCTTCGTGTTTATTCAATGTTGCCATTGCTGATTTTCTGCTTTTATGGAGGATTCAAGCATGAGGATGCCACTAATAAAGCAGTGCCTTCACATTCCAGGTCTTGCAGTACTGCAGTTGCATTAATCTCTGGCTTTTTGTGGCTGTAAATAGGGTAGATTAATGCTGCAGCCTTGCAGCAGGACTAATTTTTAAGGATACAAATAAAAATTAGGTATCTACCTCCTGCAGGCTCTCAGTGGACTTTAGTGCTTACCTGCCCTTCTCGGTTTCTCTTTTTTCTTTTCCTTCCTTCTTTTTTTTTTTTTTGTTTTGTTTCTAATCTCTACTGGTAAGCAAAAAAAAATAAGCAAACAAAAAACCAAACCACACACACACACCGTGTTTATATTACTAGCTTTTCATATTATTTAGTTCTAGAAAATAATTATTAGGATTCTCTGATCCATCCTCTGCAATCTTAGGTCCCTGATTTCTATCTTATTCTGCTATTCTTATATTTAGTATCAGATCAGAAAGTGAAAATTTTCTTGTACAAGCAGAAAAGGCACCAGCCTTGGCCTCTGAGAAGATAGTGGGAAGTTTGGCATTTCATTCATTTATCATAGGTACTGTATCTTTTTTCATACCAGACCTCCCCCCATTTAAGTTTGGTTTGGTATGAGGTTATTATAAAAACAGGACCCTGAGTCAATTTAAGGATTGTCCTGCCATCTTAGGTCAGGGTGACAAGCCACTGATTAACAGTCTCAGTGACTGACGACAAAATGAGCGACTACTGAAAATGAGCAGATTTTTTTTTTTTTTTGTATGAACAGGTTCTCAGCCCTCTTATTGAAGCAGCAATCTGAAACAAGAAGGGTTATTCTAGCTGTTTATTTCACAAATAAACGAACTAAATTTTGATCAGCTGAAGCTGATGACTGCTGGCATTTAAGAGGCATTGACATTCAGAACTCATTGACAATCTTTAGAGAGGGTAATCCTGCCTGCACAGATGTAGACAAATATTGTCTTGGTACATTTCAGAGTCCAAATTCTCTTCTGCAGTATGTGAAAGCTTTAAAATGTCCTATAAAGCCTTCAGCTGCAATGTTCATTAGCCACTTATTCCAGATGCTGTCAAGCATTCTGTGGAATATCAGTTGTTCTAGATCTTTCTCTCTGAACTGCAGCAAACAGTCATTCCCCTGAAATTGTATCTAAAGCCATATTTCAGACAGTAAAATACAGTATTTGTTGAAATGTTGACTTTTGTGCTGCTGATAAAAGGCAGGGTACCAAACCCGAACATCTTAACAGTTGCTAGTGATGTCTCATTTTGGCTGAATTAGGTTATCAGGGAAATCTTCAGACGTATCCTCTTCTGTGCTGCATTTTCTCACTTGTTCTTTCACCCACATACAAACAGTAGAAAGGAACTGAGCTGAAGACTTTCCAATGCAAAAAGGACCACGTGCTCTATTCATACTTGTGCTGGGCCTAGAGCTCATCTGACAGCTAGCAAGCCAGTCCCAAACTCCTCATCCAGCTGCAATTGTCTTTTGGGGTAATTCTTGGTCTGTGACAGCTGATTTGGGTCTTATTGAAGTCAGGTGCCATGGTCAGCTCAAGAGATATAGGATGAGCTTGCGGCTGGGAGAAGAGTGGGTTAAGACAGAAGTGGGAGAGGAGTGAAGGCTGGCTGGCTGGCTGGCTTGCAATTTTTAGCACTTAACAGAAAGCTTCCAGGTATTTGCAAGTGGTATTCACTCATGTTTGTTGTACTATGTACCTGGAGTAGTATAGAAGTAGAAAGACCTGTGGAAAGTTATTCATGTTCCTCTGGCATCTTCCCAGCTTCTTTCCCTACTGCTGTATGTGAATAGACTTGCTCTGTGCTGTTCCACGAAGGGCAGGGAGCTGAAGCTACATCCTGCTGCTTACTCAGGGGCAGCTTCTTGTGGAGATGCAGGCAATCCTGCTGCTGAGAGAACCAGAGGGTTGACATAATGTCTTTGAAGACATGTATCTGTGTAGAGTGTGACTATGTTCTTCAGTGACACAGCAAGAATTTTCAGTTCACTTTTTTGCACCATCTTTGTGGTATGTCTTGTATCTTTCTTTCAAATATTTAGAAATCTACATTAAGTTGTTTGTATTAGCAAATTTACACTTAAGAAGCCCGTAGGTTAAGTGTTCCAAGGTATGATAGTGAGTTTGTTTTGATTACCCACCTTCATCTGTCTGTCCTAGCATGGATTCTGAGCTTTAGAGTTTGCTTTCCTCTCATCATCATTTATACTTCTTTGAATGTACACTTTGGTAGCGCTTGGGTTGCTAGTAAATTCTATGACATTGCAGTGTTTAAAAGTTAAACGTGTGTGTAAAATAATTTTTAAAATGATGGTTACTGAAGTATATGATGACAGAAGTTTGGTTTATATGTTAAGCTTGTAAGAGGAAATGCTTTTGGTTGACATAATTGGACAAAATAGAAACCAGTAAAATCTGACCTTTAGCTGGAGAGAATGGCAAGAAGCTACACACAAGTGCGTGTAAGTATGGGGTTTGGAAACTACTCTGGTGTGCTAAATCGGTGTTCTTTATTCAGAAGAGTAACTTAGTTTATGTAACTAGAAATTGATTGAAGTGCTGCACCTTGGAACCTTTACCTCTAATGTTACTAAATTCATGCTCTTTATTGGAGAGAACGTGAACTGATACACAGTGAATTTGCCATCGCCAGGGATATATTCCAGGTTGTAGACTAGTCTGGATACTACCTGTCCTGTGTGTTGTGTTCCATAGCAATGGGCCTAACAGCCACCCTGTGCTGGCGCTGGGTGGGCTCTTCATTCCTGGAGCACGGAATGCCAAGCAGCTTTCAGATCACCGACAGCAGAACCAGTACTGAGCTCCAGCTCTTCCTCAAGCTCCTTCTGGCCAGTTTGGGGCATCTGTAGTAAGCTTCCAGTTTTAAGATGACTGTGGAGTAACGCTTGAATTGGCTTCTGCTTGGAGCAGTTTGGATTGCCCAGCAGTATTAGCCCGGGTTTCTAGGCATGGCTTAGCCAGGGAAGCGATGGAACTGCAGGAGATTTCTGGTTCTCAGCCACCAAGTTGGTCTCTCTGCGGCATGGGTAACCCACAGCATGGATTAGTTCCTGGTAAATAACTGTAATCTTGACTTTGAACCAGCTCTTGTGAGTTATCTTGTTTACGTGGTGAAAGGGGATCATATGTCTTTAAACTGTATGGAACACACTAATTCCTGCTGCATAATAACAACAAACCTTGAAAAATGAGGGAGAATTGATACTTGTAAACTTCATTGGGTTTTGGTTTGGTGGGTTGGTGGGCTTTTTTTTTAGGCAATTCACGGTTATTTTTGCATTATTATTATTATCATCTTCAGTTAAAATTCAACATTTTTCTTGAGTGCAGATGTTTTGAGCAGAGTACATAGAATTCGCCTTCATTTCTTACCTGCAGAAATGACTAAATGTATAGCTCCAAAATACTGACAGAAATGCAGAAACCTAACACTTTAATCTACTACAGTTCTTTATTTCATTTATGGTCTATCACTTTTTTTGAAATAGGCAGGTTAATTACCTTTTGTAACAGGCTCAAATTAACATTTTATGCTTTTTTTTTTAATTAAATTAAACTTTAACCCTGAGAACTGGGATGATTGAGGCAGTGGTTGCTATGGAAATGTTCATTTCATACCTAAAGCTGTAATTTGTTTCCCCCTGATTTGCAGCTTCTCCTAATCCTCGTAACCGCTGCCTTTTGCAAGGTATCCAGAAGGATGATGCGAGTGTCCTGTAACCTGCTTCAGGCAAAATAAGCCAGATAAGCTTAATCATTTAAATTGGTGACCTGAGTGAACTTGCCTGAATTTTTGCTTAAGTGATAAGAGAGCGCTTGCATGAAGTAGTCTACTGGCTCTGTGGTGGAGGTTGAGGTGGTAACACCCTGGCAGGGAGGCAGATGGGAAGTTCAGGTGGTTAGTGTTGATTTTTAGTTCAGCTTAGCTTTATACAAGACATACATCCACTTGCTTTTGTGTTTTTAGGACAAGGGCTATTCTTACATCTTGTTTTATGGTAAATTTATTATCAGGCTTTTATACCTAGCTAAAGCATGTTCTGTAGCGGTCCAACCCGGACTACATTCTTACCAGTGCTTGGTTTACCTGCTGATTGGTGTGTGTTCATTGGAGGTGAGGGGGGCAGGACAGGACCCATTTTGGGTTTTGTAAAGAACCACATTTCTGGGAACATGTAGATTTTCATTTTGACAACTTGGACAGTGAGTACAATTCGGGAAGATGATCTGTATCTGAATGTTTTATATTGACTTAAGCTCACCATAGATTGCTAGTCTCTTTCCTGGTCGTGATCAGATGAATGATTTTACTTTTTCCTGTTACTCCGTTTAAGGAAGGAGAACTGTACCTGAATTGCAGTTTCCAATTTGAGGTTTTACAGCACGACAGAAGATTCTTACTGCTTCTGCCTCAGAAATGAATGAAGCAAGTTCAGGTACTTATCTATTCACCAACTGCATGTCCAATCCATATATTGGAGAGGCACACAATTTCTTAAAAATAGAGATAATGTCCTTTTTTTCCTAAAAATCAGCAGATGATATAATTAGAGATAAACATACTTTCATCTCCCCACCTTTAACTCCCTCAACTCTTACATAAAAGCAGTGTACTTCTAAGTTAAATAGAAGTTGAGATCAAATTCAGATTGAGTTCAGAGTTTAATTAGATGTATGCCAGTCTGTTGTGGTTTAACCCTAGCTGGCAGGTATGGCCACACAGCCGCTCACGTGGTTCTCCCCCTCCCCCCATGGAAGGGCAGAGAGTAAAGGAGGGGGAAAGAAAGGAAAACCTGTGGGTAAAGATATAGGCAGTTTAATAACAGGAAAGGAAAATAATAATAAAGATATGAATCAATCCCACCACTTGGTGAATTGGTACTTTCCCAAGCAGTGATTGTGGATTCCCACCCCTGGCCAACCCTCATTTCTATACTGAGCATGATGTCTATGGTACAGAATATTCCATTGGCCATTTTGTTGTTCTGCCTGTGCTCCTTCTCGGCTTCTGTGGGAAGCTGAAAAAAGTCCTTGAATAGTATAAACCTGATCTGGCAACAACTAAGACAATATGCATTATTGCTATTCCTTTCATATCAAAGCTGAAACACAGCAACCGCTAGAAATAACTCTGTCCCAGCTGAAACCAGGAGACAGTCAGACCATCTCAGGAAGAGAGATCAGGATGCCAAAAAAGGTAGTAAGACAACCATCTCTAAAGGTGGTCAGAGAAATCTTAGCCTGTGGAATATGGACAAGATGGTTTAGGAAAAAAAAAAGGTGCATCTTTTAATACAGCATACCGGTATTTGCAAGAAATCATCTATTTTAAAAGCTGTAGCTGAGTTTGAGTTTTGTTGTTCCTGCTGAAGTGTGTTTGGAGGATTGTGTGCTGACCTGCGTGAAGGGAGAGGTTGAAGAGGATGTACATGTTCTGGAAGAGAGGCTGAAGCTGGCTGGTAGCAGGGCAATAGTCCTGTCCTCTGCAGTGTATTTGAAACAAAGCATCAAATCAAGTCAGCTTAAATCAAACGTGCTGTATTCTAAACACATGTACATGAGGAACTGAAAGAAAAAAGGTGGTTGTAGAAGTTAATAGGTGTGGAAAAGAACTCTGCAAAGAAGTTCTTTTGGTGTCCTGAATACCAAGGATTAGATTAGGTTTGGGGGAAAGAAGTGTCCACCTTGCTTTAGGAACCAAGACTACATCTTGGTGGTGAAGATAGGACAAGGACATTCCGAACCACTTATTTTCACTGACAGAGGAAGTTCTCTGGTTGTTGGGAACTTGATCTTTATGGATGGTTGTCCTATCAAGATTTTCTCCTGCTTCATAACTGTTTAGATAAAAAATCAAAGCATTCTTTTTTAGGTTGTGCATATAACCTGCTGCATCTGTAGTTGAGGTTTAAGATATGTTATTTCTTTCGTGATGACTAATGTAAATTCCACACCTAACCTAGTGTGGAGTAGTTCTGTTTGTACAACTCCAAATAAGCAGGAATGTCAAGTAATAGATTGCATTTCACTGCTGGACAAGTAAACAGTTTTCTTGTATTAACTGGGATGTGTCCTTCAGAAAGAACCTATTGGGTAATTGGCATTAAGAAAAAAATCTTAATTGCAGTCTTAACTGACACAGTTGGAAGCTTTTACACTGAATGGAATTGATAATATCAATAACGTTTGGAAATCCTAGAGCTAAATAACTTTACAGTCCCAGAGAATGAAAAGTCTAATTCTGTTTTGTAACATTAAATAAACCTGTTTGTGCTCTTAAAAAGTCATGTGTGTCATGTAGCCTTGGAGGCTGGTAGTTATTGACTGTTATTCCTTCTGAGTATTAAAAGTGGAGCTCTAAGCCAGCACTTACTAAAATATGTAACTAGCACTTTCAAAGCTGATGATTTCCAACTGGAAACTTAAATAATCCTGTGATAAGGGAGAGTCGATAGAGACATTGAGAGCAGTCTGTACGTGTGTCATAAGGTATTTGCTTTAAAAGTACAGTAATCATGAGGACTGTCAAAATGCAGTGGAGTTGTTAAAGCACTTGTTCTATTTCACCATAATGGCAGTCCTTCCTCATATGAATATTTAGAATTATCAAATCCGTGTTAAAACTGAATGACAGTCACAACCAGGCATCCCAAGGCACTCTCTGTAACTCAGGATGGAATTTTAACGGTGCTACTAGTTGTAAGTATGTCCACAAATTTTAGGTTGTCATTTCATAAAATCTAATGCTGTCTGTAGTGCTAAAGTATTTACCTGCTGGCATATAATTACCTTGAAAGGCAAATTTTTATGAGTTACTAGTCATGAGCCAAACCAAACAACGTTGCTGTGCACATACTGGAAAGTGACATGGTGTTATTGGAGACGTTCATGTAGGTTGTTCATAATTGCTCAGAAAAAGGTGGATGTCTGAAGCATGCCCTGAAACTAATATTCCATGGAACAAGTAGTCTGGGGAGGAGTCCTGTGGATGGTAAATGGTCTGTCAGTACAGAACCTTGAATAATCAGTTAACTCCTACTCGTAGTTGTAGAAAGCTTCCCCCCGACCCCCTTTGCAGAATAAAGCTGCTGGGGGGGAAATCTGGTTTTCTATGGATCTCCCAGAAGTGGATTTTGGCCAGGCTTCACCAGGTGAGGCTGACACTGGTGGTGCTGCAGTCCCCTCTAAAGAGTTGGGTACATGAGTTGTGTGTCTCTCTGCCAGAATGGAAGCCCTGAAGACAGAATAAATACGCAGAGACACAAGTACTGTTTTCGTCATTCCCAGCTCTAATGTAGCAAAGTGCTGTTACTCTTTAAACCTTTAAAGACTTTAGTGGTATCATTCAGTGTAGTTTACATTAACGCTCCTTGTCATGTAGCTATCCAGAGAGATACTGTTTCCTACTCAGGGGTGATCTGATAGTCTGATACCTGTTAGCAGCTCTGAAAGATGGGAAAAAAGTATTGTAATATATTTTTGAAAATTATAAGGAACTACTTGATTTGGGGGGGGGGGAACAGAGGTCTAAGGAGCTTTGATATGCTTTTCCTTTAGAGAGATCCAATATTTTCTGTATTGGGTGGAGATTATGCAGCTGTTTTATCTTAATGTTAACATATTACATTACAGGAATCTTTCCACTTAATTGAGCAAACACAGGAGAGTATTTATGTAACTGAAGATCTGCAACTGCCAGTAGAATTAATTAGGAGAGGAATAATTAGGCAAATAGTAGTGTCCAAATGGTCCCAATAGAAAAATGTACTGCAATCCCAATAGAAACGTCATTAATGTTGGTATTTGTGATGAGCTGTGCCTTTTGCAGTACCATAAAGGGAGACAAGTGTGAAAGGATCTCAGTGGGGTGCCAGCTTGGGTACGAAGCAGAAACAATATTAAGGTTTTAAGCTGTCTGCTCTTGTTATTGTCACTTAGTCGTGGCTGCAGCTCTGCTATCTGCTTAAAAGCCTCCTTAATTGAATGAGCCACTCTGTTGTGAAATAGGTACAAAAGACAAAATTTCAGGTTAGTACGTGTGACAGAATTGTTGCTTCGTTTATCAGAAACAGGTTGTCTCTTACGTTGAGCAGATAACCAAGAAAAAAATGAGACAAGATTATTTCAAATACTTTTGCTTGAATTTGACAGCTTACTGGTCCAAAGAACAGAAAAGTTAATGAGCATATTATCTAGACTTTCCATTGTAATACTACTCAGAGTGGAATAAAAGAAAGATTAATTAATGTGATGTAATATTTAAAGTGGCTGTTCCAGGAAGTAGTCTCTTTGGTTCCTGGTCTGTAGTAGCAAGGTTTGTCACGTGGTCAGCAAGGGAAAATACCTTGGATGTAGCAATCCAGGGGAAATTGAGGGTGGGTGCTATAACAGAGAACTTGAGTTTTCTCTATTTTCCCCTTTTTTTTTGTCATCTGATAATTTTTTTTAGCTGTTACAAATAACTGGATTGCATTTCTCTCTACAGCATTCAAGTTCGTTTCATAGATACATTGGAATGGTGTATATGACTAAAAAATATTGTACCGTGAGAATATCTTTTATCAAAACCTGACCAAATCAAAAACAAAGCATTTTGCAGATAATTGTTCAGAGATTCTAGCTTGGGAAAGAGGTGTTACTTCCTCTGAAATAAGCTCCTCCATGCCTTCTGTCTGAGGCATGGAGAGGTTAAGGGAGCTGTTTAAGAGTCACAAATACCATCTCAAGCAATGCTAGTAATATAAATTTTTTCGTATAACTCCAGTTTCCAACAAAATTGGAATAAATGGCCTACCTTCCTCTACCAGTGAGCTGCTGTGCCACCCTGATTTGAACTGTTAACAGGATTTTATTTTGGGTTTTGGTCAAACTGTGCCAACAGCTGAGTAGTGCATGAAGTAGTAAATCCGTCTTATTTCTAGTGACGAGCAAATTAATCCGCATCAAAATGTTCTAGGCAAACAGCTTTGTCGTAGTGAAAGCTGACAATGCCGACACGTGTGGCTGTTCCACCCAGTGTGCCCGGGGAGCACTCAATGCCTCCACTGAGGATACAGCAACTCCCATCTGGACCAAAGCCGCCGGTCGCTGTGCGAGCCCCGCGCAGTAAACGCAGGGTCGCTTCTCTCCCTAGCGCTGTTGAGCAGAGCCTGTGCTGTGCAAGCATGAGTAAGCCTGGCACTTTCAGAACTGGCGAGATTTACTGGTGTGAAGGAGCTCTTCACAGCCAGCAGATATCGAATGTGGAATTCGCCTCTCGCTCACACAGGAAGCAAGACAGAGCTGGACAGGGCTGAACCCTGCAGGGCTATGGGAATCCTAGAAAACTGGGAGACAGTGCTTCTCTGCCCATCCAGAGAAACAAGCAGAAAACCTTCTTCTTTGTGTGCTATTTTTACCCTCACTGGAAAGAAAACACTTTCTGAAGCATTTGGACATTACCTCAACCTAAATTTTAATAGTTTTTTCCAGGCTTTTTTTTTTCTTTCTGATATCCAGAAGTATTTTTTCAAAGTAGAATCCAGACTAATGCTACAACGGGAACAGTGGGTTTTGAATATCGGGGAAATAGAAATAATCTAGGACACGATGTGACTCTGATTCAGAATTACACAAGCAATAGAAAGTTAGTGGTAGAGAGCACTTCCTAATGCTTCAGGAAAGTTAAACAGCTCAGGTGAAGCATAGGTCTGAATAAGTATAACTTCTCTGTTTTGTCTCAGATGATGAGCATTCTCCCTCTAGCCCTACCGGCTCTGTGTGCTGCTTTGTCTTCTTCCCCACTAAAGCAGAGAAGAAAAATCACATCCTCTCTCGCATCATCTCACATCACAAACTCTCATGCATTGGCAATCATTTTCTCATAAAATCACAGAAGGAAAATAACAAACAACAACAACACTAACAAAAAACCCCAAATGAGTAACCCAGTGGAGAGGCTAATGGCTGAAAAATCAAAAAGAAAAAGAAGTGAAAATGAGAAAGTGGAAAAACATGTGGCTTCAGGAGAAGACTTGTGAAGCAAGGTGTTCAAAGGGCAAGCTGGTCAGCAGTAATAGGAGTTATTTATATGAAAATCAAGCCCTATTAAACATTGACAAATCTAGTTGTATTCATGTGAAGGCAGAGGCAGGGAGTCAGGAGGTTACCTGGTGCATACCACTTGGCTCTGCTTACATTTTGTATGTAAAGCAAGTGCCTCTTGGCATGAATCCCATCTGTTATGATTTCAATTCAGCTGTACCAGCAAAAGCAGCTGTTTCCACACCCTGGTGCTGTTCATCCCCCCTGTGAAGGTGCATGGCCCTGCTTCTGCAATTGAACTTCATTGGGTTCATGTCCTCAGTCATTAGATGCAGAGGTTCTGCTTCTGGGTAACCGTACTCAAGGGACTCTTCAAAAAGCATTGTCCTTACAAGCTCAGGGCTTCTATGCTGTACTCTGGCTCCCCTGTCACCCTTTTACAGTGCAGACAATGCATTCACAATTTAGAGAAGTCATATTAGTAACTAAAGATGTGATGACTTAGAAATGTACTTCTGCCAGAGGTAATTGGAGGACTGCTGGCTCACTGTGGCTCAGTGCTTCCACCCTGGACATGAAAAGGAAGGGTGCTGGCTGTTCAAGAGAGGGTGCTGGGAGGGGATGTCCAAGGTGGCAGGCTAGCGCAGGATATATTAACTTCTAATTCAAAAATCATAGAAACTCAAACCTCCTCCCGGTTTGATTAGAAGCCACTTGTTTGGGGTTTTTTTTTCTATGTCAACGTAATTGTTTCTTGCTTGTGTTTAACTAGATTAAGTTGTACTTTAACATAAGTTACTGTTGATACTTCGTTTTTTCTCCTTCTTTTCCTTTTTCCCCAGTAATAAAGCTTGAGGCTGCCACTCAGCCCGGGGACAGAGCTGCATTTGTCACAGAGAAGCAAACCGCTCGCCCTTTGTGATCCTCACCTGTGCTGTCTCCTTGTGCCTCGCTGCTGTCCAGAATTTCTCATCTCTGTTTAGCGTCTCTGAGAACTCTTCAAAATAACATTCCACAGGTTAGGAAACACTGACCCAGTAAATAAAACACATGTCACCTCTTGGAATCATGTGCACATCCCATGCAAGTAATTTTCTAAACTTACAGGCTGTGTTAATCTTTTATTTGTGTTATAGGTATGTTGTTTCCCTAAGTAAGAATTGATTCTGTCCTGAAATTGAGTTATAATACATGCAGTCACCAGGCAGGTATTTACTCTGTGTGGCTGGCATTTACAGATGAACAAAACCTGCACCAGGCAAATGTTGCCATCAGTCTCCTAAAGCTTTATTTCTGTGCCTTCAGTGACAGGCATCGTGCAGACCTAGAACTGGAGAAGTGCTTGTAGCAGTTTCTGTTCCCGTATCTCTTTCCCAGATAATGCAAAGTGTTATACTTTTAAGGTATGTTTTGGAGAGGGTTGTATTTTGATGTGTGAAACCCTTAGCTTATCTTGGGTTTGGCCACTTTATCTATGAAGGCAAAGCAGAGCAGTAGTTTGAAGAAAAATAGGATTAAAGATGAATTGCCTCTACTACAAAAATTGATTTGCAGAGATATCTTCTGTAATTCTAACTTGTATTACTATCTACTAGATAGGCCAGCATAAATGAATATGAATACATATTTGCAAAACTAGTAGATTTTATTATAAATTAAGAAACTGATTCATGCAAGGGTTTTGGTTTAAAGAAGTTTTTCAGAGGAGCATAGTGTTGGCTCAGCAGGTTTACTGAACCTCTGAAAGCAGTTAAATATAGAATCATAGAATGATTAGAATTGGAAGGGACCTTAGAGATCGTCGAGTTCCAGCCCCCCTGCCCTGGGCAGGGACACCTCCCACCAGACCACATTGCTCAAAGCCCCATCCA
>JAOXJM010000003.1:19986560-19997312 GCA_026413425.1 Tringa solitaria
GGGGCAGCCACAGCTTCTCTGGGCAACCTGTTCCAGGGTCTCGCCACCCTCACAGGAAAGAATTTCTTCCTAATATCTAATCTAGATCTGCCCTCTTTCAATTTAAAACCATTACCCCTCTTCCTATTGCTCCACTCCCTCATCAAGAGTCCCTCCCCAGCTTTCCTGGAGCCCCTTTAGGTACCAGAAGGGGCTCTAAGATCTCCTCAGATTGTCTTCAAAAACCCAAGGAATTTTGGAGGACTAAGTGCAGAAGATGGACAACTGTAGGCATACAACCCTGACAAGTGTAGACACAGCTCCTCAGGGCCTTGCCTGGAACTGTGCTCCAGCCAAAGCTGAATTAGGTCCAAAGTGTTGGTGTAAGGCTGCAGTAGCACTGGAGTAGACCTGCCTTGCATGAGGTTAAGCTACAAGGCAGTGCTAAAGCTTTTCTGTCCTAAATAACTGTGGGAAAATGGGTAACAGTTAATTGGCCTAAGAATAGTTCCATAGTTAAATTGTTAAATGTTTATAGTGCTTCCTGTATGAAATATCTGGTGTGTTAGATCACAAAACTCTGATCACAAAGAGGGGACATAAATTGAAACTGGTTAAAAGAAAGTACTTTACACAACAGACTCTGTTCCTTTCCCTGGTAGGACAGTGTAGGGACACGTTGTATTGGTTGGTCTAATCAAGGATTAGACAATTTTGTGATGACAGATCCATAAACTAATGGGAAAAATTAGCATAAAAATAGCAGATGTTGGGGGAACATGAGGGGAATGGATAGTAGAAAGTGGGCAGATGTGTGCTTTCCTCTGGACAACTTCTGTTGCTGCTCCTGGAGATCAAATGCTGAAGTGGATGCACCACTGGTCTGACCAATAATGTATTTCTAGTATTTTTAAACTTTGCTATCTTATTTTTTTTAATTGAAAATGGCAAGTTGCCATTATTGCTGAAGTCAGCAAGTTGATTATCACATCCAAACAATGTGAAAGGGAAGCAGTCTCTTCCTGTGATGACCACCATCTCTTAACAGTCCTACTGAGACCAAGCTTTGGTGGATAGGAACTGTAAGGAGACCAAGGCAGGGAAAGATGTGGAGAAAAGGAGAGAAACAGGTGATCTTTAGGAACAGAAGGGAAATGGGAGAGGGAGGAAGGAGAAAGTTGGAGCAGGAGAATGTTAAAGCAAATGGAGTAACATGAATTCAAAAAAATTTCCTGAAACTACAGATATGAGGAATCATTTCTGATCACTAGTGAGAAAACTTACTTGCCCTTTTTAAGACTAGATTTGTATCCCTAAAATGCCAGATGTTCAGAAGCCTGGCAGTTTCCCCTCGAAAGCTATACGTTCCTGAAGGGAGGAGGAGGATTGTCCTCCTAAGCTTTCTCCTCAAATGAAAGCCAAAATAATCACTGATTATGAAATCAGTAATAAAAGCAACTCTTATGATTTTGGGGGTGTCCAACTCAAGGGTTGTTTTTTATTAAGAGATTTTTGTGTTGATATAATGGATACTGGCCTATAAAAGACCAACTACCACTCAACTCAAGACTCACACCAACACTTGTGTTGTTTGACTGGCAAGGGTAGAGTAAATCTGTGGCCTTGGCTTTTCCTAGCTCTTTAGGAGCAACTTTCCTCATCAAAGTTTCAGCGAAGAAATAACCGGTGCATGCTTATTGCTTCTTTCATGCTTGTATGCATTTTAACGGTACTAAAACTGTACATGTCTTAGATGGAAAGGCAAACCAGATTCCAGTGTGCCAAACTAATTTCTCCTCTCTGAACAAAAAGAGAAGCATCAGACCTATATGTGAGGGTTTCTAATGTTCTGGAAGGCTAATACCTTTACCACTGCATCTCTTATGGAGATAATCCTTAGATAGATACCCAAAATTTTCCAATTTTTACAGTAACTGGTTACAGGAGGGGAAAAAAATGTGTTCCCTTGTGCATAGAGAGAATTTATTGATGGTCTGAAATGTGTAACAGGGCTTTTCTTATCTGTAAGATGGATTGAAGCAGGTCTTGAAAGGTGACTAAGATTTGCTTTTTCTCATAACATGGGTTAGTTAAATAGGGATGCAGAAAAACTGAACTCAGGAGCAATCAGAATAAAAGGATCTCTTTTATCCAGTATTTCCTTGGTATTTGAGAGACCTACTAAAATTTTTCTTTACTTACACATGTGTGGCTTCTCTGGTACTGAGTGCTGGTATAGATGGATCAGGACTGAACTATGGTATAAACCAGGTAATAAGCAGGTTAGCAGTTGGGTGACTCACTGATGCAACGTGTATTAATATATACTCATTATTAATATACACTCATTGATGCAATGTGTATTAATATATATTATACTGAGAGGAAAGTGAGAAAGTTCCTACCTCTGAAACGTAGTAACTGGTAGTGGTCAGCGTTAATGTCAATGGTTAAGAACACACGGGTTGTCGGGATGTGTGTGTTTGGGTTTTTTCCCCTTTGGACAACAATTGTTTGAGCAACATAAACTTGTAATGTTTATAATTGTCACAATGCCTTTTATAATCACGATCGCGCTCTACTTAATCTTATACATAATCAGATAGTAACACTTTCGGTTTAAATATTAAAGCTATTCAAATACGTTTTAATATCAGTCATAGATGTGTACCACTTTACTTTTCTGAAGAGTAAATAAGCTAAATTTTTCCATATCTATTTACAAAATTGCTTGAATACGAACATTGCATTAACTTAGAGTTTTCAGATAGCACCTTTTTGTGTGTGCTTATAAAGTTTAGCACTTCAAGTACTTTAATACAAGCTACTGAATAACAACATTTGCTCAAATGTTTTGAAATATATATTACTGATTATTTTTCTTTCCTAGCTTTGTCTCTTAAGGATCATCTTGTTGCATGTGTATCTGTCCCTTATAATAATTTCTAGAGCTAAGGGAGATGTAGAAATCTCAAAGGTAGGACACACCAATCATTTCCTCTTCTGAAGAGGGAAAAATACACAGACAGGCTGATGTTGTATTAAAGAATGCAATAGGAACTCAACCTGTGGATCAAAGAATCCACAAAAGAAAGCCCCAGATTTAGCTCTTGGTTACAGTTTCTCGACTATGTCAGTTTTCAGACAGTCATCGGGAAAGGATGAACTGATTATGCAGAATTGTGATCAAAACATTGAAAATAATTCAGTCAACAGCTAGGCATAAGCCCACTGGAAAATGGGCTTCAATAGACTTGCTGTTTAAAATGATGAGCTTTAGCTGGAGCTGTGATACACACTGCATTTCTTCACAAAAGGAGATTGTAGTGATATGACTGTAATAGGACGGGAAAATGTCACCCTTGCTCTCCCTTGCCCCCTCCCTGCCGTTTTTCTGTCTATAGTGTCTATTAGTAAGGAGTACTAGAGAGTAGTTGTGATCTTATTTTTCTTTCTGCTTTTTTTTCATATTTGGAAGCAAGTACTTTTTGCCTGTTTAAAAATTGCTGAATTTAGTTTTATGTTCTTACATAAAAATTGGTAAATCTAACTTGACACCTACATTCAGTTAACCACAGGAAGCTTTTTACTTGGCAGACCTTGCAACACTTGAAGTATTCATTTCTTTCTTCCTTATACTGAACCTAAGTTTTTTCTATTTTAAAATTACATTTAGTTGCATTTTCTTTAGAGACATCTTGTTGGCAGCTGTTACACTAAAAAGGGGAGATACTTAATTCATCGCAATTGATCTATTGTAAAATTAATTTACAAACCATGTAACTCTTGGTTACAATGAAGTAATCTCAGTTATATAAAATGACCTTTCTAGGAACAAGACATTTTCAAGTACCAGTTACCTGTAATCTTACATGAGAAAATGCAGAGAATAAATTTTTATATAATAGCTTTTAGACAGTATCAGTGACTCAGAGAAAAACTGATTAGAAAGTCTTCAGCAGGAGATGCCACCCTTGCAATGATTCTGTGCGGATCAAAGGGCTGATCCGTGTGAGGAGGAGATGATTAGGCTAGAAGTCTTCGGTTTGGAGAAGAGACAACTTGGGATGTGAGAGCTGTTACAAAACCATCAGTGAGATTAGATAAAGACTTGCTGTTCAGCACCTCTTCCAATGCAGGAACTCTGGAGTCATCGCACAAGCCGAACAGAGTCAGGACATGTATTTGATGCAATACATGGCAGACTTGTCAAGCTTATTTCCAGAGGATATTAAAGGTCTACTTGTATTGAGGGAGTGAAGTGGTATTTGGAATAGAAAAATGTAGGGAAAAATGTAGGGAGCCATATCTGACTGAACCCTGGGACCAGAATAGCTACTGTTTGGTAGAGCATTTGGGGAAAATGTGAATTTGTGAAGTGTTGTGTATTTGTAATTTGTGCCCTGCCTTTCCTCTTTCTTACAGTTTTATATGGCAATGGTGAAGACAGTATGCTAGTCCAGCTTCTGGTCTGACTTGATTGAACTGACCTCAATTTCATATGTTATGTCCTGATTTGATAAATAAGAAAGGATGTGACCTTGAAGTAGATTATTGTGCTGGTTTTGCCATGCAGGAAGACTGCTGGGTGTTTGAACCACAGTAAACACAATAAGACTTGGAGTAGGCGATCACATAGCTTGGTCATAACCATCTGTTTTCATTAGAAACTCTTTCCTTGTGTCCTTAACTTGGCAGCAGATAGCACTGCTGTGCTGACTCAGTTGTTAAGGATGGATGACTATTAAATTCCTTACCACTGACTTGACTCTTGCAAGAGCCCTTGAAATAGCAAAATTAGCGTAATACCATAGTATTTTGGGGCCTCCTACTCTTATTGAAGTGAAGGTTATTGGCTCAGCTTCCAGCTGGATGGGGATCTCAAGTTGACGTGCACAGGGATACCGGTAGGACAGTATTCTGCAGGACTTTCCTGTTTGAAACTTCTTAACCTGACTGATATGTTCAGGCATGCCAGAAGGAGGCTTTCTTTTTTTTTTTTTTTTTTCTTTTTCCTGGCAGGAGTTGCTGGCTTATGTTTAAAAGAGCTGTTCTGGAGCTTGGAATTTTAATTATTTTGAATCAACTTTTGGTTAAATTGTTGCTATTAAATAAAGTATTCCTCTTCTGGAAAAGACATTTAAGTGGCTGGGAATAATCCTGCCAGACAGTGTATTTATTTATTTCAGTTTACATCTATTGCTGCTGGCTTTGGGTTTCTCTTCCTGAAGAAAGATTAGGAGCTGGGGTAGAAACAGAAGAATAACTGAAATAAAATTTTAATTCTGAACTAATTGCCATGTTCTGAATTGCATTTTATCTTGTTCACTACAAAATTTCATAGTAGAAAGATCTTTATATTAAAGATAATATGAAATGGAAAAGTATTTGTGGCACTTTAGGTGGAAGTTTCTCTTAGCATGATATTTTACTTTTCTTGTTTCACAGTGTATTGTAGCTGGACATGATGTAGCAGCGATGCAGCTGTAAGTGATGGGAAGTTGCACCCCAGTTTGATTGAAGCAACACAGAATTAAGGTAGCTTCAGTCTCACCAGCTCAAATAAGTTTCTTGTATCTGTTTTCACTTTGCTTTTAATTTCCATGGGCCTTTTCACTTCACTCTAGCTCTGTCTGCTTCTCAGGATGGAAAACCTCTGTGCAGGCTTGGAAGGAAGTTCCTGAAAGTGCCTTTCAAGGTGCAGTCCCTTGAAACCACAGGCTCCTCTGTAGGAGCAACTGTCCAAGAGGATTCCTCAGGACTTGCGCTTTGTATTAAATTGCCTACAAGCCATGAAACTCTTCACTCCCTTAAACAACGTATGACTATTTTTACAAAAAGTACCAAAGTCTGCAGCGTGTGACAGGAAGGGCACTGCCATGCCTCTGCTTGCTTCAAGAGCTAGGAATGTGCTTATGGTGCAATACAGCATGATTTTTTTCACTAAAGAAACACTGCAGTTTACAGTATTATTTCTAGTCCTACCCAGAATGTGAAACAAGTGTAATTCCCAAAATCCTATTGGAATTTGTGTCTAGGTTCCAGACTTCTCTCCCTATTTTTCTGAAAATATATCTTATTATCTTAAACCTCATGTTCTTAACTGAATTGAGAATATTATTCAGTATAATCCTTTTCTTGTGGTCTTTGAGACACTAGAAAGTGACTTTCTTTAGGCCTGGACAACTAGTGAGTCTAAGGTGTGCTTTGCAGTTGGGATTCTTTTTTTATTTTTCTTCTTGAGAAACTGCTTAGGTTTCTTATGCAAAAACTTTGTATTTCATTTTTACTGTAGATATTGAGCCTGTATTTTTTTCTTAGGCTGTATAGAAAGGTAGAACACAGTGTAATTGTCTCATGCACACTGGTGTAACTGTATGGATGAGGAGAGTGAGAGGGGAAGTATAAAGGGAAAGAGGAAGGAGCTGACTTGAAGATAAAGACGGTAGGAATTGGTAAATCTGTCAAAGTAGCACTGTATATGTAACCATTTTGCTTGTAAATTAATGCCTTCCTAACATTTATTTTGGTACACATGTGAAAACAACTCAAAGATCAGAAAGTTTCAGAAGTAGCTCAATAAATTACTAAGATTCTGCACTGGATATTGAAGGAAAAGTGCCTTTCCTTCTGAAATGTCACCTCTTGGGTGATGTGAAAATACTTCAGTCTTTACAAAACTGTGTATGTTTTCAAGACAAGTTTGTGTTTTTTTATTTTCTGTGTGGTGAAAAATAAAATAGGCCAAATGTGCATTTTATTAGCCAACAGTTTTTGTCTTTAAAACAATACCAGTATTAAGAAAAATTAACCAGAGACATTTAGATGTAATTGAAACACAACAGCAAAATGGTTACAGCAGTTAAAATAAATTCCTTTTTATCATCCCACATATAATTTGAACATCCTCAGATCCATTACAAATGCATTGCTGGAAATGAGGGGTGTCTGGGCGGCAGTTTTCCTCCAGTCATGGTTAATTTTTTCTAGTGAATGTGACTTAAAGCCTTCCAGATATTGTGTAGCATCACCTGTTCCTCATCAAAAACTGGTGTTTCTGCTTTGCTGGAGATTTCAAACAATTACGCAGCCATACAAACTGTTTATCTACATGCTCAGCAGAATGAGCTGAAGTTTTAATAACGGATAATAAAAGGGAAATTCTGCTCAGAACATTACCAAACCCTTTGTCTCCAGGTAAGTTTACCAGATCCTAAGTCATCCTGTGCACAGACTGGCCATAAAAATAAATTACATGAGTTACAGCAGAACCCTTTGTGTTGTGTCAGCATAACCTCTGTAGTTTAGGCCTTACTTAGTCTTTTCTCCCATTTGCCTTGGGCTTCCAAGTATGTACATATTTTATAAGTGATTTCCAGCTGTACTCCTAACAAAGATTCAGTGATGTAATGACTTGATATGTAAGGTTTGCTAATAAAGTTTGTTTAAATTTCTAAAGCTCACTTGTATGAGAAGCATGGCTATCAAAGAAAAATCCTATTCTGGTGAAGCTATTTAAAAATGAAAATAAGGTAGAAATATTTCTTACAATGTTGCTGTTTTTACAAGCCTATACTTAATATTTTATCATGTCCATACAATAGTTGTGGTGTGACTCATAGCACAGGCATATGTTTCCTGACTGGTAATACTTCTCATCTACCTCTCCTCCTACAAATTCTAGTGTTCAATGTCTTATTCTAATACAATCTGATAGATTACAATGACAATCAAACCAATAACTTATCAAAGCAAAAGTAGGCTCTGACAATTCAGAATATGAAACAGACTGGGTCCGAAGATATCCCTGATCAGTTTGAGAACTATTCTTGTAGTCTTGTGATCTGCTTTAACACCTGCATGTATGAATCGGAGGTTTGAGACAGGCACAAGAAATACTCAGAAGCAGATGATGCACATGTAAAACTTGCCATTGCAAAGTTTGAGAAAATGAGCAAATTTCTTGGCTGGTGGCTTGCGCGGTGATCTTCTGAAGTAAGAGCTTTTGGTTTCTTTTCCCAGCTTTGATGTTGACTAACTTTGTTATGTTTTGAATTTCAGCTTTGTAAAATGCTTTCGACCTTAATACTAAGGTGTTATTTGTGGTTGCATCCATTACAAGGCAGGTACTTTCCAAACACTTAAAAAAATTGTAATTCAAGTGATAAAGGAAGAAAACAGGAAAAAAAATTGATTAAGCTAGAGCTAAGTAATACAAGTAACACACCAAGAAAATGTGTCTAAGAGAATTGGGGCTTGCTGATCAGACAAGGATAAGTGTGTAAGTGCGGTGAGAAAGTGAGTGTGAGAGCATGGAGATGAAGGGCAATACATGAGAGTTCCTCACCAAAAGCGAGGTATCAGCTTTGCTTGGTGTGTGGCCACACACGTCTATGTTTCGGTCCTGTACTGACTCAAAGGAGAAAGGGGGAATCCCATTTGTGTCATCTTTCTTTCCCTCCTTCCTCTGTGGCTGCTGAACAGACTGAAGTGGTGTCTGATGCTCTTGTGCAGGACAGGGCCCTGCAGTCTGAATCGGTGGTGGGTGCTGCAAGAAGTCGATGGAGAAGGAAACGCTGAGAGTGGGGGGGAAGGCTAAGGCACCACAATGAACATCTGGGGCTTCAATACGGAAGCCATGGATCCTTCATGGCAGATCACTCTGGTGAGAACATAGAGCTCACTTTCCAAATGCAAGGTCTCTCTATAATTCTGTCAGGCAGTATGTGACCTGTAATTATTTCCCTATGCCGTTCTATTAATTTACAGCTCTGCTTTACTTTGCTTTTGTTCAAGCAGATACATATTATGATGCAAATTTCCCAGCAGTACTACAGAACGAAGGCCAAGTTTCAAGTAAGTGTTCATAAGTGAGTTTTTGTTGTACCTGTTTGAATAGCAAGACAGGAAAAAAAGAAAACATGCATTCAAACCATTAATTTAACATGTTACTGCAGCTCTAGATTCATTAATAAAATGCAAGCTTGCTGAAGACCAAATCTTGGCAGTTTTCCTGGGTGCAAACTTAGGTTTCTTTTACCAGTATGAGAGGTTTATCCCTGTATCTCTCTTCTAGAATGGCCTCCCATTGAGTAAAATTCCCAATTTTAGGTATGGTTCTAATACAAACTTCCTGTTGCCAGCAAGTGCGTGTTTCACATCTCACAAATTGACTATATTGCCTGAAGTTTATATGTATAGACCACATGGCTATTTAAAATAAAATATATAAATTAAACATGATGTTAGTCTTAAGGTGTTCAGCAGCTTTGTTTCTTAGGAAAGGTGAAAAAAATGGTGTCTTTGGACATTGTGTTTTATAGGATTGCGACTGAGGTACTAGAAATCTCAAATATTTTGCCTTAAATTATGGTTTCTTTTGTAGGGATAATGATTAGCTCCTGTCTCTGTGCCTGTAATTGCAAAGGGCATTGTCTGCAGCTCAGCATCATGCCTTACCTTCACTTTTCTGACAGCACAGATGCACTTCAATTCCACGGGTGTGCACTAGAGGGGCAGCAACTTTCCCAACTCTACAAACTTGGTACACC
Source organism: Tringa solitaria (assembly GCA_026413425.1). Classification (NCBI taxonomy): domain Eukaryota; kingdom Metazoa; phylum Chordata; class Aves; order Charadriiformes; family Scolopacidae; genus Tringa; species Tringa solitaria. The sequence goes on from JAOXJM010000003.1 coordinate 19,996,091, forward strand.
ATGTCTTTATGTGGTGGTAAAGCACAAGGCACATGGAAGGGAGCTGAAGGGCAAAGGAGTACACTGAAAAATGATTCAAAGGCGACTGCACAGCTCCAAAGGTTCTATAGCTACGCTGTGACTGGGGTGAGGAGGTTAAGAAAGGCCCTGGATGAGACCTGTGCCTCATCCAGCACGGGTTCTGTCTCCGGCAGGGCTGTCTGGGGACATCACCAGTGACCCCCACACACTTCTCCAGTCCCCTCCATATTCTTACTCCCCCAGCAGAGACTAAGGGTGCTCTCTCTGTTTGTGGACTTGGCCTCACTAATTTGTCTAATCCTGTTTCAGACCAGTTGACACAATTTGCCCCTATCTTCTCTTGCAGCAGCAAGTTCCAGGAATGCATTACCTGTTCTGTAAAGTAGCTTTTAACTGTTTCAAGCCAATCTCCTCCTCGCTTGAATCAATGCCTCCTAATTCTACTCCTTAGGGATTTGGGGAGGTTCACGTTTCCTTCATCATCTCCCTCCACAGTAGGTATAAACCAGAAAGTTTTAGATCTCCATCTCTGGAGACCTTGGTTCATCTGCAGTTCTGGGTGTGCAGAGGTCCCTTTAAATCTCTTTCTAGACATTTCTCCCTCTGCTGTAGTTGGTAAAACAGGACTAAAACCCCGCTGTCAGAAACACAAGGCAGCCATGAAAACGCTCCCATTCCAGTAGAAAACTGGCACGGGGTCTGTGTGTGCAATCAGCAGCTCATGGCCGATGTGCCACCCTGCTCTCGTTGTGTGCCTACGGGGGAGGGGGGGGACACGGTATATGGCTGCAGGATGGCTGGCTCACTGTTTGCCCTCCCCCCTGTTCTTCTCCCCCCCTCCCCCAATACCCTGGGGGGGTGTGTGTGTCAGGCATTGAACCCCCCCACCCTCGGGGCCTGGCCCCTTGGACCATTCGGGGTGGTGTTTGTTTTCACGTCTCTGTTTCTCTCCAGCTTCTTCCCCCCCTCCCCGTCCAAACGCCGGCAGCCGCCTCCCCCCTCCTGGGTGGGGGAGTGTGTGCGTGTGTCAAGGGCCGTTTCTCCTCCCTTGGCTTCCCTCCTCCCTCGCAGCGATAATTAAACCACTTTTCCGTAGGAAACTAGAAACAGGGGCGAGAGCCAGGAACGCCTGAAACTTTTCCGCTCTGATTTTGGATGTAAACAGGCCGAGAGAAACCATCCCCCTGTCCGTTCCGCCCCC
>JAOXJM010000003.1:20001954-20027195 GCA_026413425.1 Tringa solitaria
GTCCCTGCCCAGGGCAGGGGGGTTGGAGCTGGATGATCTTTAAGGTCCCTTCCAATCCAAACCGTTCTGTGATTCTGTAATAAATGTTTCAAATTCTTAGGTTTCCCGTGTGCGAACCCATCTACGGGTTTGCTTTCTTCTCCTTGGGGGGCAGCACTAGAGGAGGGCTCTTCAGCTCCGTTCTGACAGCTTTCAGAGCGGAGCGGGCATGGCGGCCGCCTCCTCCCTCGCCGCGTCCCCGCCCCGAGCCACACGGGGCTGGCCCGGCCGAGGCGGGCAGCTTGGCCTGGCCTCTCCCGGAACGGCCCCTGTCCAATGGGAAGCCGCCTTGTTGCACCCTTGAGTATGGCGGGCGCTGAGTGGCCGCCGCCGCCGGCCGCGCCCGCCGGTGCTTCCTGTCATGCTTTCCCGGGCGCGGTTGCATCATTGCGGGACGGGCAGTGCTGAGGTGAGCGGCGGCGGGGCCTGGGCCGGCTCCCGGGGCTACTCCCCTGAGCTCCCCCGCGTTGTCCCGCAGGCCGAGGGTGAGGGGGCCGCCCCGGGGGCCTTTTTTTGGGGTGTTCGGGGCCGCTTCGTGCGGGTGGCACCTTTTTGGAGTGTGAGGGAAAACCGGCGGCTCCTAGGCCTGGTGCCGGTCCCGCTGGCCGCTCGTCCCGCTCTGTTCTCCGGTGATGGCCCAGCTGGTGGCTCTGCTGTCACCGCCCGGAGCTCTGGAGGACCTTAACGGGGAGGCGGCTGGGCTGGCTGGCTGCTCCGCTGCTAGGTTTTGGCGTTATTTGCGCCTTTTTCAGGCCCCGGAGCTAAAGTGTTCTGTATCTATAACGTTATCTTTACCCATAGGGTATTTTACTTCCCTGGGTGCTACACAGATTCTTTGTTGTTTGTGGTGGTGTGTTTTTTTTTCTCTGAAATTTAATGATTATTTCAAATAGGTACTTAATAAAGGTTAACCAATTTCCTTATTGCAGAGTTTAATACCCATCAAGGCTTAATTTCATTAATTAGTTGGACAAAGAACCTAAGATGCCTTGCCGTGTGTAATATGTCTTAAGCATTCCACTTCAGCATCCTTTTAGTAGAGGGGAAAATTTTGAGGAAGGCACACTTCTGATGAGTGTAGCTGTGATGGATTTGATATTTCTGTTTTCAGCAAATGTTGGCTCCCCCACCTCCCAGGAGCCTTCTGGAAGCTGAAGAAAGTGTATTTTTTTTCAGTTTGTTGGTGACGCGCTTAGGAAGCGACTGTTGGATAATAGCAGAATTCAGTTGGCACACAACAGCAACATTTGCTAACTCAACTGCCGCTGGTTTCCAGTTTTTTTAAATACATAGTTCAGAGTTATTTCACGAAAACTTAGACTCTTTTTGCACAATGACAAATTTTACACTTTTAATCAAGGTAGTGTGAAGATAATGGAAAAATTTGCTTAAGACATCATAAGGTGTAGGGTAAAACTGGATTCTTGTATAGTATGAATATATTTGTGTCTAATCATAATATTGATTTATGAGTCTGCTCACTGTTTTAGAAATCTTTTAATTGGCTTTTCAGCGGAAAAAGAAACACTCTTTGCTGGGGGACAGGTGGGCTCTAGTCTGTCTCTTGAGTGATATGTTCAGATGAATTAATCTTGATATGCTTTCCCTAACCTGTTCTCAGGTGTCAGGCATGGCTTGAGTAGACTTCATTTACCTGTTTAGAAATTAGAAGCTGTCATTTCCTAGTTTCCCAGTTTAGTTTTCTCATCTGCTGACATATTTTTTAGCAACAAAAGTCTGTAGCTCCTGAGTTTCATGACCCATGAAATAGAACAGTGAAATAATCAGGCCATTATCAGTCTGCTATAAATAAGGGGTAAATATAAATTTTCTATGTTACCATCAAACACAAAAATTTTGTGAAGAAAACTATGGTTTTAGTTCTTTCCTGGAGTAATTACACTTAAACTTGCAGCATTAAGGAGTCTGGCCAGGAGGGTGACAGCTTTATGTCCCTTTGGAGCAGACAACTGGTTGCTCAAATATTTTATTTTTTTTTAAATGAATTTATTTATGCATTTCCAAGTATTTGATGGTTCATATAAAGTGCTATTTAAGAGTAGGTGTGCATGATTAGTTTTTTTTTCTTCCCACCTGTTCTCAGGTCTTTGATTACTGTTGGAGCCTTATTCCCTATGGAAGGCATTAGCACAAGATTTTTCAGAAGCAACGTTTATTCTTTAGCTTACTTTTCCCATCCATTCTTCCTTTTGCTTTAAACTTAGTGGTTTCCTTATGTTCTAGAAACGGATGCTTTTGATTATCGGATGAACAGTTTAGAATTTTGTTACCCCAGAAATTGCCTTGCCTCAAACCTCACTACCTAAAAAGGCAGAAATGGGGAGCCTAGTTCTGTGTGTGTGTAAAAGAGCGCATTGTTTAACTTTGGGGAAAGCACCTGTACGTGGAGGATGGAGGCTCTTGTGTCTCTGGGGGAAATTTGTGCATCAGTGTCATAAGGAATAGTTTGTGGGAGAAGGTGTCTGGAATAAGGATAAAAGACTGATTTTAAGCCCCTTGAAGTTAGGAGACATATTGTGTGCTTTTAGTTGGTACTGGTTCTTCATCTTTTTAGTTTCTCAGTCAACAAAATTATGAGTACCTTGAAATTCACTTTGTGTTAACCATCTGTCTCTATGTGATGTATGTTAAGTGCAATGAATTTCTTATATGTTGGTTCACTTCATTCATAGTGGCATTTTTATTGAAAAATTCAGTATTGATTATTTAACAAAAGTCTTATTATTGAAAAACCCCACATTCTGACTTGCTTCTGTAGTTTTAATGCTTGTTTGTGTGTTTTTTCTTTTAGATAAGAAGCCCAGCATAACTTTGAGACTGCTGTAGCACAATCTGCAAAATTTGACACCTTTCCTATTGAATGCTTTTATCTTTTAGAAAAAGTGAGTGTACTTTTGAAAAAGTTTCCCAGTGGTGTATTTCTTAAACACTTTTTGTCAGCAGAAACTTAATAGAGAAAGAAGAAAACAAACCCTCTTTGTGTTTACTAATTTGTGTGTAAATTTGGATTGTTGTCCAAAAGTGGTGTTTCGTTAGATGCATTTGTATAATAATTTCTGTAACATGTTTACACTCAGTCTGTGTTCAGAGTAATGAGTTGTCCTTGATTTTTCTTTTCTAATTTAAAATACCTGGGTTGCTTATAGCATTGAACTTTTCTGAATGTCTTGCTGTTGGTATATATAATTATTGATATCTTTGTCTATGAACTGATTATGCTTCTCCTGAACACAGAAGCCTTTGCTTTTTGTCAGCTGAGGTTGAGCCATAGATAGATATTTTTTTTTTTTAAGTACGGTTTGTCTTTTGAGTCAATCTGTTTAAAATCCTGTTTTGTAACTTCTTGAGAAAACTGACCTGTAGTGACTGTTACATGTTAATTCTCATCAGTAATTTTTTTTTCCTAATTCTGACATAATAAACTTCTCTCGTAATGTTGATAGGAGTGTGTATGAATTTGTGCCCTGTGGTTACTGGACGCTGGTTTGTGCATACAGTGGTTCAGGTGGTAGAAATGGGCCAAAAGTGATACTGTGATTTATGCGTGGAATCTGTGATTCCTGAGCAGCTTCCATAGCCTGGTCACAGTTACAGACCAAATAGAGACTTCACAGCTGGGCCAGTTGCCAAAAACCTTTGCAGTTACTGCAAATGCTGAGCTTGATCTAAGTGAAATGCGCAGATTCTTAAGTCCTCTTCTCGAGCCAACTGGCTTGTACTAAATAAGCTTTGAGGCTGAATTCTTTTATCATCTTCATTGTCTCTGGCACTGTGATCTTGTGGCTGTGATCAAATTACTGAGAAATGACATGGCCTGGTTAGTGCTTTGTTGAGTGTTTTGAGATTATGGTGATGAAAATTCATGTACAAGTTGCATGTACTGTAACTTACTGTGCTAAACCCGGTTATTACCTTTTTAAGAATACACCCAGACCATGTCCATGTGTTCCTTGTTAGCTTGTGATTTGCCTGCCAGCTGCTGCATTCCCTGTGTTTGTGGGTTTTTCAATGAATTTCTTGTCTTATTTAGTAATTTGGATTTATTAATGTGGAGAATGATCTGTCATTAATACAAAATGTATGAATGGTGAGCTGGCAAGTCCTGTGGTGTTTCATTTAAGTAGATGTTTTGGAACTTTGGTGCTACCAAGCAGCATCTCAACTGTAATTTGAAGTATGGTCTTCATGTATTTGCATTTCTTGCTGCTTATGGTTGCTGTTTGACAAACCTGAGTAAATCAGAAGACTCAGTCCTTGTGCCATTGCTTGTAAATCTACAATGCGAAGTGAAATTCCAGGCTAAACTGCTGGTGTGAGTGCTAAGGAGCAGCAGCACTGAAGTTAGAGAGCCTGTTTCTGCTCTGAGGTCATCTGTTACAACCGTTTTTTTTACTGTTGTGGAACTGCTCTCTTAAATATCCTTATTCCACAGAGCTTTTGCTTAGTCCTTGCTGTAGCATTTTGATGGAATTTGACCCTTTTGCATCTTGTAGCAGCTCTGGAACACCAGGCAGCTCTATCGTGTGTTTCTAATGATGCTGAGAATTCTCTTTCTGTGTTGTGAAGCAAACTTGTACATATTTTTTGCTTGTAGTGATTTTTGTTGACTTAACCAGAATTTAAGAATGGCTTTGGGCTCTGGTGGCCAAAGCACACCAAATAAAAAAAAAGACCTTCAGGAAATGGCCAGCAAGAAGTAGCACCTTGTAATCAAAAAATAATTTGCTCTTTGGCTGCTTTCTGTAGGAAGTAAAAATAAAAGCGTAAAGAAAAATGAATGACTGTAGTTGAGTGAATGGAAAATCTATTTCCTATTACAAAGCTTGGGTGCTAATATGTAAAAAATTATTAGGCTTTTTATAGAATATAGTGCTTGCTTCCATGTCTACACTGAATCAAGCTCTTTGAAAAACTGAGATGTGGCTTGGTGATACAGATTTGTAAGACAATAAATTGTATTTGTGAAGTCATTTTTTTCTCACTTCTGTTCAATATGCATTTTCTTTTTGCTGCTTGGTTGGTCGTTGCTGGGAAAGAATGGTTCAGCAAGTTCCAGAAAATATAACTTTTCCAAAAGAGGAAGAGAAGATATTGGAGCTTTGGAAAAATCTCAATTGTTTCCAGGAATGCCTAAAGCAATCGAAGAATAGACCTAGGTAAGAATGTGCTAAAAGCTGTAGCAACTGTGTGTGACAATGCAAGGCTGGCTTAGCTGTAATTACTTCTTTTTTTCTTTTTTTTTTTTGCCTCAGCCCTGTTAACAACAGCTGCTGCCTTTGCAGATAGCAGTCTCGGCTAACGTTGCTGTCATGTCAGTTACCATTTATATTTCACTTTGTGAAGAATCAACAGTGTACGAGCAGTAGTAATAAACCTGTAATTTCCTGCTCAGTGGGTTTATAAAAGAAATCTGCAGGTACGCCAGGACAGCACTTTCCTCTGTCTGCCAGCTGTGACGCAGCATGCTGGCATTTTCAGCAGTAATCTTGGTAGAACTGGCTTTCAGTCGGAACTGAATGAGTTGAAATATTCCCTTTTCCCACATGATACTTGTGCTGGCTGATAATAGAAGAGGGAGAAATTGATGTTGTCCTAGTAAAACATAAGAAGCGTGAGCCTACAGATATACTTATCCTGTTTGAAGATTCGATGATTAGTTTTTGATGTAATTAAGAATGTTGTCTTGTGTTATAGGTTTAACTTCTATGATGGGCCTCCATTTGCTACTGGGCTTCCACACTATGGTCATATTCTTGCAGGAACCATTAAAGACATAGTAACCAGATTTGCTCATCAGAGCGGTTTTCATGTTGACAGAAGATTTGGTTGGGATTGCCATGGCTTACCCGTGGTATGTGTAATAAATCTGCTACAGATGTTTCTGTTGGTTCCTCTTCCCTGTGGTGTTACCTGCTTGTCATTAGTGTTTCTATTGCTCCCGTGCCTGGCTTTGTTGCTAAAAGAGAAATAGAGGTGGTTTTTTCCAGTGTGTTGCTCTGGCTTTTGTGTGTGTGGTTATTTCAGGTGCTTCCTACTGGTCACCTGCCCTTCTCCAGGCACTCTGCTCATTACTATAAACATGTATTTATTCAGTATGTGTTTCAGATTTTTTTTTTCCTTGTTTCTAGAGATAGTAAAGAAACAATCACACCAGCATTATCTTTAGAAATATCTTTTTAGTTCAGATGCAATGCTCGTGACGTATCAAAAGGATAAAGGAGTCCCTTTAGTCTCGTTAGAATGCATAGAACATAAATAAACTATTCAGAGAGATCCTGAAAGCTTGTTTTTTTTTGTCTGGATGTTTTCAATGCTTCCAGGAATATGAGATTGACAAGACCTTAGGCATTAAAGGGCCGGAGGATGTGGCAAAGATGGGCATTGAAGAATACAACAACCAGTGCAGAGGAATTGTGATGAGATACTCAAAGGAATGGGAGGTAAGTAAAGACTGCGCATATTCTGTTGTACGTTTCTAATAGTATGTGTTCTGTCATGTCATGGTTTCCAGTAAACCTTTATCTTCACCATCAGTTGCCTGTTCTTTTCCTAGGCATAAAAGTCCTAATTCTTTAGATTTTCCTTATGCAGAAGCTGTTCTACCTCATCACACTCCTCTATATGTTCTGTAGTCCTGCTTTGTTTCTTTTGATTGAAATAGCAATTTCTAATTTGAATGTCACTTGCCTCTTGCCCTTGGGAGAGTTGTGAAGTTACGGCCAGTATCTGAAGAAACTCCAGCTGCCTTTGTTAGAATAACTGTGGCCTAAATCTGAGTGAGTGGCTGCATGAAAAGCACAGGGGCTTTTTTTTTTCAAATATATAATCATTCATCTATCCTCTGAAATTTTGTACTTCAGCATCATCATCAATGATACTTTGTTGCTTTTAGAAATAAAAATACAAAGGTTCATTCTGGTTCGTGGTTTGTTTTCCACAGTTGTTCCTTTTACCTTGCTGTGTCTTCAGCAACTGTTACTTTTGTGGTGCTGATGAGTCCACGTACTTCATATTTTGGATTTTGTTTTGCGCATAAACTTGTGCATGTTATGTGTGTATATCCACACACAGACATGTATTTTAGATTATTAATGAAAGAAATGAAATTTATTTAAATGCCTTTTTTGTGATTGGCTGGTATTAATTTAAAATATTTTGGGATAGTGTTAGGTGGCGAGTTCCTAGTATTGCTATTGGAGATAGTGCTTATTTTCTGACTGGAGTGACTGGCAAATGCTTAAACCTTATGAAAAAAATATAAAAGGTTTCTTGGATGTGTGAAATCTCTAAGTGCTAAGACCGAACTTTGTGGATCCTTGTACTAATCAATCCCAGGCGTTGTATCTTAATAGTGGGCTGTCAGAGTGATGATACATATTTCAGGAGCTCAGGTGTTACGTGAAAATACAGAGGTGGGGGAATGCATTTGTTTTGTTTTCACTAGTTCGACATTTAATATTTTCTGTGTGTGACAGCGTCAGGACAGGTGTCTCTGGGCTTGGTTCTTTGCAGAGCTAAGGGGTTGAATAGCTGTGAAGTTAGCAAGAGAGTCCCACTGGTGCAAGTGGATCTCATAGCTGGCTTGTTACTCATTAGTTTTCATATTCTGTGCCAATGTACGTGACCAGAATCTTTCCTGAGACAGGGACTAACACCTGTCAGTCTTTGTGGCCCTTGGCAGCCCCGTCATAGCTTTGGGAAGTCAAAAAAGGCAGTTGGCCCTGAAATAGTTTTGATAACTTCTTCTGGCGTATCAGTTTCTTTCAGCATTTCTTTGTCTTCGAATTACATCATGTTTTCACATAACTGAAAGCTGATAGACTACATGTTCTGGGTTTTGACTGTCTCTGTAATGAGTAGTTTTAAAAATAGAAACAAGACCACTGTAATCAAAAGCAATTTTCAGGCATTTGAACCTTGACTGAACCTTGAGTGATCCACCATTTCTCCTCGGTGAATGATCCAAATGATCCAGCATTTCTGTGCAGTAGTGTTGAACGTGTTTCCCTGTTGTGTGACCTTGGTTCTAGGCAATTAGGTTCACATTTTCATTCTTTGCTTGTTTTTGTCCGTTTAAATACACTGTTCTGAACTATTATCAGGCTGAAATATTTCATGGACGTATTTCATTGATACAGGATAAACACCACACTTAAACTGTTTTATAGAATAAATATTGAAAAAAATATCATGATATTTAATGTTAAGATCTCTTTCAATCTTTGTTTTTTAACAGTTCAGTGTTACCAGATTAGGACGCTGGATTGATTTTGAAAATGACTATAAAACTCTTTATCCCGAATTCATGGAGTCTGTTTGGTAAGTGAATTTATATACATTGCATATATGCATTAGGCATTGAAGAAAGCTTCAATTATTATAAACATGTATTGGCCCATACATCACTAGAACTGTTTTGAAATATGCCAAATTCAGATAAGCAATGGGCAAAGTAATTAAGATAATGTGAAATCTCTTAATGTCAAAGTGAAGGAATTAATTGACCTACTTTTTTCTTCTTTGGGATAGTAAGGCTTTTCAAAATAAGGTACAGCAGTACTGCTTTTATGGAGTCCTGAAATCTTGCTGCTCCATATCAACTTAAAAGCAGTTCTGCAGACCTTCTACTGTGTTCCTCGCTTGATTTAGGAGATTTCATTATATCTCTGCATTCTTGATGTTCTTCACACTGTCAACTGCAAATGGGCAAACTACCCAAACTCTGTTTAGCTCTAAATCTCTTCTTCAAGCCTGAACTTAGAGGCTGGGAAACTGCTGTTACCTTTTTCTTGGCAGCATAGTTTGACAACTGTCTTGGACTCCTAGTGCAGAGCTAAGTAAAGTTCGAGTATTTTGGCTATGTATTCAGGGCGGCTGTTGGAATACCAAAAGACAAGACGACCATATACGTTAAGGATAATCAAATTGACCTAACACAGTGGAGAAAGGGCAACATAGAGTCCTTCAGGTGGTAGAATTACAAGGTGAGTTGCAGAGAGGTTTAGCAGAGTATGTGCTGACAAGAAGTCCTTGAAAAGCATTATATGCATATTAAAGTGTTACTGATGATCTTTAAATTAGTTTCACTAATAATCTCTTAATTGTATAGTTATGGTGAAGGATTGATAGAATTTATAGCCATCTCTGAAGCTGTTGTAGAGGACTGAAGTGCCAGTGAATTTTCAATGAACATTGATAAGGTGGTGGGAAGGGAGCAGATGTTCAACAAACTTAACTGAAGAAACCCTGCATAGTGATAAAGCTAAGACTGACAAGAAACCTTCCTTTTATAAGTTATAAAAATACTTGGTGGCATCTCAAATCCTGTTTAACTATCATCTTCCAAGAACCATTAAAAAAATAAACTTGACTTGAACTAGCTGCAGGATCTTTCTCAACAGCCCAAGCCTTTCTGTGGGTTGTTTTTTGTTTGCTTTTTTTCTTTTTTCCTGCCTTTGAAAGAGTATTTCTAGCCTTTCACCTGGCTTACAGAGGTTACCTCCTCTGATGCTTGCTTTGGGTACGGGCTCTAAAGTATAAACTTTGGTTCTGAAATATCTGTTATGAGACTTCAGGAAGTATGTAGGCAGACAGCCTCTTAGTTTTGTACTTTTTTTGCTTCCTGATGCTATTAATTTTCAGTGTAATCATATAATGAAATACATTTTTTTAAAAGTCTGTTTTAAAAAACTGGATTTTCTGGAAAGTCTTGTAAGTCTTGGAGGGACGTGTTGCAATGCCATTCCCAGCTTGCTCTCACAGTAGAACAGGAGGTGGAACCACCAGTGTTTGTATAGAGTGGATGGAGGAGGGGGAATGGAAAGGAATGTGGGATGCCTGTTTGAAGGCTAAGGGAGGTAATGCTTAAAGTGAGCACTAACTGTAGCTACAGTAGTACTTTTGACAGGATAATGCACAATTCTGTAAAAAAAATCAGATTGTTACCTAGGCAATCATCAAACTGAAAATCTGTGTTACTGGAATTACATTTTATGTCCATTTAGAGTGTTCATTTGAACGGTAGATTTTAGTGTGCTTCTCTTACAATTTATTTGATTTCTTTTCTTAATGTGAGTTCCTTTTTAAACAATAATAAAAAAAAGTTCTAAAACTTTAGTGTCCAGCTAAGTAGGAAAGAGAAACTGCAGATTAATTTCTGCGTTGGCTGTAACCTGGTGACTGTATTGTCTTGCCCAGTGTTTCTCTCTCTCGTTTTGTTTTGTTTTGTTCTGCCTGTGGGAGTAGAATGGTGCTCTTAGGCCCAGGACAAAAAAAACATAAATAATAATAATAAAGGTAGTGAGCATGGCAACCATGGGTTTTGTGGTAAGGGTTTTGTTTTCAGTCTTTTAATCAACTAAACCTCTCTGTTTAGGCTATTGGTTTTTTGGGCTCTCTAGCTTTTCCTGGGGCTTGTAGTTCTGGAGTGGTCTCAGCTGGAATTTCTAGCTTTCTTTGAAATGTGATGTTTTCATCCATGGTGTTTATGTTGAGTTCAGTGAGCTAACATAGTACTTGTGATAAATGTTGTTTCCAGTGGTGGCTGATTTTTATCCAAATTATTTAGACTTGAAATAGCTTAGGGCTCAGACACCAAATATGTCTTTTGTTAATATTATCTTGTTTTGTAGAGACACCGTACAAGCTCAGGATGCGAGAGAGCATTTCTTTCATATTTTATAATAGGTTTGCTGGAAATGGCCGCTTTGTAACCATTTTGGTGCTGTGCTATGTGGTTGCTGAGAACGTAGAATGAATTTTCAGCCTGCTAAATTTTGACTTAGGACAGAACTTCATGAAGTGATAAAATTGTGGCATCCCGGCAGAATTTTTCAGGGGAACATTGAATGTTGGTGTCATTAAGTGGTGCAATGTACTGCAATGGTTTCTTGTATGAAGATGTAGGCAACTCTTCATGTCTTCAGTAACTTAAATAGAATTTTTAAATTCTAATTCTGTAGATCTTGTAAATCCATCCTGCAGCCAGCTTGAATCTCAATGGAAAAGTGTCCTTCACTGTAAACAGTACAATCATTTTGAGCTAGCATGGGACAAACGTGCGATATATTCTTGCTTTTTCTGTACAGCTCATGAGATGGATACAGTGAAATTGAGAGCAGTGTGATGTGATCTTTGGTCTGAAAGAAGTATGTGAGCTTTGGGAAAATATCAACGAGTAAATTATTGTCTCCACTACTGGCTTATTACATAGTTCTTGGGCTGGCAGTGAGTGAAGTGCTGAGGAGAGGAGGGGAATAGCTCCATGGTCAGAGCTGTGGCATGCTTCTGGGTCTGATGACTAGAGGTTTTAATTTCAACATCATCAGGGTTAGTGAAGCAGCTTTCTATCACCACCTCGTGGCTAAATTTAACAATTGCAGTCTCAGCATAATTCAGTTTTAAAAACAGTTAAAGGCTTCGTGCATGTCTGGTGTGAAACCACAGGTGGCAGAAGCACTTCTTAGGTACTTCTGTACCCTGAGAAGATACTCTTGAGTCCATTTTTGATAACACTAGATAGTGGCTGGGGGGAGAAACAAAAGCATTTCTAATTGGGGTAGAAAATTGGCACTCTAAATGTGTGAGATGGTGGATGGACATTGAAGACTCTGTTCTGTTCACTGTGATAAAGCAGTGTGGAGCTCCGTTTGGTGATGGGACACTTTGTCCGTTTCTGCCTTCTCTCCACTGAACCCATCTCATCTTCAGTTTTCCTTTTAGGGTGGTTATTAAGAGGGGACCTCTCTGTCTTTCCTTAAGACGTGTGGCCTTTGGCCTCGCAGCCCTGCCCTTTGATGTTCCATAGCAGCATCAGGCTTGGGGTGCTACTGCACTACTTCTGAGCTGCAGCTGAAGAGATTGTGGGTAGCTCCTGAAACTGGAACATTTGCCTTGGGCTGTCTGAGTACCATGTGTAGCTTTGCTTTCATTTTGGCATGAATTTTTTTTCATATCTATAGTTTCAACATGAGCTCTGTCACTGATGTCAGTGTCTGGTTGCCTTAGCCCTCCTCAGGGAGAAGGTGAATGTCTCCCCATTGAGAGGAGGACTGGTTTGTTCTAAAGATCAAAGCAACTGGATTGTTGGGTTTTTTCTTTTCTGTGTGACTTCATTTTTTTTTTTTTTTTATGCTTGTGGAGTTTATCCATCTCTAAACCAGAATGATTTCAGATCAATGTACCTCAGGGTCCTAATAGGAATCACTATTACATTTTGTTTATTCCATGATTCTTTAATGGAATTGTCTTTAATGATTCTCTAGAGAGATAGTGTTCATAAGAAATCTGTTTTGTCCATTTTTCTATTAGCTATCTGCATTTTCTTGTATATGCATTTCTTTTGTGCGTTTAGTGCTCTATTCCCCTTGTTGTCATCTTCTTACCATTCCAGTCCTCCTTGTTTTATCTCTTTACCTCTATTTTGAAGGTGGAATACACTGAACCCCTACTTAGTTGGATGATCTTCAGGATAAGTCTAGCGTCAGTTTTAAATATTTATATTTTGTGCTGTAGAGGTATTTTGCACTTCTGGCTTGATCCAGAATTGTTCAAGACGCTGATCCAAAGATTACAGCTTGGAGGGTACACCTGGAGGAGAATGATCTCTATATGCTGGGCTTTTAAAGCTTTCACTGGTAGTTGAACATAAGACTCGACAACTTCTGTACTTACTATTCTTAGGCCCCAGAACAAATGCTTTTCCTGTCTTTCTCGAGGTGTTTTTGAAAGATGCTATTCTAAAGACAGGTTATCTGTGTTTTGGTTTTGGACTTAATGTTCCTCTTAGATTTATTCTTTTTTGACTCGTGTCTAATGTTGTTTGAGTACTTTTTTCTGTTTTTTATCTCCATGCATCTGTTTTTGATCATTGCTTTCTTTTTGATTTAATCTTCTCTTTCAAGTGTTGCTCATGAGTCACAGGAGAACCTTTTCCTCAGAAGCTCAGCTGCTTCTGGTGCTGTTTGGATGCAGTCTGCTTGCTGAACTCTGTAGATGACAGAACTTCTTACGCAGTGGGGTGTTGGGGATTTGTTTTTTTTCTCCTACATCTATAGAGGCTGTTAAATTGTCACTTTATCTTCACAGGAACTGATGCTAGGTAACACAGCAATAATTTTGTTCATTTATCTATACTGCCATGGGTATGTTGAAATCATACACTTCTAGATCCTGCTGTCATAGTTTTTTTTGTCCACCTTACTATTAGTGTTTGCTGGTAACTGTTTTTACAATGCCTAGCTTTTTTTCTTTAAAAAGGGGGGGAAAAGCACTTTATGTGAGTTTAAAAATAATTTCTTAATGTTAGTAATGACTGCTTTCATTTTCTGGAAAGTGATGTATTTTCAAACCCTTAGAAAACCCTTAAGTACTGAGTCATTGCAAACAGAACCACTTGATCACTTGAAATAGCTTGATACCCCAAAGGAATGGCATTAGGAACTTGAGAAGCTCTGAGATCAAATCCTTCTCTTAGGAAGCGAATGTACATGTTTGAAGAGGGCAACTTGCTTTTGCATCTGCTAGAGGATACTGTGGGCTGTTGGATTTTGTGTGGAATGCCAAGGGTGTTTTGAGTATTGCGTTGACTGATTCAGTATCTTTTGGAAGCAAACACTCCCTTTGTAGGAGTTATATCCATGTGGTGTTTGCATGGTGTGTGTGTGACTTGAATCAATGAATATTGTAGCAAAGCTCTAATTTCTTGGAAGTTATGCCTATGGAGAGAGTAATTCAGTCTTGGTTACTAACTGGGCTTGAACCACTTGTATCATCCCCACCTGACACTTTAGGAACAGCAAACTGTTTTCAGTTTGTCACGCTTTTTAGTAGTTAAAGCTACTTTGCATCTTTAGGGACCAGATTCTCTCTTAACAAGTGACTGAGATATGTATCTTGAGTTCACCTTTTAACTAACTTCATTTTTCTTCAATAAAGGAGTATGTAAGTGCTGTGTCCACTTCCAGCAAAGAGGATGCAACTAAATCTATTCACATTTGAGGAGAAACATAGCGGTATTTAGGGGAGCAAGGTTTAATTTCTAACTTCTGTGAACAACTTTTCCTGATTGTCAGTAAAAAGGAGCTCTGTGGGGTTTTATCAGCTTGTATCTTTCAGAAAGGATTACAGCTTCAATTTTGGCTGACAAACCCAGAGGAAACTGTCAACATTTTGCAAATATAAGGGTTAAATACTGTTTGATAGGTTTGTTGTCTACAGTACCATCTGTTGAATTTTTAAGCAAAACTTGATATCCACCTGTTAAGTGACTGCTACTGTGAGAGGTACGTTCATCTTCAGCAGCTGCTTTGTTTTAGGTGTGCAGGGCTGCCAGCAGAAGGCTCTTTGGGAGTCATCCCCAGTGCATTTCTGATGGTCACACAAGCACTGTTCTCAGCAGCTTTCTTGTTAAAGAAACCAATTAGGTGTTTTTCAAGGTAACAGAACAGCTTTCTGTATTGATAAGAAGAGCTATTGCATTAAGCAGCAGTCTTGACTCAATCACAGTTCTGCTTATTATGTTGGGATGGTTGTCTGAGAGAAGTGGTTGTGATAAACTACAAATGAGTGGTGGTTATGACCTGTCTGAAGAATGCTGCGGTTTGAAAACCCGTCTCTTTGCTCAGCAGTGGAACAACTGGGGAGCAGTTTGTTTGCAATAGGGCAGGATTACCACAAGAGGGAGATGCTGGCTTGGATTTTTAACTTGGCAGCTCCATCTAGCGTTCACCTTTCCTGAAGTTTACAGTTATATTTACAGCTGAATTAAATATGCAGTGTTTCTCTGAGTAGTTTTCTTCTGTGCTGTTAGTAGGCAGTGTTCTTTAGAAAGTAGCGATAAAGTGGAGCTTTTTTCTATAGATATTTTAGTTAACTGTTTTTGAAAGGCACGTAGAACACCTTCAGTATAACTGCTGTCACTTGTCACAGGCTGCATTAATTATGCTCTGAGGTGGTAAGCATACATTTAAAATTTTTTAACTTGCACGAAAACTTTTGCAATTAGCCAGCTCAAATTTAAGCTGATGAAACTATATTCATGAATCATTTTTATAGAAGAGTGATTTATATTTATGCAAGTTGATGGAGTTTTTGTTGTAAAACAGATGCGCTCACTGCTGTGTTTTGAATTTGGATTAAGGGTCAGGCAGCCACAACTTGCCTGTGGGTGACATTTATTACTTTAACAAGGTTACTCTTGAATTGTGTACTTTAAGGCACCTTTGTAGAAGTGCACTGCTCTGAAGGACTTCTGCTTTTGGCTCCTCTGTGGCAGAAATTGATGCTGCTGAGCATCAAATTTTGGTCTTTATTCATTTTAGAGTTCAGATTATATAATTTTTCTCATATTAGTGACCACTCATAGGAAATTTTTGACTTTTACTGAAGGCCCGTGGATGAATCTGAATGAACTGCATGTCTTTTCCATAAGACAGCCTGTATTTTCTCCAGCTGTCTGAGCTGCAGGATAATAATTATTCTGATTAACACACCATATGACTTCCATGACAAGCCAGTGCATATCTTTGGATATTCTTGTTTCAAGCTGCAGATAGAAATCAGTGCAATAAACTACTTGGCGTTTTGTCTTGAAGATTAGGATTTCAAGCATGGAAGGCAAGACACTGACTTGAATACAGGTCCAAATTCTCAAGCACAAAATGACAGCCTGCAGAAAAACGTGCTGCTTGCCAGGATGGGGTTGGTTGCTTAGCAATGAGCTATTTATCTGGAAAGGGACCCAGAAAAGTGATCAGGATGGTTAGAAAACATAGTTTGAGTGAAGCATTTTTTAAAGTGAGCAGTGTTTAACGATTTGGATGTGGAATTTCAAATGGCCAGACTCTGCAACTCTGATTTTTTTTACTTGAATTTGGCATGATTTTTTAAGGTGTGCCATCTCCTGCCTTTGCTTTTAAGGTAGCCAACCTGTGGACTGTACCACTAAGTGTGTGAGTCAGTGAGACCTGATAAGCTGATAAACATTGATGATCCTGTAGCAAATCCTGCATTATTCAGATAGAGAGAAATGTAGGGTTTTGTCTGTCATGTGGACACTTGATGAGTTGCTATGTGAAGTACATTTCTCTTCCAACTTCTGTTCATCTTCACCATTAACTTAATTTGTTATATTATAATATTATATGCTGTCTTGATAATTTCAAGGAGATATAAGGATCCAAACATGCTACAGGCTGTATTGGAAATTTCATAAGGAGAGCTAAAGCTTGATGTGAGACTCTGATCTTGGACAGGAGCTGAGTCCAGAGTGAGATGAGCTAATATAAAGGAGAACATCAGTGTAAATTGTGGGACCATAAAACTGATTTCATTACTTCGCATGTTTAGCTGTGCCCTTGTGTGAAAAACGCTCTTCAGATTGTCAGGATTTACTCGGGGTTGGTTGCAGGTATCTCTAACCTGTACCTGTCTCTCTTACGTAGCACTGGATGCTGTAGAAGGTGCTTAATATCCTGTGATAAGCAAGCAGCCATGTCACTATATGTCTTCTCTCTAAATTATGACTGTTTTCAGCCTTGTTAATAGTTCAATTTTCGGGTGGTCTTTGTATTCAAGAAGTGTGAGAAAGTATTTGGATGAAACACAGATTTGTATTGCTGATTAATCTATGTGCTGTGCAGTCCACACATGGAAAACCAAGCTGGTAGAATCAGCTTAAGCTAAAAATCAGCCAGAAATACAGTTGTAATCAATTTATCTCTTTCCATTTGACTTGCAAATATTGTCTTTAGCTGATGATTAATTGTTTGAAAAAGATGTCATTCAGAACTGTACTCCAGCTAGAGCAGAATCCCATTTTGCAGTTGATTTACTGAATTTGAAGCGCCAAGTGCTATTCCATGTTCCTTGTTTACTTCCAGGTGGGTTTTCAAGCAACTGTATGACAAAGGACTGGTGTACAGAGGTGTTAAGGTCATGCCTTTTTCAACTGCGTGCAACACCCCACTGTCAAACTTTGAGTCCCATCAGAATTACAAGGTAAGTCAGTATACGTGTATGTTACATGCTGCAATCAGATTTTTTGCAATCTTTATTGTCTTCAATTTGGATTTGAAAAGCTTCAGTATTTTTTGCTTGGTGGTACATAAGCGTATTATAACACTCCAAATTGATAGTAAAAATGTAGGTAAATACAGTGTGCTGTATTTGTTTGGATTGCTTGATCTCAGCCTTCTTCCCTGTTCTTCTTCTTCCCTTGTTCTTACTACTTATAGGTGTATAAAATATTTACTTTGTTTTATGCTGGTAAATTACTCTCACTCTCTGGGCTCCCATGGTGAATATTTCACTGTGTTGGGTTTTTACGGTGAATACTTAGAGGAGAGCTGCAGCTGTCCCTCTTTGTGCAGATCTGAAAAGAGGAAGGTCCTTGGTAGAGTTCAAATCTTCAGTGGGGGGATTAATAAGAATTGTCAAAGACCGTGTTTGATTGTAGAGCAGTAGGATAATAGCTCTTCTAAGAATCATTAATTTAGATCGAGATATTCCAGGAAATGTTTTACCTAATACAATGCATGGTATACTCTGTTTTATAAGACATTCCTTTAAAAATGAATGACTAGATATAGCAGGTGCAACTTCTCATTTGCAACGAACTTACGTTCACATTTGTGAAGGCAGAACTTGTCCCAATTTTTCAAATTTCATGTTAGTTTGTGGACAGAGGTTTTGTATCCTTTCCAATCCCCACCCTGATCTCCATATCCTTATATTGTAAGTCTTTCACTTGTGTTGTTACAGCAGAGAGCTAGCACAAATTGTACATCTGCTCTTTTTTACATCTTGCCTAAAAAAGGCCAATTCACTGGCCAAAAATAGTGTTTTTAAAACAAATGTGTAAATAGATTGGTAGTAAAATGCAGTCCATGGATACTAGAGCTTTCAGTATTGCTGAGAGGTATTTGACCATACTGAAGAATAAAGGTTTTGTGATTTAAGAAAAAGTGAGACCTGCAAAGATATCTCAATGTCTGTCTGACAACTGAAATAATCACTTGGCTCCTACTTATAAGCTGACATTTCATACAGACTCAGATTAATGAGTTTTCTTTAAAGCAAAGATTATTTTTTATCTCTGGGGTTTTTTTTTTGTGTGTGTGTGTGCCCCTTTTCCATAAAGCTCTTTTCTCTTCTTGAATCTTAATGAAATGTTTAGATGCAATTCCTTACTCTAGAACCCGCAGAGTGTGGGGTGTACTGCTCTGCCACTTCATCCAAAAATCATCTTTTTTGTCTGCTAGAGGTGGTGTTTTGAAGAGGGAAATGTTGAGGGTCTGTAAGCTGACACGATTTATTCTTGGCGAGACCAGTGATTCCTGGGTGTAAGGCAGCTGTTGTCTTTCTCACCGTGGAAACAGGCTTTGGCTTCTGTTTATCGATCCTGAGAATCAGGACACAAATCATGAGAAATAGGACACAAGAAGCATGTTTAGAAACTGAGTTAGGTGTCTAATGTACACCTAAGTAAACTACGTCAGCAGCTTATATTACATTTAACTGAAGAAGTGTTGTCTTCAGATGAAAGCAGGCATAATTTTGTGAACAGATAAAACGTTATACAGTGTCATTACTTGGCAGCCTGGATGCTATTTTTTTATGGCTTGCCAGTTGTTTTTTTTTTTAATCTACCTGGTCAACTTTTAGTGCTTCAGAAAACCAAGTGAATAGCCTGCAGTGCTGTTTCACAATTGGTAGAGGCAGAACGGTAGTGATGGCTCGATCTTCGCTTGGCATCGAGCGCAGCTCCAGAGTTATGTAATATTTATGTTTTCCTGTTGACTGCACCAGATGTTCACAGAAAATTCCCTCTGGAGCAGCCCTCAGCTCAGCCATAAATAGCTGCCTGTCCCGTGATGCCCTGAACTGTTCCATGATGCTGGATGGAAACCAGAGTACCTTGCAATAGACGTGATGAGGGGATGGGACATATTCCTGTGGTTAGGGTCTGTGTGCGGCACCCGTTTTTATTTGGCATTTAAAATTATCAGTGAAAATTTCACATTTGCAAGATTAGACTTGCTTTTCATAATAGGTGAAATGTGAAGTGACTGAATAGGATTGTACTTGTCTGAAAGAAAAACTCGTTTCCAGGGGATTCTTTCGATTCATTTGGAGGCGATGTTTTATATGGAGTAGCCGACAAAGGTCATCCTCTCTAAGATTCTTTTACTATTGGCTATTGACGTACTCTTGGTTTTGAGTGCGCCAGACTTTTTCCCCTTGTTAACAACAGCTTCTTAATAAGAGATTGCATCTTCTTAAGTGATGGCTATTCTTCCTACTCCTGACTCTAGAGGAAAAGGTGGGAAAAAGGCTTTGTGAAGCAGTATGAGAGAAATCGCTGACTTTCTTGACAGTTGAGATTGATTATAAACTTTTAAAGTGGGATTATAAGAGGTACCTGAGGGAACTGACACTCAGCTCTCTGGTGTTTTGGCAGGTAATTCCCCAAATCCCAGTGCTAATCTTAATTTTTAACTCTGTGGCCTTGTTGGACTGACTGTTTACACCAGTATAATGGAGGAACACTGCGATTGGTGTTTTCTTCAAACTTTCTTATGCTGCCACTTCATCTTCTGCCACTGTGGTGATGAACTAGGCAAGTTGCCAGATAGGTTTTTGGTGGACGGCAGTAACAGTTACTACTTCCTAGATCAGTATTTTCTCACTAATACCTGCAGTAAACCTTTCCCCTCTCCCCCTCATTTTCCCCCTTTGACTTTATCTTGTTTTTAAGGACGTTCAAGATCCTTCAGTGATTGTGAGCTTCCCGCTGGATGAAGACACAAGTATTTCTCTTGTTGCTTGGACCACTACTCCTTGGACCTTGCCTAGTAATTTGGCCCTTTGCGTTAATCCAGAATTGCAATATGTGAAATTGAGAGGCAAGTGTTAAATGAAGGTGACATATAATGAACAATTCTTTCTTTAATGCCTATGAATATGTACTTATATCTATTATAGACTGTTTTGTGCTAAATTTATAGCACTTTGCTTCGGTTGGATCAGTGTTATTTTGAAGGATGAGATTTACTTCCTGAGTGGCTGACTATTTCCAATTGCTGTGTTATTTTTATTTTACATGCATTGTACAGACTACTCCCTAAAAAAATATTGATAGCTGAAATACAGAATAAGAACAAATGTTTTATCTATTTTCTTGAAGTCACACTGTATTTGAGAGACAGGGAAGTGTGGCTGGGTGTCCCTAGTTGTTTTTCTTCTCTCCTTTCTTGGGGCTTAGACTCATAAGCAAGTTACTGCTATATGAGAGCTCAGTTGCAGTAACTGAACACTTTTGTACTTTTAACCCATAACAGACCTACGATGACACATGTTAGTCTCAACCTGACTGAAGTGTGGGGTTTTTAGCACAAAAAAAAAAAAAGGGTGGGGGGAGAGCTAGTCAAATCAATGATGACATTCAATATGCAGTAAAAAAAATGTCAAAGAGATAATATCCAGTTCCAAGATAACCACATGAATCTAATGTGTGCCTAAGGTGATGTTAAACTTGAAAAGTTTCAGAGACCTTTTTGGTGAACTCCAGGTGTTTGGGTTTTCTTTGTTTTAAGAGAGAACTAAATATATTTCAGTTTTTCGAAACATATTTGGTCATCTCAAAACGAGTTACTGAATACTCTCAGAAAAAACACCCACACCTGTCTGAGATGCTGAGTCGTTGAGTTTGGGTGTCTGGTTTTCTGACTGGTGGTGGGTTAGTGACCCTGACTAAGTTGGGAGAGTAGTAGTCTGAATAAAACTTGGCATTGAAATTAAGAGATCAGGATTATTTGGGGGTAAAAAAAGGGTTTCCTTCATGATGTTTTGCTTTTTATCTGTATTTACATTAAAAATTGATTGGAGTAGTAAATCTGAGAAAGGTGGCATAAAATGCAATCATTACCCAAATGTCAACTTAATAATATTTTATGTAGGAATCATCCATCTTCCAGTTGTTTCCCTCTGTTTCAGTTACGTATACTGAAACTTTTCAAGTGCTTTTCTTTGGCACAATGATAATAGACAAGGTAGGGTATTTCTGCCTCTTGAACAAAAAAACCACACCGAAAATCAGCAGACTGGGTTTCATCCTGTAGTTTCTGATAAATTTAACTTTTGAAAAGTGTTGATTAAGTAGTTGCATAGGGAAGAACTAGGTAATAGTTCTAATGGTTGATCAGCAGGATTATTCTGGGCAGTTTTATAGCTAATATGATACTATCCTGCATAAATTAAAAGGTTTCGTAATGCTGCAAATGAGAGTATTAAATTGAGATTTATGTAACTTTTTGTTTTATTTTATATACTCTAGATAATGCCACAGGAAAGATTTACATTTTGATGGAATCCAGGCTGATAGCGCTGTACAAATCTGACAGTGAATATGAGATACTTGACAGGCAAGTTCATAAATTATTACAATCTTGTTAACTTCCAGTATTTTTATAGATCAGAAGTTAAATGTTTCAAGAGGTTGGATTATGCAGTTACCTAAAGATGGTTTCCCTGCATGATGATACTTTGTGTGTATATCTTGCAAAAATGTATAAAAGGGATTGAAATTTATTAGGACAAATTGGTCTTGTACCTGAAGCTACAGATAGAGGAAAGGTTTCATTGCATTATTGCATTGTGGTGGGGGGGAAAAAAAGTTTCCTTAGTTTTTTCTTTTCCTATGTATTTTTTTTTGAAAGATACTAATTTAAAAGTCTCAAAAAACCCTGGAGATTGTCCAGATGCTGAACACTTTCTAAACATTATGTAAATATTTAAAGGCAAATGGGCAAAACCAAAACCATTGTCTTTAGCAACTTAAATGCTGCTTCCTTAGGATGGTCTACCTAAGTTATGTAGTTCACGACAGTTAATGCTTTCTGAAGACTGCTTCTTCATCTCAGTTCAGTGGAAAAATATGAATTATTTAATAAGTTAGACCTGATAGGGGCTGCAGGTATTAAATTCTGTAGCTCTCTTAGACAAAATAAGTAGCTTGGCTTCTCTTAAATTCTTAAATCCTTTTCTATAGAACATCAACCTGTTAAAGAAGTAAAATACAACAAATATTTATTTGCTTGCTTTATTCAGTCCTGTGCAGTGAGTAAAAACCAAACAAACCAACCCAACACATAAGCAAAACAATCCAATAAAAACGCACACAACACAAAACTGTGCTTAAACAAAAAAAAAAGCAAATATTAGAAATTTTTTTGGGACTAACAACCCTTCTTCAGTGGCATCAGTTTTTTGGTTGTTTTTGTTTTTTTTTTTTCCCCAAAGCAATTAAAAGCTTTACATGTAAAAAACATTTTTTAAAAAAAGGGTATATTTTCTTTCAGCTAAGCAATTACACGCAGTCATTGCGTTAGGGGAATATAGAGCTGGAATGTTTGCTTAAGATGTTTTCTACTGTGATGCCTCATACTGTGACAGTTGAGTAATTCTTATTTTGTATTTCTACATTGATTCCACCCCTCCCTCAACACCCTAACTGAATTCACGTTATCGATCACTTACTCTGTAGCAATTTAAACTGGTACTCAATTTATAAAGATGATTTCCAGTGCTCTCATTCTTCAGGGTTGACAGAAATTCTGATCTTCAGATTTTTTTCTTCCCTTTGGAGTCATCAGTAAAACCATGGAATGGTATTGGCATTGTGGTAGATGCTGCCAGGATATCACTGGAAATTTTCTTTCAGTCTGATAATGAATTAACAATAACTTTTTCCTCAAAGTGGTTGTGCATCCGTGTAAACGTGGAGTCTCCCACTTAAAACATTTGTGTCTGTCAGAATGACATGTTAAAGTGTCAAAAGTCTTACTACCAGCAAGACTTAAATCTCTCTGCTTGCTATCTAAGCTTGGTAGTCTGCCTAAAAAGAAATAATTTGGCTTGGTGTGACTTGTTCTTGACAAACTCATGTTGTATGTTCTTTAGCACTTCACTTTTTAAATATTACTCAGTCACTTAAGGTTAAATCAGGTTGTTATGGTAGCCAGACTGATGTTTAGATCCATCAGTACTCCATTTCTCTCTTGTTGAAGTATAGGTGCTGTGTTGCTTTCCAGTCTTTTTAAACTTCTTCAGTGCCTAAAATCTAAGCCTTCTACCAAATTCTTTCCATTTTCTTAAATAATTTTGAATGCATGTCCTTTAGACTTAAAAAAACATAAGCAAGGTAGTAGTATTAATGCTCGTTGATCTATTGTATTTTGATTTCAAATTCTTCCTTTAATGGAATACTACAAATTTCATTTCAGTCTGGTTGCAGTCATTCTGTATCCAGAAATATGCTGAATATTTTGGCCTTTTTAGTTTTGGTGTTTTTATTAGAACTGTAAAGTACCTGCTCTTTAGGACAATTGTACACGGGGTTGAGTTGACATTGCTTACATCCCTGGCTAGCTGTATTTCTAATTTATTTTTTTCCCCTCTAATCTTGGATAATTTTTATTTATTTATTTTTACCTCTTTGTGCCTATATATAAGGCTGCTAGCAATCTCTATTCTCGTTGCAGAGCGGTATGTTTTTCTTCTTTCTGTATTAGTGCTACAGTATTCTGAAGCTGAAATTTTTTTTTTCCTTTGGTCATGCTCCAATTTTTATGTTATGTAATAAATTAGTTCTCTCAAATGTGAAATGTGAGACAATTAAGAGGTAGCTGGTAGGTGAATGGATCTTTTAAAGATTTAGATCTATAAGTTCATGGAAATGAACTTTTCCATTTCTACTCTTAACTTTTTTCTTTCTTTAGCTCACTTTTGAATTCTCAGGCAGTTGGGCCCTCAAGGGAGAGAATTGTGACACTTGTACCAGGTGGCAGGCTGAACTCAAGGAATGAGCTTATTGAACATTTTCTGTATCTGAAGTCATCTGAACTTCCTGAGCGCTCTCAGCCTTCTCCTCCCCCTGAAACCTGACTTTTTCTCTCCCTTTTCTTCCCAGATGCAGATGGTAGGTTTTTGTGTGAGAGCAAATGGGAATACTTCTTTGTTTCACTGAGATGGCTGCCATCTTTATCAGAATACTTGCTGCAGCTTTGCGTAAATATCTTGGTATATTACACCACTTTTTGGCCACTGAGTGGCTTGTTATTTTATTTAGCAGTCATAGATAGGAAATTATTGATGAGGATTTTCTTCCCTTTGTGTTACATTTCAGTCTATTTGCATATTAAATGCTTCATTTCTTTTCACAATTTTCCACTGTTTCTTTGGATTCTAGAAAATCCAACAAAGATTTCTAATCACCTGAGAGTGAAGGATTACTGTAGTGATTTTAAATAAGTCTGTTAATACTATAACTTAGGTCATAAGAAGGCAGCACTGTGTACATTTTCACGTTGAAGTTCAGGATTTGATAAACAAAATGTTTCAGATCTCAAAAGAGAAAATCAGGAATGTGACCCACACCCCTTACCTTTCACTTACTTGTGTTAAATAAGAATTTAACTTTTTTTTTTTTTTTAAGCCAATTCTGGTGCTTCACGTTCTATGTCTGAGCATTCCCACATCTGTGTGGCTGAGCACTGGGATGCTTTTCTTGCATCTGATCCCGATTAAGCACCTCAAACATTCCTAAGGCTCTTTGTAATATAAAATATATAAACCGTCCCTGAAGCTGTGGCTTAAAATAGAAATCTCCCCTTTTCCTAGTGGATATTTTGTATGCTGAGCTGAGGAGTCATGCTCTTTAACTTGGCATTAAATACCACTTGGGTTACTCTCCGTACAGTGAAACAGCTTTGTAGAGTCCTCCACTTTGAAGTAGTCAAATGTTTTATGGTTTGACCGTTGTTTTGGAACATGTGGATCAAGAAGAGTATAGGGAAAGACCACAGCTGTGACACATTCAGAGAGCTATCCCATCTATTAAATTAAGTTGTGTTTTAACTAGACTTTTTGCTTAAATGAAAGATTCAAGCATTTTTGGGAGAGTTCTGAGCAGCGAATCCCAACCTAATCACCTTCTGTGTTGACTATTTTCAGAAGCCAGATCTACAGGCTCTGTCTCTGTCTTGCATTTCCTGTCTGGCTCAGTTGGTTCCTCTGTCAGTCCCGGTTCTGTTGGATCTCTCTCCGAGGTTCCCATGGAGAGTTTGGATGCCTCATTTTAGGAAAAGAAATGAGGCATCCGAGCTTTAAATGCTGCAGTACCC
>JAOXJM010000003.1:20027295-20053507 GCA_026413425.1 Tringa solitaria
CAGTACCCTGTATCACAATCTTCTGTGCATATTGCTTTCAGGTGGTTTGGATCAGTGCTTATTTAGTTCTGCTAAACATGTTGAGCCATAGGGCTTTGTTGTTACGAATATTAAATTGAAATTGTGTTTTATCCAGAAGCTCCTTCCCAGCTTTACCAGAAATAGACTGTTATTAATGCTTAATACCTACATTCATTTACAGTGGTTGCTTGATTGAAAGACCATCAAATATAAACACACCTGTTGACTATTAGCAGAGATACGTTGTCATGTAATGGTTTTTGTCCAAGTCCAAATTGCCAAAGCCTTGTAGAAATAGGAAGTAAACTATGGAGAAAATAGTTTTTTCTTCACCTTATGAAGTAAAATTCTGTTAAGGATGGGGAAAAGGGAAGTGGGAAAAAACAGCATTCCTACCAGTGATTTTCAAGTTGTTAATTTGTGTTCATGCAAATCTTTCTCCTCAGGTTTCCTGGCATTGCTCTTAAAGGCAAGAAATATAAACCACTCTTTGAATATTTTATTCAGGTAAGATAAACAAGTTTGGTGTTTGACGCAGGATACAAAGACAAATGTAAGAAGGATTCTCAGTATTCCTTGTTCATGTTATGAAAATCTTTTGTCTTAATAACAAACCCCATGTTGTATTGAAGTAGTTTAAAATCCTAGGGAAAGGTTGAAAAACAGAAGATTGACTTTTTTGTGTTTTTTTTTTTTTTTCCCTTAAGTTTTAAGTACACCCAGAGTAACAACTCAGTGATAAACAGTCCTTTGACTTCAGATTGCAGAGAAACTTCCAATTCACATTAATAAATAAGCAGAATTCTCTCAGCTTTTCATCTGGAGAGCTGTTGTCTGCCTGTTAAGTCCACAGGTTTTCTGTTCACAAGAGAATGACTTTGTGGATAACAGTTCCAGACATACAGTGTTTTCCATTGAAGAGTTAAAAGCTCTTGCAAAAATAATTACAGATATATCTGTTTTTATGGGTGTCCTCCTGTGCAGCATTTAAGCACTGCGTAAGTCTAACACAGTAGCACCGCAGGCAGTAATTGAATATATGGCAATAAAGAGGGTGTAGAGAATTTATATATTTAAAAAATATAATTCTGATTAAAAATGGATTAAATTTTTCAAAGAGTTGAAGTGCATTACGTTACTGCTGGACAAGCAGCTGTTAACTTGTGTAAGCAATTTGGTCATTTGGGACTACCATCTGTTCTGAAGCATGTGCTGAAGTTGGCAAAGGTGAGAGAACCTCTGCAGAGAGAGCAGGACCTGTTCTTTCTAGAGAAAGGTCATGGCTGAATCTGAAAAACGGGACTGCAGGTCTAAAGGTTTGGAATGGATAAATTTTTTGAGTCCTGCTGTACTTCTGAGAAGCAGATGGGCATCTACCGGTTTGAGTTTTTTTTTTTAGAAAGGATGTCTTATCTCAAAATATCCCTCTTCAGAACAAGCCAGACCTAATATTTTGTAA
This sequence comes from Tringa solitaria, assembly GCA_026413425.1. NCBI lineage: Eukaryota > Metazoa > Chordata > Aves > Charadriiformes > Scolopacidae > Tringa > Tringa solitaria. The sequence continues at coordinate 20,028,776 of JAOXJM010000003.1, forward strand.
CGTATTTGGTTCAGCTGTGACTGCAGTAATTTTTTTTACTGCTTTTGTATTCAGGGATAGAAAATAGCTCTTTATTTTTCATTATCTACATACTGAACACACTGAAAATTGTCAGATCTTTTCTTGGTGATTTTTTCTGGGTTTTTTTGTTGTGTTTTTTTTTTTTTTTTACTTGATGCTTAGCACCTTCTCTCACTCTGGAGGAAATAAAGAAAATACGTTACTATGAAAGCAGACTTCTTTTTTAAAATTAGAAGGTACAGTGGACATACAGAAATGCAAGTAGACTTCTGTATATAGAATCCCTGTAGCTTTCTTAACTGTATTCTCGCTTACAGGAGTGTATTGATTTGCTGTCTGTCAAGCACAGAACTGTGTGAAGATCTGTGGCTTAAAGAGAATTGACTATGAGGCTTTCTGGAGAGCTCTTAGCTTTAATCACATTTGATACTGTTTAAATGAAGTGTACAGCCTCGCCATCTGAGCTATGAGAAACGATTAAATAATGTTAGGAATGTCACATTTTACTGTGTCACTTATTTTTGATGCAGTTCTTCACTCTTGCAGGTGGCTGGTGGCTCTTCCATGTTCTCAAGAATTCTGTTTTGCCATATATATGTATACATATATATATGAAAAACATATTTTTGTGTTACAGTGTAAAGATAAAGGTGCCTTTGCTGTTGTAGTAGACAATTACGTGAAGGAGGAGGAAGGCACAGGTGTTGTACATCAGGCTCCCTATTTTGGTGCTGTGAGTATTAACTACGTATCTAATGGTCATTTTGTTCCGACACACCCTCCTTGGCTTTCCAGATACTGGGGACTGTCTGTCAGGGTGACTAGGATATTGAACAATCTTCATGATACTAAACTGTCCTCCCATTTGAACTTATAAATGTAAGTTCTTTGTGTACTAGACTGGAGATTTTAGGTGTCCCTTGATTTGGTTATGGCTCTGATATGTGAAGTGAACTGTATCCTCTGAGGGTCATTGATCTTGGCCTTTCTCAAAGTCTAAATGTACAGCTTCGAGAAGCAATGATCTGTCGCACTGATAGTCAAAACTGGCTTTGTGAAGTGATAATTTTGGATGGTAACAGCAGTTCTGCTCAGCACACTGCCTCTCTTCAGTGTTTCAGTTTCATTACTCGTTGGGCTTTTAGAGAATTAAAAAGTGCTTGGATTGCTTTTGTATTGAGACTTTATCCCTCGGTGTGAAAGGATTTTGTTGCACTCCATTCTTTTTTCTGTCTTTATTGTCCTTTCCCTCAGTCTGTTCTTCTGAAGGTTAAGAGGGATAATTTTTTTTCATGGATTTAATCACTTCAGTTTTTAGACACAGGAATTAAATTCACTAGTTTAGATTCATTGTCTTTTTTTGTATAGTGTCCTGTCCAAAGATGCCCTCAGAAAACTTGCACTAGGGCTGCCAGTGCCTAGTAATTAGCAATCCCTGGACCATGAGCTCTATCATCATTTCCAGAAGCTGTTGGCATTAGCAATAGTCCTTTTTGTATTCATGTGAAATACCCCCTCCTGTTTTTTCCCTTGTCAGGATGAACACTGATATGAAAAGATGTCCTAGCTTAAAAATGAAAATCAGACTGGGCTGTATGTTATTAGTTAATAAAAAAAATTATGGTGACTGGTAAAGTGTCTTAAGACATCTGAAGCCTATTACTCTATTTGCACCTCAGATATTCCTGTATAGTTAAATCTTGCAAGGACTTGACTGAGGGGTGAGAGAGCAGACTTGGTTTTAAGGCAGGAGCTTTTGCTGTAGGAGATGGAGTAAAGAAAGAGAATAGACTGCTGATAGAGAAGGAGCTCTGGAAGAAACTTCTTGGCTGCTGTATTGTTTTGTTGGGTATTTGCACAATACAGTCTAGTTGTTGGAAAGCCTGACTGGCCAGTTACAGCAAGGATTATCTGCCCTCTTTTATTTGATTTATTTATAAGCCCATAGAGATTTGTGTAAACACAGAGTGAAAAAAAATATCTTTTCTCTCTCTCCTGAAAGTCAGCAATTATCTTTAAAACCATGTTTTAAAATAACATGAGAGTATCAGCTAAATGCATTGCAAAGGAAAAAAAAAGTATAATTTATTTGTGTGAGGAGAAAATACACTAACATCAGAAACAAAACTTTGCGCTTGTTAGCTAAGGAGCAGCTTGACTTTTTAATGCATGATGCATAGACCTGGGCCGATGGGATATGCCACCTTTAGAAGGCAATTGCGTAGTATATGTTGCACTTAATGCTGCTGCCTTTTTCTTTTGGGATGAATGTAGCTCACTTCTGACAGCTCACTGATTATTTTTGTTCGGAAAGGCTCACAAAGGCATCTGGGTTAAGTTCAGAAATTCATCATTGTGCAGTAGGCTCTGTATAGAATACTGAGTGTTAGATGTGTTGCATTAAACGTTTACCTTTAAGTAGACAAGCCTAGATGAAAGAAGGGAGATAAGTCATGACTGTAAGACAAGGACTATCTTCCTAATTTATTTGCTTCTCTGCAAATTCCTTTACTGTTGTGTTGAAGGTGAATAGGAGAGGGGAAAGAGGTAAGTGGAGCAGGAGGTAAGGGTCAGAAGAGAAGAAAAAGAGCATAGTCCTTTATCGAAAGTATCGTATCTTGTCTGTGTCCCTTCCCCTCACTGTAAATAAGTCCCTCTGATAAATAGGGATAGAAAATAAGCTTGGGTTTTTCTTTATTTTAATTCTACTTACTGATACATATTCTGTATTGCTGATAGCTTAGGAATACATTCTTCTCCCACAAAATTTAAAGTAAAAGTCCATGTTAAATTAGTTCCAGGATTTGTAGTTCCCTTGTCTTGTGTGATGCTTTTGCCAAATACAAGCTGCCACACAATATCAGTGCACTCTGTTTCTTCTGTTCAAAATAAATAAAAATTAAAGCTCACAGAACAAGACAAACCTGTATAACACCTCTGTAAACTCATTGTACATCCAGATTAACCTGACACTAAAATTCAGCTCCTCAGGCATGTCATCAAACATCTACAGTCAACTTAAAAAGCTTTAGTAACATTTTAATTTGCATACAAGCCCTATCCTAGTGCCTGCTCAGACAGAGTCACAGACGTTTCATAGGTATGTTACTGTTAGAGTAACAGTAAATTGTGAAAGTACGCTTGATTTTTGTTAAGACTTGCTGGAGGTGGACCTTTTGACTTCATGTTTTTGATGCTTTGTTTTGTTTTTTTAATCTCAGAAAATTTTGAGTTCTCGTCAATGAGCTGTTTGATAGCTTCTGCTTCATTCATTTTGTGTATGTGGTTTTTGACTTTTGTTCATAATCTTTCAAGACATCTAATTGTGGCAGGGGTACAAAAGTGAACGCTGTGACTTTTCTCCTGGAAAGAATTGAAGTTTGTCTTAGTTTTCCAGTGGAGCTTAACATTTCTGGATTTCTTTATGTGCCTGAATATATTCTTGGGTTGTGGTTACTGAAGCAAATCTTCATTAAATCAAATGGCAGGTCTGTCTGGAGAGCTTTTTCATTCAGGTTTGAGTCCTTCAAAAGAAAGGAACTAACTGTAGAAAAACAAAATAGCAAAGCCCTTTATATATCATTGACTGCATCAGTGATGCAAATCGAACTGAACCACCTCTTGACCTAGGTCTTGTGAAGTGGGAGGTTTGTTACGATGTTTTAGCTTGGTTGCGAGCATGCCAAGCTTTGTAGTCTTTGCTGGCTGCTGCTTCAAAGCCTTTTACAATTCACTGCCAAATCAGGGTTGACGTTAGTTCTGTCATCTGGCCTACATTTTAAACACTGCAGTCTGCTTGCTGTATCTCGGCAATAATAGTTGATGAAAGGTCAACTGAGAATGAGTTTATCTTGGTTAATTTATTGACTGGAGAAGCTGGTTGACCAAGTGGAGGCTGAGTAATCATGATGGCCATCCACAGCTGCTGGAGATTGGGAAGAGACTATGGTCTAGAGTTAATGAGTGTGGTGGCTGAAGTGGTTTTTTGTTTCTACGTGTAATGCCTTGGTACATGATGTAGTCAACTTCACTATCACTGTGGATGAGTTTCATCATTGTGAAATATACTGTGGGTCACCAGGCAACATATGCCAGATCTGGTAGCTACAGGGACTAGTGCGTAGGGTTGGAGGTACAGGATGAGGACCACAGAAAGTGTCTGGAAACCCTGCTCTGTCAGTCCAAAGCTGCCTCACCTACGTTGGCTATAGCTAAGAAAGGAGAATTCAGCTTGCTATGGAGCACTTTCTTATTTAACTCTTATTTACACACTTGCTTCTGGTGTGGTCTCCTTGGTGAAGGTGGACAAATGGCTTTAGAATGCAACTCCTGTGAAATAGCTGCTGCCTCTTACAAAAGGTAGATGAGCTCCGAGCATAGAGGAGGGTAACAGTTCAACTGCTGCTGGTGTTGATGGGCAGGGTGACTGCAGGTTGTGTTCCACACTACATGAAACTTCAGTTCTTGTTCCTGAAGGCTGTGGTTTCCCTGGTTTCATCAGAGCAGCAACACAGGAGCCTTCAAGATTCAAAAAAGCAACCTTGACTTGATGCAGGCTTGGACAGGGCCTTTTTCCTTGAGGATTCTTCTGCGAGTATGCTGAGGGTGACTGAAATGCAACTGTCCCCTTCTCCCTTCTCCTCCCACTCCCAGGAATGTTCTCTCACCTTAGGGCAGGGAAGTGGGTAATCTGGAGTGATAGTTGGTTAAGATATGGACTTACTTTGACTTCAGGCTTGCAATGAATATCCAAAGTTTTGCATTCCCCTAATAATTTTCTTTTAATCTTTTCTAAGGTGCCATTGTTGTTTTATGCTCATAAAAGTCTGAAGTGGCCCTCTTTTTCTTAATTTTTTTTTCTTCTTACTGCTACAGGAAATTAAAGATTTAAATGGAAGCTGGCCAGGAAAATAAACTGTGATATTGTCCATGTGTGGTTCTTGGTCAGTAGTGTTGCTACAGGCCAACAAAGATTGAGAAAAACAGATTTAAAGGCTTTGGATCATTAAGACATTCAGAAAATGGGATTTCTTACGTGTAGTTCCAGAATTAGATTGATTAAAACAACCTGCCTTCTGAAAAATGCTGTGCAGGCTTGTGTGCTAAAAAGACATAAGTCTCTGTCTGATACAAGGCATGGTATCGTGTGTCAGTTCCTTTATTATACAATAGCAGCCTGAAGCTATTGAGTGCGTGTATGTTTATGTGTACATAAAATATGTGTGTATATATGCACATATTTGTATATGCACAGAAGCACATGCACATATCCCCTCTGCTAGTTGAGTGGAAACACCTATAATCTGAAGAAATCATCATTTCTGTGATGAATAAAAGTACAATCCTATGAAATACATCTTTTTCTATGCATATTTTGGATTAGTGAGGGCTGAGTATTTTCCTATTCTTGTCCAGTTGTCACATTTTCTATTTAATTTCTTTTTCCAGGGATGGATATTCTAAGCAGTTTTTTGCATTACTATAACTTGGCACTTGTCTCTTTTGTAGGATGATTACAGAGTCTGCATGGATTTTAATATTATTCAGAAAGACTCTGTGCCCGTTTGTCCTGTTGATGCATCAGGCTGCTTCACAGCAGAAGTGACTGACTTTGCTGGACAATATGTGAAGGTCAGTGGTCTCAGAAAACGTAAATAACTATTTTATTCAAGAGAAATTTTATATATGGTGGAAGTGTTCTTTTCTTTCCGTAAGTGGCTTTGTCTTCAATGTGTCTGTGGTAACTGGAAAAATAAAAATGTGTTTTAACACTTGCAACAATGTTTATTACAGTATCTGAAAAATAAAGAATTTGAAACCGAAGTAATACAGTGTTTCTAGTAATGAAGGGGAAGAGGATTATCTCCTGTTTGCCTCTACTGCAGAGAGTCTTACTTCTCCCTTGTTTCTTATGGAAATGTTATTTATGCAGTCTCTAGGCAAGTGTGCAGAGGCCTCCTTTACCTCTGGATGACTTCTGAATTCACAGATGTCGTCATTAAGTTTATACCAGCCAGTTAGTGTAACGTGACTTGTTAGAGGAGAGAAATCCAGTCATTTTCCACACTTGTGGGATGTGTTGCAATGTGAATTTACTTGCCAATAATGGAAGAGAATCCATATAAGAGGAACTCGCAGGAACTCCAGATTGCTACAGGCACAAACCCATAGAAAGAAGTGCCTCTTTAATTCTACATGCTAAGAAAACAAATTGGTTTTAGTTGGTTTCCTGCTGGTACAGTTTGATAGCAAAGCATGCTCCTATAAACATAATTTACTTGAAACAGATTTAAAATCCTTGTATTGCATTTGAACTCAAACAGCTATCATTGCTTCCTGCTATATGTTAAAGCAAGTAAGAGGACACTGGAGGCTACATGTTTATCTTCCTGCCAGTAGGAGTCTGAACTTAAGGCTCTTGGCAAATAGTCTTATCATGATGAATTCTTAGCTTATGAATATTTCTGTATCATGAATTGTTGTATTTTTTCTTAATGTCATGTTGATATTTGTTTGTTCAGTAGATTGTCTTTAATTATAAATGTCCAACTTTCACTTCCAGCTTAGAACATAAATCCTGTTTAGTTGGTAAAGTATTGTAAAAGATGCTCCAACTTCTGTAACTGTAGGCACATTCGAGGAATGTGTTGTAGTAAAGTCTAAATATTAGGTAAGAAGCACTATGTGGCTTCCTGCCACAAAATCAGAAGACTCACGAAAAGATTTATGATATTAAATAATACAAATTCTGGCTTGTATTAGTGCTACAAAAAATTTGAATTTTTTACATCATTATTTGTATGTCAAAACATAGAGTTAAGGGCAAAACCAACTAATGCTGTATACCAGGATTTGGAGAGCTATTAACTTTCCAAATTTAGTGTTTTGTAGTCCCTCTGCAGTAAATGGATAAATTGTATGGAAGCTTCTTGGATTTTTTATGTGTAAGTATTGGATTATTTGTTAGGGTTTTCTTAATTTGGGTATTGGAGACAAATCCTGTGGTAGCATATGGAAATAGTGAAATTTGTATTCCAAGGAAATTTTTTTCTTTTGTCTTCTTAGGATGCAGATAAGAACATCATTAAATTACTGAAAGAGAAAGGCAGACTGGTTCACAGCAGTAACTTTAAGCACAGCTATCCTTTCTGCTGGAGGTAAGGAGAGAGTAATGTTCATATAGCTTTAAGATTGAGGGTTCTAACTGAGTAGTTCTTCAGGTTTGTCCCATTTTCCCCCTCCCTTGACCTACTTAATTTTTTTAACAAGACTAAAAGTAATAGGAATCAAGAATATTGAATTAGGAGAGCTCACATTTTGGTTTAGTAATCAAGTAAATAAAAAATTTTGGCCATAAATCTGATAAATTAAGTGTAGTGCTGACATTTTTTTTCTATTATGATTTTACAAGTATGTTTTTGTAGTTTGAAATTCTCATTCTTCAGTGTTGCGTGTAGTACTGCTAACTACCTTTTGAAGATGGCTATAATAAGTCTAAAAAAAGCTTATTTTCTAAACAGCTAAGTACTGAATGGTGGAAAAGTAGATTTTCGTACCCTTTGAATTCTATACAAATAAGTATATCGCAGAATGTCTTTAAATGTTTGTTTTCAAACTTTCTATGTTTTGAATAAAATGGCTGTTTATTATAGCTGTTTCCATTGTTATTTCTTTTTAACCATGTAAAGTTATTTCTTTCTCTGGAGTCTGGTAGAACCCAGTTGCTTATAATGTGGAAGCATCTGTGTTGTTGATTAAAATCAAAGTTAGCATTTTTCCACTGCAGTGGGTAGTAAGTGTAATACATAAATATGTTTTTCTGCTCGATCATTCCTGAATAGAGTTCCCAAACAATGGTTATGTCTCTGATCAGAAGTAGCAATTGACATGTTCATAATATGTGTAGGGACTACTTAGAAATACTGGGGTTTTTCAGCTGGAAAGTAGAGATTAGCTCTGGAATGTCAGGTAGGTGGTTCAGCACAGCGGCCTGGCAAGAGTCTTCCTTCTCAGATTGGGAATTTTGTAATGTGAGAAGTTTCGGCTGTGGAAATACAAGCTAGATAAATTTAGTCTAGAAATGGAGTATGTTTTTATTAGTGTCCTCTCTGGTTTTAAGTGTATACATTTATTACTACAAAATAGAGGAAAAAAAATAATCACCGAACAATGTCAAATTTAAATATAGAAACTTCAGTAATCTTTTAGTAGGAATATTGTATTAAACTGCTTTATTAGAAATAAAGACACTTCAAAAAATAAAATACCTAATTTTGTATCTGAAATGACTCGAACATTTTAAGTCATATCTGATGCATATAGAGCCTGTACCGAAATAACTCTGATAAAAGCTTTTCTCTCTGCCTAGCTTTAATGCTTCTAGGTGAAGTGTGTTAGCAGTGTGCATTTATCTTTGATTTATAGCAAGAATAACCTTTACTTGCTCTTGAATAGCATGATTGGCTTGTTTCTAACAGCTTCTTGGGGGAAGAAGGGGAATTGCTCTTCAGGTGTTATGTCCTTGATGATTTGGGACAGTTTTCAAAAAGTGACAGCCCCAAAACAAGCAATGTTTGTGTTTTTCTTATGGGGCGATTCAAATGTACAGTCGTGGCCTTCTGAGACAAACCAGTAATGTAGAAATGCTGATTCTGTAGAACATACTTAATCCTGCCACTCTGTTGACATTTTTGTTGATTGATGATAAGTTGCAGGCAGCACCTAGCAGCAAATTATCTGGTGGGAAGAACAGAATAATGGATTCTACTTGAAAAGCTCATTTCACTGCCATCAGAAATCAAACCATAATTGGAATATGCTAAAAGTAGAAGAGTAGTTCTTAAACTTTGAACATAGTTATAAGTTATTTTGATTAATGTAAGAAAACTTTGAAATCAGACTCTTCTACTTAATGTACTACTGTTCACGCTTTTCCATGAAGCCAGGCAATTGTTGAATCCTCAGTATGTTGAGATATTTTCTCTTTTATTAGATATCATCAAATTAGGGTCCTTCTCTACATTTTCTTGTTATTGTGATATGTAGTAATTTTCTGTCAACTAAACCTTTAAAATCTGAGAGAGGAAAAAAGTAACAACTTGGTAAGTACACAGCAGATATATTTCAGTTATAATTCCCCTTCACTGGAATTGCTGAAGATGCAGCTTCTTGGTCAAAACCACTCTCTGTAGATGTGAGATGTTGAGAGTCTTTATGGTCTATAGGTACCAATTTAACAACTGTGAAAGGCAGCAAAGTGCCCATCGCAGCTACTATGTACTGTTCTGTTAGGGAGCAATATAGGGAAGTCCTGCCATTGAGAGGTACAGAAGCTTTGGCTTTTTCAAGCCAGTGAAAGCAAAGCCAAGAAGCATCTTTTTATCAGTTATTGTTTGTTTCCTAAATGACAAGAAAATGGAATGGAAATAAGATCACAGTAACTTGTTTTAAGCAGCTGTGCAGTCCAAAACAGGTATGAGAAAACTATTGGGAGTGTGTAGTGTCCACAGAGAATGGTATTTCCAATCTATGTCTTTTCAAGTACAAAGGTTGTATTTCAGAGATGCTAATTTTGTGGCACTGCTAAGGAACAGGCAATTTGCTCAGATGCTTTGGTTCCTGATACAATTCTAAAGGACATAATTATAAGTTGAGACAGAGAGGAATGTTTAGGCAGGAATTTTGTAAGCATCAGTTTGTGATTTATATCTCTCTGGTTGGTTTTTCCCTTGTCTTGTACTGCTGGAAAACACAATCCAGTAATGGGTATTTCTCATTTGATTCATTGGTTTCCTCGACACTCTCACCAGTCATGAGGGGCAGAAATGTGTAAGATGTGACTGGTTGGGCAGATTTTCAGCCTGTTGTACTGGTTTTGTCTCCTGCTGAGACACTACTTGGCAGAACAGGCAGAAGAAAGAAAACATTCAGGGAAACTCTGCCATCTCCCATTTCTTACTAACTTCACGTAGGTGGGAACAGCGCTCTGTGGGTGCTTTGGAATGGTTACCGAGTATCATAAAGTTACAGTGGTAGGTTGAAAGCCTGGGAAATGATTGCAGCATCATCTGCTTGTCTCTTTTTTGTAGACCCTTTGTGTCTGAAGCTACTTTTGCACTAAAGCTTGTCTTCATCAGCCTCATCTGTCAGCCGCTTGCTCCTGACAGAGCTTGGTACCAGTTTATTGTCCCACCATTCTTTTTGCAATATATTAAGACCACGTGAGAATTCTTGTTTCCAGTAGCTCAAGACCTTATATGTGATGGCAATTCATCATTCTTCAGCACATCTAAACCAAGATTCTGAGTGAAGCTAAAATTCTTCCAGGGTACCTTGTAGCTTGCAGAATACTTTCTTTTTTATTGTGATCCTGCTGCTGTGTGAGGAGTTAAATGAACTGTTCTCTTTTTTAGGTGTTAGGACTTAAATTTGAGCAGCAGAAACTCTAGCTTAGTGTGTTTGCATTTAGTGACTACGACACTTTCAGTATTGATTTGAGCCATTTCCTGTAAAGTCATAGATACTTTAACTCTTAAAAAGATGCAGATCAAAGTGTATCGCTTATTCTGAATAAGCGATTCTTATTCAGATTATTCTTAATACCATATTCTGAAATATGGTATTAAGAGAAGGGATGTGGTTTTTATTTTTGGGCTTTATGCAATGTAAGTGCAGTTTTTCAGGTTTGAAGAGTGTTTGCTATGGATTTTCTTTTCTTCTGTTGGTCAGGCAGGTGTACCTCTGGGGAGTGCTTCCACAGCAGCAGTTTTAATTTACATCATAATCTCCAGTAGTTTGTGAATTTCAAACGAGTCCTTGCTATGGATATAAGTAAAATGAATTAAAATTTTAAGATGGGTTGTTTACAGTAATGACTGCATGTTAGGAGATAATGGTAGTTTCTCAGGGTTTGCTTGCAAATCATTGTTGTGCAAGTGTATTTCCAAGTTCTGAGGCAAAGTGACTTAAACAAAAGCAGTATTTTAAGAAACATTTTGTGGGGTGGATTGTTACTAAGGGAGAATGAGTTTCTTATCCCAGTGTTGCTGCTCTGTACCCATAGGCAGATTCTGTTGCCTAGGATGGAATTGCCCTTTTCAAGTTGGAGTAATGGAAAAAATGTGAAGGATTAGAACTGTTTGAACTCTCAAATAGTGACTTTTACCCACTATTTGATTCCTGGTTCCTTTTGAAGGATGCATCCTACTTGAAAAATCTCTCAAGACAGTAAGCAGTTGTTGTAGTATAGAACTGACAAATAAGAGACCGGGTTGAGAGAGAATGCAGTGAGAAGTTTAAAGAAACTAATTTTACTGGGTAATTTAGGGATATGATCAGTCTGTACACTCTGCCCTACAGTGTTCCTGTTTCTGAGAAATCCCAAGTTCTGAATCTGCTCCCACCCTATATGGGTTTCACTGAATGTTGAAGTAAGAAATATATAAGAAATCTTTATAACTCCTTACTTTTGTATATTTATCTGGATCTCTTGCTTTCCTTGTCCTCATGGAATGCAACATTCTTCAAGTATAACCCTGGATACTGTTACTTCATCTTTGATTTATTATTATTCTTTTAAATACAGATAGTAAAAACATAAGCATAATGTTTTCTGGCTTTTCAGATTGATGGATGCGTAAATAAGTACAGAATGAGCGAAAGTGGAAGACTTAAATATGACCCATTTTAATACTTACCTGAAGTTCCTATTATTGTACTATGTAGGAACATAAATTTCAAATTCAAGTGTTGTTTGAATGTTCTCATGATTTCTCTTGCTATACAGATTACTCAATTTGCTGGGTTTGAAGGCTTTTAAAAAATTTTATTTTTAGGATTTGATTTTAAAATAGTAGCTCACATAAGTGTAACAATTTGTGTAATTTAAAAAACAAAACAAAACCCAACCTTTGTAACTGTGATAATATTTCAGGAGCAACAATGAATTCAGACTGTGGAAGGGGGACTGTCATGTACAAAAATACATTTTTAAAGAGTATTTTATAAGTAATATAGCACTGAAAATGTTTTTGTTTGCTTTACTCCCTTCCCCATCACCTTCCCTCTACAGGTCAGATACACCGTTGATATACAAAGCTGTGCCAAGCTGGTTTGTAAGAGTGGAGCACATGGTGGAGAAGCTGCTGGAGAATAATGCCCAGTGCTACTGGTAATGTCCCCTGCATGTATTTATTTTTTTAACTCTTTGCTCAGGATTGGGGATGGCAGTGTGACAGAAGTCTACAAGGCTCTGTTTCACTGTTCATGTGCAAACTTAACGTCATATTTCCATACTGTCTTTCTAAGCCACTGTTACTGGAATGGGGCTGGTAACCAGTTTTAAATAGTGTTTTATCTCAGGATTCAGAATTGTGCCTCAAACTGGTAGAGCAATGGGATAGCCTTCCTGGTACAAGCAGATATAACTTGCTTAATTGCATATCAGCCCAGTGCTTGGACATGTTTGTATGCTACTCCTTTCTTGTGTTGAGAAGGCATTCTTTGCTTGTATAAAATCCCAATGGGAAATGTATATTGTGCTGTAAGGTTGAATACATGCTAATAATTTACAGTGAAATACGTTACAGGATCATTAAAAGTATCCTCAAATCATATTATGTGATGCTGAGAAATTCAGCATAAGAGAAAGTGCAAGGAAAAATCAACCTGTGGAAGCATGAGGGTGCCAAGTTGAGCCTCCCAAAAGGGTCTGCTAGAGAGAAGAATTTAGGCAACTAGACTCTGGGTGTTTATTGTTCCAAATTAAACTAATTTTTAGATAAGATTTTTTTTCTTTTCATCTAGTTATTACAGATAAGGTTGATGCTTTGTTATAGGTGCACCTGAAGAAAAGAATCCCACAACCAACCAACACCCTGTGCCCCTAAACCCAGTCTCCCCCCCAACACCCACAAAAAACCCCACCCAACTTCCTGAGGTTGTGTGAGTTGTAAGTAACCTCACTTTCAGAGGTTTAAATTGAAACTTTCTACTAGTGCCAAAAATTAAATCTTTATATAGGGAATGTGAAAAAATATTTGTTTGAAATTTATGTAGAAAACAACATACAAGTTTTAGGTAATTTAAATGCACTATTCATTTAGCAGTAAGATAGAACTGTTGGTGATGGTAGCCGTTTTGAGAGTCAGTTATGGGTTTATGGTGTGTTAGTAACTATTGAACCCTACCTTCTCCACCTCCATAACCTTTATTTTTATTTCTCCTCTTCAGAAATAACTTGTGCCTGGGAAGTTGAGAACAGGTGGGGAAAATGTGGCGGTTACAGCCTCATTCAGTTATACGATGTGCCATTTCGGTTGATGTTCAGTCTTTCCGTATGAGGACTGTAGGAAAGTTGGGATTCCAGCCCTGTGTGCCTCTGCTCAGCAACCGGAATGGTGTTTAGGAAGGTGACTCAACTTTCAGTGAACAATTACGGCTTAAGCTGCGTTCTCAGGGTTTTTTTTTATTTTTTTCATGGACAGTAGTTAGCCATTAAATTCTCCGTGAGCAGCTTTTGCGTAACTGCTTACGTGGTATGAGCACTGTAAATATTGAAATATGTGGGAAAAGTTAGTGATCCATGATACAGACTGTCCAAAAATGCTGCAGCGTTGGCTTGTTAATAAGCACATGCCCAGTCTGGATATGTAAGAAGATTTTATAGATTAGTAAGTGTTGCTTTCTGTTTTCCATAACACAACATACTGTGATCCTTCTTTGGGGGAAAAATAAGCTGGAGAGGGGGTGAAAGTGTTTGTTCTTAGCTTTAATTAGCTTTCTCAAGATGGTTTTACTGTTTTGATGACTGACAGTAGACCTGCATACTTAATTTTCACATGAACATGAAGAAAAATGTAATGATCCTATTAAGGAAGTGTTTGAATGATTGAGGTAGTTTTGCTTTTCCAGAAGCAAAGCTTCAAGAAGAAACTGCTAAGTAACCTCCCCTCATCCAGGAGCTATTAATAAGAATTAGGAAACATTTAAACCCTACCTCATCTACATATTTGGGTTTTAAGTGATGCTTTTTCTAAGCGTTGAGTAGCGGGCATACAAATGGAACCAAACATGAGAGCTGTTGTTTGCAAAGGTTGGATGAGAAGACCAGGCAATTGTATTAATTGGCAGTACTCAATGTGCTTGGAATTAAAGTAACCATTTGTCCTTTAGGCAATTCTTGAGTCTCAACATAATTCTGTAGTTGACCATAAAACTGATTCCTCAAGATTCCTCTCAAAAGAGTATAGTCTTAGAGATTTTGAGAAACTTTTTGTAGAGAATATGGCCTGAAGTAGAGCTGCGTTATCACTAAATGATTAATAAAATAATATTAATATATATTTCCAGTATATGATTTCATAATTACTCATTTGAATACTCAGTGCCTTTTTTTACATAAAGATGGCATTTAAAATGTAGCTTTTTAAAAGAAAAAGACATTAATTTTAAGGTTTTCTTCCTATATTCTCCACTGATACCAATTTTGTTTGGGATGGAACTTCTTAAGTTGTTGTTGACAATGCTAGTATTTATTTAGATTTTGGGAAGTCCATCCTTCCCAAAACCTACTTTTTTGCTTTTGAAGAGGCTCAATCTCTGAAAGTGTCACAGGAATAATACCTAGCTTTTTAAAAATTTATTTTTGGACTCTCTGGGGCTTCAGCATGTCCTGAAAATGAGAAAATTGGGGATAAATGCTTTTCAGACTATATTAACCTTTGCAAAATGAGTTTGCATTCCTTTTTTTATTCTTATAAATGACTGATAGGTATATTGTCCCTTAAGAATAGCTGCACTCTTTATAGATATCCTTTTTGATGAAGTAGATTAAACATAGTTGGACAAACTTTGCAACCTGATTGCATTTCTAATTAGTTTTTTAATGAATTAGCCTACTGATAAAGCCATAGTTATTCAGAATTTAAAGCCAGCAACTGTGACTTCATTTTTCAAAATGAACTTACATATAGCCTTCAAGAATTATTACGTGAGTAAAGTGCCTGCATTTTTGTAAAATCAGAAACCAAAGAAACCTTTCTTCTTTCTCCCAACCTTATTCTGATCAGAGCGGGAAGCAATTTGTGCTGGATGTTGCTGAAAATGCAGAATTGGAACAGTGTTTAAGAGACTCTGTTTCAGTCTTTAATCCAGGGTCCGTTACTGACTGTTCCCTTTACCACACAACTGTCAGAAGAGATTAAGTGAAAAAATGAAATCTTGCAATTTAAAAAAAAAAAAAGTATTCATATTCAGCAAACCTACTCCTTTGGTACTTGAGAGAAAGAGGGGTAGATTTGGCTGCTGTATCATTCAGGGCTGTCTGACCTTGATTTCCTGTTGCATCGATGCAGAGAGTTTGGTGCAGCACCGGAGGTGGGTCCTGGTGTCAGTGGTCTGGATTTCAGCCCTTAATTATTTGTTGTAACTATCAGCTTATAGAATGACTTGTTGGAAGAGCATTTCCCCTCTAACCACAGACTAAATGACACTGCCTTAGATTCCGTTCTATTATATAGGACTAAGTCCTGTCATCACAGAGCTCAAAAATTAAAAATTTATAAGTTATTTTAAAGAATAAATTAGTGCAATTTATACTTATCTTTCTAAGCTGTTGTAGATCACACTTGTGGCAGTGTATGTAATGTTTTTATGCTTGCAGGTACAAGAGAAAAAGTTCTGTAGACTGTGTAGTCCGTATTTAAATAGCCATTTTGAACTCTTTTTTTAAAATTACTTTTATGTTCTAAAAGCCTCCCTCGGTTACAGTTCTACTCAGTAACTCCTGAAAGATTACCTTCTGGTGTTAGAGGCTATTGTGCAGTTCTGACATTGTTTACATAGGATGTACAGCACTTGGTATAGTAGAAAAATGAGCAGTTATGGGATTTCAAAGAAGCCAAGCCTTTTGTTCTTGCATCTTCATGGCATTGGAAAAAAAGAGCTTGATATATAGGTCCTTAGTTGAAGGTGTCCTTTTTTTGACTTTTATCACTTAAACTGTTAGTTCTTATTGAAAGTACCGCACAGAACATATCCGATAGGCCTTTCTGCTAGAAATGAATTTCCAGCTTTACAAAGTGTGAATTTTGCACACATTTCCTGCTGTTCTGTGTGAGAAGTTTGAGACCAAGTGATTTCATGTGCGTCAGTTGAACACATGAATCTTCTGAGAAGCTTTTGATCTGGGTCTTTCTAATCTTTGACCAGCCACCGCCTTTGCTGAGCAGCAAACTATCTCCCACCTTTTGAAAGGTGTGATTTCATCAGAGATTAGGCCTATCTTTTGTTATAAACCCTAAGGCTGGGAGGGTGTGCAGGAGATGGGCTGTAGAGCCCACCTGTAATAGAAAGCTGACATTTTGTTCTACTAAAATTGTAACTTTTGTGCAGATGAGAAATGTGAGTCTTAGCAGGGTCAACAAAATTTTAAGTCATAACAGAATTGTAGCATAATGGAGAACATCAGTTACCGAGTCCCCTGTTTTCCTCCTTTTTTTTTTTTTTTTTTTTGTTAGGATGTCTCAGGATATTTTCTTTCCCAGTTCTTTAGCATTAATAATTACATTTTATCTGAAGAGATTAAAATGCATCTTTTGTTTGTGGGCGGGAATCCCATCCCCCCCCCTTTTCCCCCTTTTTTTTTTTAATATGACCATGAAATTGCAACTCTTCTTTTTGAATCATTGATCACGCTTTTGTTACTCAGGAAACCTGAGTACAAATTACGTCTTCTCTCTAGTAGCGTTTGTGGGGAATAATATAGCAATGTGCGGTCACTAGATGGCAACATTTCCCAAGGAAAAATTCAAACTAGCGTCATTGCCTACAGTAGGAGGTGGAAAAAAAAATTGCTGCAGGGTTAGCCTTGTGTTTGTGTAATTTAGAACAGCGTAAAGTCAGAAGATTGTATTACTTGCTGTTATCAGACATAGTTGAGGATCAGAAGTGAATTTTGAGGCTTGTTCCAGTTGATTTTGATGGCTTGTGTTCTGCTGTGTCCTAAATTTGCTGTTTCCACTCTAAGCCTCTTGAGCAGAGATTGCCAGTTATGTCAGGGATACTGCAGGGATCTTTTCAGTCCCAGTGAATGGTCATCAAAAGCTTGTTGTTTGGTTCAAGTAATACCTTATTAAATACTCCAAATGTCAATTCACTGGGCAGTTATAGTACTAATTTCTCAGGCAGCTAGTAGATCTATCTGCATGGTATGTTGAATAACTGCCACCTTTATAGAATTGCAAACATATTTATATATATATAAAAATTTAAACGAATTTGAAGTGATAATGCTGTTTAAAAAATACTTTGTAACTATGAATATTAGAATATTCCAAAAGAAACTATGCAGAAAGAAGAAAAGGGAAAGCTTCATTTCTCACTGGTTCCAGGACGCAGGGATTTTTGCCATCATCCGTAAAGTGAAAAATTTTAATAGCAATTAGCGTGATGTCTGGGTCATGCAAATAAAATCTATCAGGATTTTGTTATTCCAAGTGTGTTACCGAAGTGGAGGTTACGGCTTGGCTTCATCCTGCCTTGCCAAGCAGCTGTGCGGTGCTGCCGGCGGGGCCGGGATGCAGTCTGCAGCAGCATTGCAGTCTCACGCTCAAGTGTTGGTTGCTATGGGAACCGGGATAAAAGAGGGAAGAAAAACATTGCTGTATCAAAATGATTGAAAGCGCTATTCATTTAGCAAATGTAAGCTGCGTATAAGCAGAAAATTCTCTTGCACTGGTGGAGGCAACCCCAGCTGGGGTGGGGTGTGTGTGGTTGTGCACCGTTCTAATAAGCTTTTGTAAACTGAGGAGGAGAAAAGAGTCTGCTGCAGTGGAAATTCTGCCTGTTGTGCAAACATCTGACCTTTCCTCTCTCTTCCCCTTCCGCCCGCCAGCCTCCCCTGATGTTTAATTAGGTCCATGATATAGATTGGCGCTAATTAAAGTGTCGAAAGGGCATGAATAGTTGCTTATTTTATCTCCTTGAATTAAAAACCATTAAAAATCAATTTGAGGGCATGTTGAAGGAGGCTTGTTATTAGAGTAAATTAACATAATGGAATTTAAGACTTTGTCTTCTAGGGGTTGGTGAATGTTTAGAATGAAAAGCAAATTCTAAAACAAAAACCCCAGCTGTTATGCTATGAATTTAAATAAATCCATACATATTTAGTTAAACAACATAGGATAACTACTTAATCAGCTTTGGTTTTGCTGTTACATCTTGACTGTCTTCTGAAGGAACAACTGTTCTCCTTTCCAGACGTATAAGTAATTCCTGATTTCAGGTGTTGCTTAAACAGTTACCGACTCGCCAAATGAAAGGATAGGTCTGGGGCCGTCTTCTCGGAACCAAACATATCGAATGCTGAGTGCTAATCTGGTATTAGAATTCCTAATTCACACTATTAAAGTTAATGTTTTGTTTATGAACTTTATAGTGTAACGTTTATGGGACTATTTTTCAAATAATTCGTAAGCTAAGAGCTTCCTTCCATTAGTAATTATGAAGTAAATTTTATCCAATACATAAAGTTGCTGTGGTTTTTCAAAGCATGTCATGAATAAAATTAGCTAATGAGAGGAATGATGAAAAGTGAGAAAGGATTAGTGTATCTCTGTGTAACACCTTAAACAGCTTTTAATAATAAAAATAAAAATAAATTGATGATAAAACATGAGGCTTGTGCTGTGGCAATATTTGGCAGCTGTTTATTTCAGGAGGGGTATTTGTGTTTACGGAAAAGAGGGACAGTACTGCTTTGAGTTCCTGTACCCTCTGACAGAGCAAGGTGAGCCAAATCATAGAGTCACACAGAGCACAGCTCAGCTTTAAAATGCAATAATAAAATGAATTCAGTCTTTGCAATTGTGTTATGAGCATGAAAGAGATACTTCAAAATATACGTACAGAAAAGGAACAGATGTCTTAATCCTTTTAATGTTCCCTTCTGGATTATGTAATAATTTAGATTTTTTTTTTTTACACGCTGCTCATTTCTGGAGACAAGAGTCTGAAAACAAATATACTAATTTTAATAGATGCTGTTCCCCAGGTATGAATTGGTGATGAGAAGTCACTGGACCAGCAGCCGTGGTAGTTTCCTCTCAGCACACCCATTCATGCTCTGGGATTTCAGATGGTCCCTAGTTTGCTGTTTTCAAATCCATATCCTCTTTGCTTGTGTGACTTGCATGGGTAGTACATAGACTCTGAAGGCAAAGAAAATGTTTTCTGTTGTGATAAGCTAATAAATGTTGTTAAATGACTGGATTTTGTTTTGCTTATCATGGGTTTTTGGGTTTTTTTGCTTGTCAAACAGGGTTTTTATTTTAGACACTAGGAAAATGAATAGCTACCAAGAAAGCAAGTGGGAGTTCACTGTGCAGAGGACTTAGTGATGCATGAATTTAGCAAAACCCCAACTCTGCTTCAAAAATAGGAACTAACAGTCAAAATGGACATATAAATTTGGAGCACATTAATAATTTTCATAATCTCTAATGTGTTAAGATAGAGTTTTTATGTTGGGTCAGTAAGATAGAAATTAGCATTCAAGCAGGTTGAAACTAGTGTGCTTTTATTCAAAATCTTTCTCATTCATGATGTGACAAATCAATATTTATTCCTTTGTGTTGTGGATTTCAGTTCCTTGAACTTTTCAGCTGCTGAAATGTCTGCATTCTCAAGTTTATTTAGTGCACTCTCCTGGGTGCCAAGCAAGTAGAAGTAGCTATTACCCCACACTATTCTACAGGCATGAATCAAGACAACCACGACCTGCTGAGACAGCAATCTCCTTAACCTTGCTAAATGCCTGAGAAAGAAGTACGAAGTCCTATCTGTGTCATTTTGCAGAGAAATTTGAAGGTCAAACCCAATACAAATTGTAGACCAGTTAGGAAATAAAAACCCCACAACTAAACAACCACCCTATTTCTAACAGCACAGTTTTAAGAACTGCAGCAGGATTGCATTGGGAGAGAAATCCCTGCTTTGACTTCAGTTGTAAACTCGTGAAACTATTTGATGCTGGAGCTTGACCTTTCCTGAGATGGGAATCTGTTCAGTGCAGATTAGCAGTGGGTCACCCTAAACGGTCTGCGGCACCGCTCACCTTCCAAGTCACACCCCACTGTGAATTCAGTGCAGTCACCGGTATGCATTTGTGCTTTCAAGCTGAAGGGGGTTTGTGACCGATACCTGGTTAAATGTGAAAACCGTGTATGTTAGCATACGGGAAAGGGCTTTTTTTTCATATGTCTGTGTTGTAAAATAGGAATATTTATGTGGGTGGCCTTGCTTTCTTTTTGTCTTTTTATTCTTTTCACAGCTTCTAAATATCCATGCTGTGAGGACAGTTCTGATGCATGGGGATCAGTGTTTTTACCTTGGCAAATTGTGCTGCCATTAACTCCATTCATTTTCAGGGGACTATTTCAGCTTTTGGGTTTAGGTAATAGGTGTTTAACACACCCCAAAATGTCCTGAAAGCTGAGGACCAGTGTCAGTAGTGATTCATGGTTTTATCACGGTCTTACCAAAGTCACAATTCTGTTTGCAATGTACTTGGGAATACAGATGGAAAAATTAACTGGGAATTATGAGGAGGACTATGGGCTGATAGATTAAACACAGAATAGTATAATCTCAGGGCGAGGCCATGTCTCTTCAATTACTGCATGGGAGAAAAGGGAGCAGAATTCGTCAGAGGGTGGCATTCCTCAGGCTGCCCTCAGTCTCCTTAGTTGAGAAAAACAAACGGTCTTTCTGCAAATTTAAGAAATAATTGCTTTGTGTAGATGGGAGAGTAAAAAATGCTTCCTTAACTAATAATATATACCTGTGGCAGTGTGTTATCTTTATTAAAATTTAGCAAGAGAAGTATACCAAGAAAATACCTAAGAGAAGAGGATTTAAAAGAAATGGGAAAAAACCCTGTAGAAACAGTAACCTGGAGTTGGTGTAACATAATGATCAGGCATTTGAACAAGGTCTTTGAGAATACTCTTCCCAGCCTAGTGAAATATTGAAATAGAAGGTGCCTCTGAATATTTTTTAAATTTTTTTTGTTCCTTATGATACCGAGGTAAGTCAGAAGTGTCAGACTGAGATATCTGTAGCTAAATCTAGTGAGACTAAATAAAAGGAACAGGCTGTAGCCTTGGAGAACTGGGTGACAGGCGAGGCTGTTCTCTGCTGCAGATCCCTGCTCTGGCCTGGTCCCAGTTGGAGGCTGGTTCAGTCTCTGGGTGACAGTTTGGGCAGCATCTGTGTGGTGGAAAGAACCAATTGTTTTAAGTAACAGTCTCTGTGAGTGATGGGCTCAAAATGTGTTTAAGATACAGGCTCTTTTCATTTTATTTGATGGCTGTGTCAGTGTTATTTCTGTGTTGTACCTCTGAAATGCCACAAATCATTGTTGCAAATGTGGTTTATAGTAGATGAAGTGGTTTGTGTTTTATGTTCCACTAAAAACTGGCAGCAGGGTCAGACAATTTTACCAGAAGAGGTGAATTATATGCTTTCACAGCTCAGAGAGAGAGATCACACCACATACATTTTTGTGGTTAATGTCCACTTTGGGGATAAAATTAATTTTTCATGCATGTTTTGAGGAGGTAGAGTTGAAACTCTTAGCATTTTAATGTCATTGGGGGATTGTTTCAGCCTCTAGCTATGTTAAATGGGACTAATAATTTCAGCTAATCAGTGTCTAACAACTTCTGAAAAATGGAAACTAGTTTAGGAGTGATGTAAAGAGAAGTTTTCCACATTAGTGGAATGCTAGGCAAATGCTAATGATCCTCATAGAGTTTCCACTTGTGTTTGGAGAGAGGGTCTCTTAAGGTCACCACAAAAAGTTAATAGTAATGAGTCTCACTCTAAAACAAATTGTGAAAGCCTGCGTATGTTTCTAAATTTCAAAGCAGGGGTATGGATGTCATGTGAAACATTAGTCACTGAGTTTGTTTAAAAACTTCTATATTACATTTTTGTTTAAGAAATGTTGCAGGAGATAAATTTGCAGCCAAAAGTAAATCTAGAAATGAGTAGTGAAGCTGTGAAACTTAAGGCTGGTATTTAGCGAGTCTTTTAATGGTAGCTTTTCTATGACAACTTTGGCATCAAGAAGTCTTGAGATCTCCACATGATATCATCATTGGTAAAACTTCTAAAAGACAGTTGCTTTCATTTTCATGAGTAGATTTTTGAGGGATGCTCACACTTATTTCATAAATCTCCTGCTGTTGGGCCAAATCCTACCTTAGTGTGTCATGTGAATCCATTCTTTTATTTTGTCCTTTAAGGATTCTTTCATTTTTGTTACTCTTGGGGCTAATCTGTGATTAAAAAACGTTCTTCTTCAAATAAATGTTTGATTGAGTACCAAAAGGTTCAAAAAGAAAAGATAGAAGAGGACGTATGTTTTCTGTAGTTTGACTGTTCCTTTCTTTAGAAACTCTGGGTCTCTAAATCCAGCTCATACTTTGGGAAGGGACCTTCTAGTTACACTGGAGAAATGAACCCAGAAAAACTTGCCATGGTTTGTTCGATAATTCTAGAGTTGTTTGCATTATTGTTGGCTGTTCATTTACAGCTTCTGTGCATCTGTTACACTGTCTTAAGGTTTTTCTTCCTATGAGTTTCATTCGAGGTTGGTCTTCTTAAATGCACTTTTGGGGTTGAAGAGGGTATATTGTTGGCCTCAAACCCCATTGTTTTTCCTTGTCTGCTATATAATCATTGTATATCACTGTTAATTATTTGGTTACATCACAAGAGAAAACAATTGGTTCCTAATCAAACCATCAGTCCATTTAGCATAGCCAGGAAACCTGCCTAGGCATCAGATTCTGAGGCTAACCTGTGACCTCCAAGACACTTTCATATGATGAAAATTTGTCTTTAACATCCCTCAGAGCCCATTAGCGCTCAAAATGAGTTTTTAGCAAGCACTGGTATGTTTCTGTGTTTGGCGGGGGTGGTGTTTTTGTTTTTCAATTGGAGAATTAAAAATGGAAATGATAAATAGTGCGAAAAGGCTTTTTTGTAGGATATATCAACCTGGGATTTCGTTATTCTACAAGCCTAAAGGTAATGTGCAGATACGTGGATGCACATGCATAATGCAAGGTGCCTTTTGATGCTATTACTCCAGCCTTTTGAAACTTCATAATTTAATTCAGCACCAAAATCAGTAATCGGTATTTTTGGTATGTAAAATAAAACAGCAGTGTTGTTACCCCCCCTTAGCCATAATCCTCCCATGTTGTACTGTCCTGAGGATTTTTGAACATCCTTAATGGATCTGTTGTATGTTGCACACATTTTTACTGAGTTATTTTAAAGTAAACATGGTATTTTTCACTCCTACAGCTTACTTGAAGATCAAAGAAAGGCAGAAGAAATGGTGTTACATCTTTGGCAGCAAGTCTATAGGCCTTGCAATAGCCAGTGCTGCAATATTCAGTGCTCCAGTTCACGCAGTGTGCTGAAATCAACTTGTTTTGTCTATGAAATAAAATATAACCATTCTTACCAGCTTCCTTTTAAGTGGAACGTAGTGATAAAAGAATACTTTTCTTATTTTCTGAACAGGGTTCCGGATTTTGTGAGGGAGAAGCGTTTTGGGAACTGGCTTAAAGATGCACGAGACTGGGCTATATCTAGAAACCGGTACTGGGGAACACCCATCCCCTTGTGGGTCAGTGAGGATTTTGAAGAGGTAAGAAAACAAAGGTTTCCAGTTGACAGAAAAGCCTATCTATATAAGTTGTTTGCTTATTTCTATAGAATGTTATATGTTTGGCTGCTGCAGTCTTAAGTTCTATTAATATGCCTTAAAGGTTTATCTACAGCAGGTGATATGTGCATACGTCTGCATATATTTCTATGCCCATACACATTTTCTTTGCTTTTGCTTGAAAACTGCAAGCAATTTTTTCTGTTTTTTATACAAGAATTAATCTTTCCTGGAAGAATTTGCAGTAATGGTAAATCTCATGGAAATTACAAATGCCGTGAGAAAATGGCAAGGGAGAGATTTCTTTTTCTTTTTTTTTTTCCTCGGTCTTTTCAGTCTGTTTTTGAAATTCTGATGCTGGGTTACTTCAAGTTAAATGAATTGCTGAAGGCACAAAAGGGAGTCCACCAATGGCAAACAATGAAAATATATATTTGTAGTGCTACAAATCTGAATATAACAGATGAAAAAATGTGAATCTTACTGGGATGATGAAAGTGTATAATGGGAATGCTGAAAATGAGTTTCTTGAAGTTGTAAGGTACCCTGCCATTGGTAACATAAAGCAAACTGTGCAAGTCAGTACTTTACACAGTTTTGACTGCTGTTTTCTAACCCCAAGTCAAAACCTCAAGTTTTAAAACTGTTTCTGAAGACTTTTTTTTTTTTTCTGTATGGGTTAGTTCCATTAGACACGTATGGTGAGTCCTTCCTCACATTGGAAGTAGGAAATGCTAATCAGTGTCAGGATGTCCATGGAAGATGAATACTGATGGCAACATCCCAAGCCTTTGTTTTTATCTCCCTTAATTTGAAAAGATTTTAATTTTCGTTTTAGATGTGGAAGACCTCAAATAAGAAAATGTATGCTAGAAATGTGTTGTGTTGTTTTTGTTTTTTTTTTTTTTTCTTAAACTGCACTATTGCTTAGATCTGCATTGTAAACCATATTTTATTTCCTCTTC
>JAOXJM010000003.1:20080857-20122563 GCA_026413425.1 Tringa solitaria
AACCAACCCCAACCCTGCCTTGCCTCAAAATGGAAGGGTGTTAAAATGATGAAGCCAGGAAAGATGACAAGACTGTCTAAAACATCAAGCAAAAATATTTAGAATTCCTGGAAAAGATTATAATTGAGATCCACTGAGTTGGTTGCATTATAGGTATTTCATTGTCATTATAAGTATCCTATTTATAATACCTTTTTGCATCTTCTTATGATCTTATCAATGTAAATCTTAGTTTTGATTGGATTGGGTATTATGACTCAATTCATTATTTCCATCTTGTGAGAGGTGCTAACAAAAGATGATTTTGAAATAGCTCTGTTTTTTGTTTTCAGCAAGTTATTTCCTCATCTTCTCCACAAAGAGAGAAGAAAAACCTGTTTGTTCATTTTTCAAATTGCCCCAAACAGGGCGTAATTGAGTCTCTTGCCAGAGATTTCTGAGAAGGGGGTAAAATGTTTTCAATCTGCTCAAACAGATGCAATGAAAATGAAGCAATATAATGTTTCCTTTTTAATCTAGGGAGGATCTCATCGACAAAAAAATTGAAAGTGCCGTTTCTTGTTTGCAGTCTGTTATTGAGCTAGGACGAGTAATCAGAGACAGAAAAACCATTCCAGTAAAGGTCAGAACTCTTAATGTTTTTTTATCAATACCATGGGAATGTGCAGTAGCTTTGCAACTTTGGGATAAGCTTGGGAAAACTGAAGAATTATTTTGGTATAGTGAACAGAGTTCAACAATAAAATCCTTCAAATGATAAACAGTAACTCTGAAGTTCTTTATTTTCAGTTGGAAAACCAAAAGTTTCTGTTGGTTTTTTTCCTTCTCCTCAGTACCCGTTGAAAGAAGTAGTTGTTATCCATCAGGATCCAGAGGCTCTGGAAAATATCAGATCTTTAGAGAAGTACATACTCGAGGTAAGAACACCATGAACATGATGATTAACTGGATTCTGTGTGTCAGTTACCTAAACAAACAAAACCCTAACCCTCCCTGTTGATGATATTAGTAACTCACACGTAAAACTAAGGTAAAAGAGAATTATAATGAAAGGGGATATCAGTGGGTACTGTATACAGAAATTAAGGTAAATGGGTGATGATCCTTAGTCAGTTGTAGTACTGAGAATTACTTAATCACTGACCACACAGGAATAATAGGCTATTAGAAATGTTCTTTTTCTTGGTGAGTTAAAGGAAAAAATATTTTCTGAGTGAAAGTAAGGCAGTCGTCAACTGCATGTTGTCAAAGAGACGGACTGCAAAATTTGTGATCCCCTTCGGTTAAAGGGCATTAAAATCAGTTTGAGAGTAAGTGGAAGGGTTGCTGTAGAGAAGGAGCTCCATGTAAGGCAGAATAAGGGACCAGTCAAGATTTTTGCAGGATGTTGTTTAGGAAATAAGATGTCAAATAAGTAAGATGTTCGTCTGTACAATTTCTTACACTCATGTGCTCTCTTAATGTGTGTCCATTAGAGAAACGCAGCCTGTCCTACTTCCAAATCTTTGTTTGGATAAAAGCCCCACCATTCAAAAGAAAAGTAACCCTTGTTGGTTTTTTGAGCTTAGCTTCCTGAAATTGGCTGCACTTTCTGCTTTTAGTCTGTCACGTAAAAATCCATAGTATTTTAAGAAGTGAAATGGAAAAGGCATTTGTTTATAAATCAACTTCATTTATTTCTATGTTTATATTATAAATAAATCTTTTAAACTTCAAGACTGCATTTTAGAAGTTGTAGTGAAGGCACAAAGCCTGTTACTTTTTGATTGCTTAAAAGACTGCTTGTAGAGTGGGCTTATTTTAGTCTTTATGTTCAACTGAATTTCATTACAAATAGACTTTATATGCATCTGCTTCCACATCTATGATGTACAAGAGAAATCAAAGAGGGAGAGGGAACAGTGAGAAGGAAGAGTGTTTTAGCCACAGTGATGAATTTCAATGAGCTGTGGTGGCTTTATTCAAAAAGAAAAGATAAAAAACCAGCTACCATGCCAGTATGCCTCTGAACTATTTTTCTAGTTGTTGGGGCCTTCAAAACATCTTGCAAACCAGTGATTCTTTCTCCTTAGATCTGTTGTGATCATGCATTTGATGTCATGAGCTATGCTGTGTGTAATTTCTCAGTGTTAGCAGCCTTGGCGCTTTATAATTGCTTCACTGACTGGGAAGTTAGAGGTAATTCCATCTCTGTTGTGAGCCCAGGAGCCTTGGAGAACCGCTCTGGAATGCAGTGAGGGAAGACTGGTTAAGCAAAGATCTTCTTTTCTGAGCAGTGTTAATTTCCTCTTGCTGCAGTAGACTCTCGTTTGGATAGAGGATCGCTTTTCACCCAGATGTTTCATGGTGTTCCTTGGGGAGATAAACCATCTTTGTAACTGTGGGTGTTTTGGGGAGAAAAGAATTGTATTTCGAATAGCAACTCTTTGCTAAGAAAGCAGAATTCTAAAGGAACTGATTTGGTGTTATGTTGGGCAGAATGTGTGCATTAGACACATAAATTGGGGATTACTTCATGAAGGTAATTTCTGTTTATTAATCTGTCTGAATTTTCACTTGAATCCTTCCCTTATGCAGTCTTATTATATTTGTGTGTCTCCTAATTCAATGAGGCAGAATACACACCAGCTTTTCTCTGGGGTGAGAACTGAAGGAGTGGGCTTGCAAAACAGAACCACCTCAGTAGTTGTTCAGGTGATCTTCCCCATTCAAGACCTCCTGATAAAAACATTTCTGAGGAAGGGATGCCTCAGGTCCTTGTTAGAGAAGGTCCTTGTTTGAGAAGTTAAGTACCATGGAATACAAAAGCTATCAACCCCCCAAAATATGAACTTCCTTTAATGTTACAGGAGTTTTCATAGATTTCACATAGCAGTCTTAATACAGTTTCTGAGTGCATGTGCCATCTCAAATCTGCTTGTTTGCAATAATCTCTGTTTAAACGAGCAAAACTCAGAAGAAAAAGAAATTTCAACAGCAGCACAGTTGTACATCTGAACAGTTTATGAAAGATGACCTTCCCTCCCGTGAGAACTTCACATCTGGAAAGGTGAGCCATAGGGTGCACTTCTCATCCTCTGAACTGTGTTTTAACTGCTTGTAGCGTATATACTAAAACCAGTTTACTGTTACAACTTCATTCTTTGGCCTGTTTAACCTCCAGCATACTTCCCAGCTACTGGCATATTAGTGTATGGCTTCTGTGCGTCCAAGTACAGTAATTGGGTGGGAAACGTAGGGATTCTGCTCGGTTCAGAGTGCTTCCTTTACTCCAGTTTCATCCATGGCACTGAAGCTTGGAATCTGACACTGCAGAGGAACTGACCATCTCATTTCTGTCTTCAGGAAATTTTGCCTGTGTTGTGGCACCTTAGGCCCTCTATACCTCTTAAGAGCTGAGTTAATACAGGACTGGTGGGTTCAGCAATCTGTCTTTAGTTTGTGTTGCTGTTTAACAGCCTCTGGATTATTAAATAAAATGTATTTCTATTAATAGTTGACCTTCGGTCTTATTGTCATCTTTCATTTGTCAGAATCTCTCACTTTCCAGATCAGTTTATATAGGTTGATGACAGAGTCGGTTCCAGGGGCTGTACTAAGGCATGCTCGTAGTATTTGAAGTGTAAGGTTATGATGGATTTGTTTCTTCCATAAGTATTTGTAACATTTTGCATTCTCTAAAGCCAGTGAAATGGATCTTCAAAGATAAGTGAGAGATAAGTTCCTTTTCTATTATGATAACAGTGGAGTATCTAGGGATAATTTTTCCCTTGTCCAGAAATGGTATGGCCTTTATCATACACCTGTCCTTGGCAGGTGAAGGATTCTTACCTCCTTTCAGTAAAGTATCTTCAGAGGGTTCTGTAATGGAAGATCTAATCACATGCTTTAAATGTGCTGGAACTTTTTTAGTTCAAGTTGTTATTGTCAGGATCAGCTGCTTTGCCTTGACAAAGAGAACAAAAATCTACATCTACCCAAGCAAGATCAACTCACTTTGTGTGTCTTAGAGAGAGCAACAATGGCAGTCAGAGAATTTAAGAGCTGACTGAAGCAGTGGGGGGCATCTTAAACTTCTAATTATGTATTACTCTAGCAATACCATCTTTCCCCAAGCCACATCTAAGGGCAGCTTCTAAAAATTCTGCTGGGGGCAACTGAAGAGCACTGGCTGAGGGAGTCATGGCTCGGTGCTCAAGGCTTCTAAGTCAGTGTTGTGTGCTTCTTGCTTTCAGTTACTGTGGGACTTCAATTCTTAAGAATTGTGCTCCATAGGACTTTTAATTAAAAAATCTTAATTGATTTGCAAGTGAGATTGCAAGGCTTTTCTGTCACGTTAACTTATTGACTGTTTTCCTTAGACTTGGCAGTTACGATGCTTCACTTCAGAATTGTTATTATTAATCATTTCAATACCTGGATCTTTTCAATAGCAGAATTTTGTGAAATTTAGGTTAGCGTCTATCACATTTTCTCAATCTGAAAACTGGATTTGTGGATTTTACAGAATCCAATTTTAAGGGAGATGAGGTTTGCTTACTCAAATTACTTCCAAAAACAATAGCTGACAAAATTTGCTGTCAGCTTCTATAGCTAGTAAAAGGTAACAAAGAAACCTAACAATCTATAAATTATTACATAATTGGTTTGTACAAAAGCATGTTTTAATTTATATTCATTTGCTATTGCAAACAAAGTTCAGGTATGTTGTATGGGGAGATGAGTTACAACAAACTGAAATAGCTTTATGGAAGCACAGATACAAAATACTGTCTATTGTCCTATTTTTATTATGTATCTTAAAATTCAACAGGCTGATGCTGAAGCTGAGAATGTTTTATCGTATTGCCCAGCAATCAATCTGGCTGTTTACTAGGATGGGGCAGAGCTAAAGAGGTCAATGAATCCAGGCAGAGTGGATAGTATTACTGTATTTGCAGCTTTGTTCATCAACCTCCTACATATTCAGAGCTTTAGAACCTTTAGTTATTGCTAGAAGTGTGTTTCTAGTAAATTTGCAAGTGCCAGAGGTAATCTGTAAGAAAAATTACACTTTTTAATTTCATGCAGTTGCTGACAAAGGAATTTGGAAATTACACTTCTCAATTCTTTGAAAATTTCATTCATCGCTTTTTCGGAAGTACCTGCATTCTTTGATCTGCAGTCTTACTCTCTCATCATCAGAACATAGCAAAGGATTTAAAGAAATGGATTTTAGTATTAGAACTGTCCAGAGTATAGAGTTGTCATGCAAAAAAAGACCAAGCTCAAGAAATGCAATAAAACCAGAAGGCTTTTAGCAACTGAACACAGTTGCATTTATTCATTAGTACTTGAGGCCTTTTACAAGCCTAGTTCAGGGCTTTCTCTTCCAGTGAAAGGTTTTATCTGAGTAAATTTTACTCTATGCACAAACAGAATCTTGTTTGCATCCAACCTTTGTATACCCTTTAACCCCCACCCCATGTATTGGCTATAATAAAATGGAGAAAATTGACTTCTCCTTCACCAAATCCAAGGTCTACCAGTATTTCATCACATTAATGGTGTTACAGTAAAGTAGTGGAAGGAGCCCATGCATGGGCTGCATTAAGTGACGCATGAACTGTGGCAGCGCATGGGCCTTCAGTATTTTGTTTCTTACAGTACTATGTAATCAATATTTATGTTCCTGTTTAGGGCGCTCACTTAAAGACCCTAGCCCAGCTGGAGCACAGCACTGGCGTTTCTCTGTTCTGAGAACTGGGCATAGTTGGGTTACAGGTCAATCTGACTGTGTCTGGCACGTGGCACCAGTGAAAGGCTCTTGTCCGTAGGATTGCTGGAATATTCTGGGATATTCTGACTGGTGATAGGAAGGACTGCTTGTCTCAGTTTGTGTCTATGAGACTTGAAAGATGTGTAAGGCGCTATGTTTGATATATTGAGACGATAAAGAAATATTTTAAGTCAAAGCACTGTATGGAGGCAGGTATAAACAGACCTAAGATACAGACTTGATTTTTTTGTTGAAGAGTTGTTCTGGTTTTTTAATTGATAATGTATACAGAAGAATGGTTTTCTAATCTAATTAGTATAGAAAACTTGTCCCGATGGAGTTGGCTTGTGTGCAATTTGTCTAATCAAGCCCAAAGCCATCTTTCAATTTGTGCTGCTTTTTGGATTATTATTTCTTTTTCCCCATGAGGTCGTCATTTACCACTTGTGGGCTCCTTTCCAAAATCACCCCATTAAAACTAAATTTCTGAAATATGTAAATTTCATTAGATTTCCTAAAAGATGTATTAAATAAAATTAGCTTCAGTTGTATTCTTGGATCCTCAATGTCAGTAGGACTTCCTCGGGAATTAGACCATAGCTCAGAGGTTGTATTTAAGCATTACTTCTCAATGGAAATATTTGGCTCCTTGCTAGTCCTGTCATGCTGACACTGCCATTTACTTCTGCTTCCTAAATGACTTGGAGGAGCGTCCTTGTCAGATGCACTTGGTGATTGGGTATCATGTTGATGTGAACTCCAACAACCTTCTTGTGGAGATTTAAACATAAAATGCTTCAGGTGTTGGGCAGCCTGAGAGATAAAACTTGCCAAATTATAGTGAAACGTGCTCTGGATCTGTGCAGGTTTGTACCTGTTAAATTAAATTTTTCCAAGATCTGTCCCTGGTACATTACACCAAGAACAGAGAGTGAGACTGGGTGAAAATGGAAATTTAGGTATCAGGTCCTGCCTTGCGTGTGTTTCTTAACTTGACGAAGCTGGGAAAAACTAGACTCTTGAAGACACAGAATACAACTGGGGTACAGTGTGTTATTTGCAGGAGCTGTACCAAGGCAGTATTTCTTGGTATTATTAATCATGCGTTCCTTGGACAGAATTGAGTGTAGAGCAGAGAGGTTTGCTGTGTATTTTCCCATTTGGCATTGCGTGATGCTCAGGGTGTATAATTAGGTTTGTGGGGTTTTTTTAATGGTGGTTTTTAACGTGCTTATGTGATGAGGAGAATGTTTGTAATTAAGAATGTAAGAAGTGACTTGGTGGTTCAGACTCGTGGCTCATCAGCACATCGTGCTGTCTCCTGCAGTGGTAGAGTCCATTCAGAGAAAGCACGAGCATCTGGCCACTTCTTGCAGTAGAATCCTGTCGTAGTCACCATCTGCAGCTTCTGTATTAAAGATTCTCAGGGTGCAGACCTGCCTGTCCCTTCAGCATCTTGTCACGTGCCTACTGTTATGAGCTTAATTCCTTTTTGAACTTGGTTCTACACTCCTGCTTCCATCCACTTGTGGCATTAAATTCCAAGGGTCAACTCCTTGTATCTCTTTTAAACCAATCTTCTGCTATTTCCATTGTGGGCTCCCTTCCTTGAGGAGGTGTTTGGGGATTTGGTGAAGAACAATTTTACATTCCTTACACACCTCTTTCATAATTTTTTTTAACCTCAATTATATCCCCCTTCAGCGTCCTTCTCTCCAAAGAGTTCTAACCTTGGTTTTTCCTCATATGATCGCAATGTTGTCCTCCTAATCAGTTCTTCTGTAAAAGTTTCCACACCACCACTATATTCCCCTTCAGATACAGGGACAAAACACCCAAGTTTCTGTAGTGGCAAAATAACATCCTGGCTCTGGGGCCCCTCCTGAAGTTCATGCAAGTTTTCTAAGCATTTTTGGCCACTCTGGCACAGTGCTCTCATGCTGCAGGGCACAGAGTGAAGTTTTTCTGAGGAAGGTGGTTTTCTGTATGGTAAGGACCTAGAATAAACAGATAAGGAGAGAGACAAAATGAGGCAGTAGCATTTGTACAACTTAAAACATAAAATTGTTAAAGTTTTCTGCCTAAATGCATATTGAAAGGACTTCTGCAGCACAATTTTTCTTCCTGAATTTTGCTGAGCCATTTTCTAATGCCATCGCCCACAAAGGTAATAGTTTTACCTCTGCAGGCAGCTGTAATGGTAAAATAAAAAAGGTTGTTGACAGGGGGTGTGATTTGGGTTGAGAGCTGACTGGTGTCTGTTAATAACAGAAATGTCCACCTACAGGCTGTAGAGGAGAAAAGGATCTTCTGCTGAAGGAGCGCTTCAGTATTGGTTGGGTTTATTTGCTCTTGCAGTGTTGGAAAATGACTTAGTTCATAGAGACAACCGTATAAAAAATTGCAGCTTGAGACTTACGACTACCCCTGGTTTTGTACCCTTTCCACAGCTGTCACATATGGCTCTTCTTTAGCTTCACTTTTTTTTTTGTCTTGGTGTTTTTATATAGGAACTCAATGTACGTCAAGTGACACTATCTACCAATAAAGATAAATACGGAGTCCGGCTGCGAGCGGAACCAGATCACATGGTGCTTGGGAAGCGTTTGAAAGGTGCATTTAAGCTTGTCACGGCTGCAATCAAAGAGCTGAAGAGCGAGCAGCTGGAGAAATTCCAGGAGACAGGTACATAGTGGTACAAACCACTAAACAATGGCAATGTTGACCAAAAAAAGATCCAAAACTGTTTGGCTCATCAGAAGAAACTCAAGCAATTGCACTTGATTTTGTATATTAATGGAGCATTTGCAGGAACAAGTGCAAAAGTATCCTTCTGTGGGCTTAGGGAAACTTAAGGCCTACTTCCCTGCTATTATCTCTATTTAATTTTATGTTAATGAGAATAGGAGAACAGTTAATTTTATTGTTTTCTGACAGTGGATTAGCGATGGCCATGTATACTCATCTTACACTGTTCTCCTCTATAAGTGGTGGTGTAAGCCCAAAATGAAGCAGAGAGTAAGGTGGAATCAGATTTGAATTAAGCATATGTGCAATAGTTTTTTTTCTAAGAGCATTGCTTTGATTCCAGATTTACGCGTGGGTGTGAATTTTCCAGCTATATCTGTTTAGTTAACTGCTTAAATATAAATTTTGACTTAGTAGGGTATACAGGTTATTTTTAAGCTTTATTCCGTTTCATTCAAGTGGTACGGACACAGTTGCTGAAGTGTCTGCGTTTGAGTTCTGCTGCCTGTACAAGTGCTTGTATGAAAAATCTGACCGTGTGATACTTCAGTGTTTCTTACTGGGGCTTAATTGCTCTTTAACTGTACTGCAAATGTACTGCATTTCATGTATTTGAAGCCTGAAACTTGTTTAAAGCTTTTTTGAATTAAATTTTTTTTTTTACACTGGTTGTAAGAGATATCCTTCCATCTGCCAATTCTGCAGGCACCATCGTTGTAGAAGGACATGAACTCCACGGGGAAGATCTTCGTCTCATGTATACCTTTGATCAGGTCACGGGAGGATCTGCCCAGTTTGAGGCACATTCCGATGCTCAGGTATTTTATTGGTTATTTCTTCTTTTTTTGATTAAAGGCAGAGTTCCTCTAGAAGTAACATGAAAATGGTGAGGTGAAAGCTGGGGTGGTTTTGTTTGTTCAGGTTGTTCAACAAATTCCACGAGCCTTTCTTCTGCATTTTGGAAATGTTAAAGTACTGTCTTCAATGTGATACCCTGTAATAGAGGAGCTCTAAAATGTCAAAATGTACCTGAGCTTCTGGGGGAGTTAATACTGGTTTGTTTCAAGTTTGTCACCAATTCAACTGTCTTCTGTGCATCACCTCAGGTTTTAGTTCTGCTGGATGTTACCCCAGACCAGTCCATGGTGGATGAAGGAGTTGCCCGGGAAGTGATTAATCGCATCCAGAAGCTTCGCAAAAAGGTTAGGGAGCAATGGTTTGGAACAAGACATTTTAATTGCCTTTTAAGCAATCTTTGGGCAATATGCAGTAGAAAACGACCTTTTTAATTAAACATGAGGCCCTGTACCGTTTACCCCTTGTATATAGCTTCCTGATTGGATAGAAATTATTACAAATAATTATTTTCATTTTGAATTCCCATATTACTAAGTAGCTCAGGTTGAACAATGAGCTTGCTATACATCATCCATAGTGAATTAAATAATTGTTTCCTCTTGAAACCTCTAGTTTCCTATGTCCAGCCATGGAGCAGAGGCTGAGTCCCTGTTAAGCAGCAGCTCTTGGGGCTGCTGCCTCCTGCCCAGAATTATCCTCTGGTCCGTCTCGATCCCAGTGGGCTACGTCAGCTGAGCTGGTGGGAGCCAAGACATCCCAGCCCAGGACTGTGAAAAGAAACAAACCCATCTCTTAGCAAATTGCAGGAGGCATTTCTGGCACTGATTTGTATACCTACATTAATGGTTCCACTCTTAAATTGTTCTCTGCTGTCTGATCTCTACGTTAAAGCGCTTTGAACCAATGTCACTTCATTCTTTCTACGATACTTATCCAGAAAGAGCTGTGCTCACTATCTCCATTTTGTGCCAAGAAAGCACCGTCACCGTGGCAGTGATGGCAAGTTTAAAAAGCCTTTAATCTGGAGAGGACATGAAGTAAGACTTATCTTGATACAAAAAATTCTAAAGCTTTCAAAACCTGCAAGTTGAAGAAAAAAAAACTTACAAACCAAACAGTCCTCTGTCCCCTCATGCACATACACATTGCAAACATGCAATTTGGTATTCTATGATAAATGTAGGGTTTTCCTACTCGACTAACTTGGTGGAAATGCACTAGAATTTGTATCTTTGTTAGACTTATGCCTGAAGAAATCTTGCAAGAACTCTAAATGATGTGTAGAGACAATTTTCATGGGACATGTTTTTTGGGAAAAGATACTTGCACAATGAAGACTGTATGAATCTTCAGTATAACACTGAAAAATGACAAATTTGTGCCAAAATGGTTATATACTATATATATAGTGCATGTATATTAAAAAAACTATGTAGATTTATTTATGTATAAAGAAAAACCTGGAAGGAATGTGGCCATGAAAAGAAAACTCTCTCATAAATTATTGGATGATTTAAATTTACTTCTATAATGACATAAGGCCATAATTTATTCTCACTTAAGTGAATATCAAAATACTTAATCTTGCCTAATAATTAACATGATGCTAATGTGCATTTATTCTGTCATTCTTTTATTCCCACTCCTGTTAAAAAAGTAGGCACGTAATAAACCCACGTATTCCAGATCTGCAGTAACTATTCCTGGCATTAGGACAGTAATTATTTTTAGCAGATTTTAGAAATAAAGTTTTATTGGTGCTGCTTTTTTTTTCCCCTTGAAATCATTTTATTACTGAGGCAGAATTTTGCTCTAATTCAGCTATAATAAGCTTACTGTTCCAATAAATTGCCTTTTTTTTCTGCAGTATATGTTAGTATGTGAGATGTGACAGAACTAGTATGAAAGTCCAGTCACCACCTTCCAAACTAATACCAGAATGTCTTGGAGACTGTTGGGCATTAAGAAAATGTCACTGATTGAGCAATTTTTCAATAAAGAGCCAAAGGTTTAATTTCAGGCTGTCAGGATATATAATTGCTGGTAAAATTCTTGTGCTTCAAGAAAAGCTTTTTAATAAATGTGGTAGGCTTTCAGCTCACTGAGGGGGGTGAGTTGGTACATGAATTGGGAAATGAGACGTTTTGAGGAAGGTACATTATTTGGTCGTTCTCTTTTGAAGGAAAACTCACTGTGTTTCAAGCCTCTAAACAAAAGAATTGTTTTATTCTAGATCTTCTGTGGAAACTTTTAACAAATGTCTGGTAAATATCTAAGACGTTTTTTCATTATCAAGTATCCTTCTTTCAGTTGGTATACGTGAAAGTCATCTTGCTGTCATTAATGGTGTATTTGGTGTCTCCTCCAGCGAAATCTGGTTCCTACAGACGAGATTACGGTGTACTACAGAGCACACCCGGAAGGTGACTACCTGGATACTGTCATTAAGGAACACACGGATTTCATTTTTGCAACAATCAAGGCTGCCCTGAAGCCTTACCCGGTGCCTACCTCAAAAGAAGTTCTCATCCAGGAAACAACCCAAGTAAGTAGGAAAAAGCATTGACTGCATAGTTCATTTTGTTATCTGCTTCATTTATAGAAAAAATATATGTAAATATTTATTTGGGGATATAGTAGATATTGTGTCATATTTATAAATTTCCATGTTAGTCTTTTTTTTTAGAAAAGAAAGGAGTTGAGGTCTCTATGTGTAATATTTGTTAAAACAAAGCCATTTGGGTACCAAAATAAATATCTTAGGTAGTTGCTTGTGTAAGCTTAATACACATAGTTATTTGTATTTGGATTAGCACTTTATTTATGCAGCAAAAGTGTCATTACTCTGATTTATTTAAGTTAATATGCTTTTGCATTTGAAACGTTCTCCTTTGAGGCTAAATTTTGCCTTTTGGCTTAAGATCACCTTCAGTTTGAGGACACTTGTTTTTTCTCCCTTGTGTTGCTCAAGTTCAGTCTTTTGTTTTATTCCTTCAGCAGCAG
Source organism: Tringa solitaria (assembly GCA_026413425.1). NCBI lineage: Eukaryota > Metazoa > Chordata > Aves > Charadriiformes > Scolopacidae > Tringa > Tringa solitaria. Next base: position 20,093,225 of record JAOXJM010000003.1, read on the forward strand.
ATTTGAACTATTTCCTTTGTTTTCTTCGACCATTTTTTCTGACATGTTTTGAAAATACTTTTGCCATGTTTTTATTCACGCTTAGTATATTCGGAAGGCATTCCTAGCAGGGTTGCGGAGGAAATACTCTTCAATCTACATGTCATGCTGGACCAGAAAGATGAGAATGTAGGATATATCAGACTTTTAAAATTGGTTTTACAGAATGGCTTGGGGGTCTGGGAATAGCCAAAAGGAAAGCACATATGTTGTTCATCTTACTAAGAGTATATGTAAGGAAGTGTCTAACACTTATTATTAATACCTTTATAAAGTCATATGGATTTGAAACAAAGCTAAGTTTGGCCTTTTGCAAAGCTACTAGTTTCATCTAGCGACAAACAGAGAAAAACACTTTGTAAAAGTGTATTTTGCTATTTCTTTTAGGTACTTCTCTGATTGGGGTAATTCTGATGGACAGTTTGATATTAAGTCAACATCAAATCTGAATTAGAATGTAAATCAGCAGGGGAAAAAATGTATAGTGCTGGAAAACACTTGTCTGAATGACTGACATTGCCAGGTTTAGCGTTGGTCGCTGGGTCTTCCCATGAAAGCTTTCCTGCCTGCACCGGTCTGGTTCCCCTCCACTACTGGTTTTCTGTTTTCGAAATCTTAATATAGCAGATTCTGGTCCAGAAAACCATGGTGGAAAGCTAAAAGATGAGTCAATTGGGTTAATTTTGAGTAATAGTGTCTATGTAAAGATGAAATCTTGTCATGACAGAAGGTGTTGGTTATTCTGAATGTAATCGATAGCTGTTGTCTGGAAGCCAGCAAAAATCTGTTCTGTTTTTGAAACGATGAGCTAGTGTGTAAACCAGAGAGAGGAGATTTGTGGGTCAGGCCATGCATTTGCACAACTGTTGGATCTCAGACTGGGAAAACCTAAAAAATTGTAGGTGAAATAAGACTATATAGAATCCTGTGTGGCTATTGCAATTGCTGAGTAAGTTTATGGAAATGTAAGGATCTTGTAATGGTGGTGGAGCTGAGAGTGCCTCCCCGTCAGCTTAAAATCTTGGGCGTGGGGGTTTTGCCAAACAAAACCATTAGCAGGGAGTTATTGCAAGTTTTGTGTCCCGAAGCCGTACAGTTTATGTACGGTAAGTGGAGGCAAAGAAAAGCTTTGTAAGTAAATGCAGAGTTGTTTGTTAGTATTTTACTTTAAGGAGTAAAGCGTGGGTTGCCTTCTGCACGTATGGCTGGTTACTGTGTGCACAGCTGTGCCTCTGCATTGTTAGTCACACGCTTAGATTTTAAAACAGAGGTTGCGGAGAGAAATAGATGATTGAGGTTTTAGTGCGACTTCAAAGTCTTCCTTGGAAGTCAGGCTTCCTGGGACAGCGGAGATGGATTGCTCAGGGCAGATTTCTGACTCTGTACTCCGTGTTCTGCTGCAATGAGCTTGTCACATTAACAGCCGGGAATAAAAATATCCGCAGTGAAAAAGCCCTTCTTCAGAAATCCTGTCAGTGCAGGAGCTTGGCCCTTTCTGGAAAGCTGAGGGTATCTGCAGCTGCGTGCGATGGATTCGCAGTGTGGTGCAGCAGACATGGCTATGGTTAGTCATCTTTGTTAGCCACACCTGCACTGCATTTTGTAACTTGCTCTTTCAGGCATAAAGACTATGAAGATGTGAATTCAAATTGAATTATGCTTTGACTGTCTTCTGTTGGTGGGGGTTGATAAGCAGCACCGTCATGGAGAATGCTTTACAGTGATAATTATATAGACAATTATATAGATTTTTCAGGTATAAAAGCAGGTGCAAGTTAAATGAATGAAGTGTGTAATTCCACATGTGGGTTCATAAGTTAAGTCAACTGTGACAGGATCATTGCACCACATCTCTGGAAGATTTTAAGAGAAATAACAGGGCTGCATGATGTTGAATATATGCGAAGACTGGGACAAAATGAAATGCAGTCTGTCTTCTCTGCAAGTGTTTTGATTACATTCAGGGTTGGTATTTCTATGAAACTACCCTGGATCAATTTTTGATACAATGCTTTAATTAAGAACTCTTCTCCCCAAGACACTCTCTGAGAGACAGCAAGAAAAAATATAAGCAGTTTCTCAGAATATACTAGGAAGGAAAAGCAGCTACTTGAAAAATGAATTTTTAATTGCTGGTAGAATTGTGTAAACACAAAATGAGCTTTGCTGCTCCATGAGTGTCTCTCCCTACTTCGTAATAGGAGCTCAGCAAAGAGGGGCACTTCCACGTCTGAGCCAGTCATCCTTTGACAATTTGTTTAATTACAATTTGTAATGAAGGGATCTTATAGAGTATGAATCTCATGAAAATTGGTCTAAGGGCAGGAGTAATTCCAGCCAGCACTTAGTTCAGGAAAAGACCCATGCTTGGAAAAAGCACGGTCTTAAAGCTGTGGTTTAAGACCTCTATGAAACAGGTCTGTTTCTGTGGTATTGCTGCAGATTCTCAAGTCTCTTCATCCTGTGTCTCATTCACAAAGAGAGATACTTGTTCCGTTTCTTGTTGGGGTGTGTGAAGTTTTAATTGATCACTAATAGCTAAGGGGGGGAATGTTCCCAAGGGCAGCTGCTGCCACCTCCAGACAGCCACCGAGAGCAGGGCCCTGTTTGCAGAGACACTCAGTTACCTTGGGAAGAATCTTCCTCTCTTAAGTATATTCACTTTTGGAGAGAGTGTGGTCACTGTTCATCACTTGTGAAAATCAGGCTGTTTATTCTTCTCTGTTTTTCTTATGTGTTAAATACTTAATATTTGAAGTGCTCTGTCTCTGAAGGAAGATGTGGCAAAAGTTGCCAATTTTATTTTAAGTCATTATCTTAGTGTAGTAAGACAAGATCTTCATGTTGTTTATTTAAGGAAAATATTTTGTTGTGTTTGATAAAGCAACATGCAAATAATCCTAATATTCCTCTTTCTTCAGCTGAAGGGATCAGAGCTAGAAATTACACTCATCAGAGGTGGTTTGTCTCAGCGCGTTGGTCCAGCCTGTGCCTACGTCAACCTCAAAGTCTGTGTGAATGGGGCAGAGCAAGGTAGGAATGTGCTGGGGTGGGAGTATTCAAAGATTGCTTGGGAAACAGAGTGAGGAACGTCGGAGCCACAAGTTTGTTTGAAAGATGGTGCAAACTCTCATCCAATAGTAGATTTAAATAATTCTTCAAAATAAGTTTTTTAAAAGCAAAGCAACATATTGTCCATGATGTCTTCTAATGTGGACCTAAAGTAAATACTCAGGTGTACATGTGAGTTATTTATATTCTGCAGAAGGGTTTGTATGTGAAAATCTCTGCGATTATATATATCTATAGATAGAATTATCCATATAACTATATTTGTGTGTGTACATTCACCCACGCTCAGAGTCTGTACCTTAAGAATTTTTAATTCTTGCTGTAGTACTGTAAATGGAGGTGAGGCCTTTCTGTGGAGGAGATCCTGGTTTTGAAAAACTTAGATATTTAATATAGAGCTCAAAAGAATATTTAAAACTTGAAAATAGAATGACTAAGTCTTGGATAATCAAAAGATGAGTGCAATGCTTTCGTGAAAAGTATTAGAAGCTTGAGTTATAGATTAAAAGGAAAGAAAACTAGATTTTTTTTTCCTACGTGTGTTGGCAGTTGATGTGTCACAGGAAGTTGCCTTGTTTAACATTGGCACAAAGCTGCTTCCTGAAGAATAATGACCATAACTATATAAGCTGGTGAATATCTTGGAGGGCACACAGTCTGCCAGTTTGTAATTAATATTATACTGAATTATAATTCAGTGACATAAAAATTTGACTGCTTTGTTAATAAAACCAAATAGAACTTTCACACTCTAAATCTGAAGCACTTTGAATCGGTTTCCCCATTTTCTTCCCTCTCCCTTTCTTACTAGAAGCATTTCTGGAAGATGCCATGTTGCCCATTTAAAGTTAGCTTAGAAACTCACTGGAATTAATTAGAAAAAGTCATTAGGAAATCATTGAAATTGGGATGTTGCTTCCAAACTGCATTTTAATTTTTTAATTTTTGGTTTTAGATGGCGTGTTGCTGCTGGAGAATCCAAAAGGAGATAATACCTTGAACTTCACTGGACTTGTAGATGCTGTCTCCTGCATTTTTGGTCTTAAAAATTCAAAACTGGCAGTTTTTAATGGAAACACAGGTAAATGGAGTATGACAAGGAAAATTGAAAGTCCTTCTAGCAGCAGCTAGGAGTTAGTTACTGTATAATTTTTCTATATATATACAAAATTGACAAGAAAACGTGTAAGGCAATATTCTATTTTGTAGCACTTAGCTTCTGAGGTTGTGTTTATAGTCACATCAAAATGTTTCCAAAAGCTGCTGCTAAATGATGTTCATCTCTTCTGTTGTCTTATTTCCATTGCGGTTCTCATCAGGATGAAATCTGATTTATTTCAGAAAGCATTTCCATCGGGTCTGGGCAATGCTGTATATCCATGGTGAGCTGCCATCAGCTTTTGCAGGCTTTTTTTTTCCCCCTAATGCCTCAGTGGGCAGGGTGAGAACTTAAACTGAATGCAAACTGCTATCTCTGAAGGAAAAAAAAATGTTGCTTTTTCACCCTAGAGAAACTTGAGGATCTCTGCATTTCTTCTTTTTAGGAAAATTTATGGAATATTTTTGCAGCTTGAACTTTGCCTTTGTTAAGGCACGAGGTTGTAAAATATCATCTATGGGCTATATATAGAATTACAGGCTATATTATAATTCTGTTCATTACAAAGATAATATCGCTGAAGCAGAGAAGAAAAGTGTTATGAGAGATGTTGCAATTAGTGACTCTGAGACCCTACCAGCAAATGGCATTCTCTCCCCTGAGATTAAGATGCTGTTTTATTATTACATTACTTATATTTCAATACATGAGAAAAAGTTACAACCTAAAATTTGGCACACTGAGAACAAGCTGACACTAATAACTGAAGGTTTAGTGAAGAAATACAGAAAGTAGAATCCTTGATAGAGATGTTTCACCGGTAACAGTAAACTCTCTGTATCTTCTTAGTGTTATTTACAGGCATGTCTTGAAGTTCAGGCTTTGTCTGTTTCCACAGCATTCATATTAAGTCTAAAAGGAATGCCAAAATACTGCAAAAATGGTAATTGGATGGTACAGAAAATTTTGCTTGTCTGTTCTCATAGAAATATTACTAAAATATTTTAGTATTCTATTTCATAGAAGCATCACTGTTGGGGTGCCCACAGGCCGGCTAAGGATCCCTGTTTTATGTCTGCCTGTGACATCAGCGGGGGAATAGTCTCAGGGGGGTCGGCAGTGTCACCGTTGCCATCTCGAGCTTTAGTTTTCTTACTTGTCTTTTCCTGTAAGTGTTTCTGGAAGAATGTTTTGTGGGATGTCACATCTGATGTAATCCATTACCTCACTGTGCTAAAACCTCTTCCCAAGTTGTGCTCTGCTGAACTGAATAGTTCTATCATTATCCTTTGCTTTCAGTTATAGGTGGTTTATAGGAAATTTTGGATTCCTCAGTATCCAAAACTATCCCTCCAGTTTCAATTATGTTTTGAAGTAGGAAATAGTTTTCCTTAAAAACCTTTTCCAAACAGTAGTGCTAGACTTCATAGCAGTGTGGTGCGTGCTTGCAGAGGTGCGTATGGAGTGGTACAATTCATCACCGTCACAGGTGTTAAGAGGTGACCTGTAAAAGGCCAAGAAGAGTTGGGGAAACTCTCATTAAGATTATAATCAGTTTGATTCCTTATTTGGTTTGTTTTCTGCCACTGACAGGACAAAAAGATTCAGTATAAATCTATTAATGCTGAATTCCTAAAGGAAGTGGTAAAGAAAATCTAAGCCTTCCCTCTCCCTCACAGATTCTTTTCTGCTGCAGTAACAAAGGCTTTATTTCTTTCCATTCCATGTTGCTTTCGCTGTGTAGGTATCACTTTGGGACTTTCCATCTTGGCACGCTGACTTTAATCTTTCGCTCTTTGTTAAGTGGTCTGGGCAGAGCGCGCTTTTTTCCTTGCCTGCTTATTAACAACATGAAAATTCCCTTGGAAAGATTAGTTTATCAAATTCGCTTTTGTTGCATTTTGGCAGAGATCTCAAATAAATATTGATCAGCAGAAGATATGGCTCCCTGAGGAGCCAGGCTTGAAGGAGAGTACAAAGAAAGTAGCTCTTAAAGATGTTAGAGAATAGAACTGAAATTCCCCGTGTTTGGTTTGGATTCAGTCCCTTTGCTTTATCTGCCCAACCTTTGTTCGGGTAATGCCATGTGAGGCCTGGTGGTGGTTCCAGGGTCTCTTCAGGGGTTTGGTCTCAGCCATTCTGCCTGAGAGGAGCTGCAGAGAAAGGTCGCCCACTCTGGGTGAATTGTTGCCGAGTCGTTCCCGGGGGTGTTAATAAAATTGTGACCCAGTAAAACCATATTTCTGGCTCCTTATTTTCCCTCCTGTGGTTTTTAGGGCTGTCCACTTTACTTGCAGTAATTTATTATCTTGTTTTCTAATTGTAATGAAGATTTACTTGGGGTTGTGTAATGGCACAAAATCAGGCAGTTCTTGTATTTAAGGTAGGCTAAAATATGTCATGGCCCGGCTTCCCAGTACAACGTTGAAATAAGGGATAAACGTTTCCTCCCCGACAGTGTATCGATGTATTTTTGGTAACTGCAGAAGCACTGAGCAAAGCTCTGGGGTTTGTACTGACCTTCAGAAACTAAGAATAGAATTTGTCTCTTTTTACATTAAAAAATAATATTAATCATTGAAAGGAAAGAGGCTGAGCTCAGGTCAGATAATAAAACCAGTTGTCTGTGACTTTTCTTTTTTGCTCTAGATTGCTGAAAAGCTGAAAACTTTGTAAACTTTCTATTGGGCATTCTTTTTGGCTTCCGCTTGGCTTCCATGGAAGTAGCCCATACTGAAAAAGACCTATGTAAAAAAAATTCAATTTATTTATCTTTATGGGAATAAATGAAGCTGTAAATCATATACGATTTAGAAGAGCTGGAGGGAAGGAAGGTGAGGCAAAAATCACCCTACAAACTTAGTCTATGTCTTATTTCATCTTTATGATTTTCAGCTGGCTATTTTTTTTAAGTCTATTCTCAGCGCTGTTTTCTGAAGAGGAGTACAAAAAGATTTTACTTTTTTTTAATCTTAATTTTTTAAAAGGCCATGAGGCTGTAAGGCACCTTAGGAGATCGTTACCACTTTAATCTCAGCTGCAGGGAGAACTGACTTTAAAAGTGATTTTAATATTGATGAGCACTTGCAATATCTGCTTGGTTTTGAGTGTATTATTATATATGAAAAAAATGATTTTTCTTGCTTTCCTGTAAGTAAAACCAAAAGCAAAGCCCCCTCCTGTGCTTGAGCATTGCCTGCACCTCAGACATACCAAGGAAGTGTTTGGGGAGTTGGTGGATGGGCCACTGTCACTGTAAATGCTTCATCCTTGAAAACTGGATTTTAGAAGCAGTGATAAAGCTTTGCCTTTTTCTTTCAAGTAGCATTTTAGAATCTTAGACGCATCTGAGGGCTTCGTCCTTCCTTAGGGCAGTCTCATACGTCTTCCACAGCGCATCACACTTACCTGTTCTGTGGCAGCTGACAAAATTTGGAGAGCTTGTAGCCTGTGATTACTTTTCACCTTCTGTGGGGGGTGTTGGGTTTTTTGGGGTTTTGTTGTGATGGTTTTCATTGTTTGGGTGTTTTTGTGGAGTGGTGTGGGGTTTCTTTTGTGGGGTGTGTGTTTCATTTTTAAGTTTATAAACATCCATGGAAAAAGGAGTTCCACTGCTGCCTCTTCAAAATTGGTTCAGATGGACTGATGGAGAATAAGCTTTGTAAAGCTGAGGCTCCGTGACACGCAAGTAGGGCTGACACAGAACGAAAAACCTGTGGAAAAGAGATGACAGATGTGCCTGTTCCATACGTACAGGCAATGCACAATTCTTACAAGAAATTACATTTATTAATTCTTCCTGGATTTGGTCTTTGGAGTTCTTCTGTAGCTGCAAAAGCTTTGTCGCAGAGAGTGATGTTATTTCTCTGTACCTTTAATGTTGTGGCTATCGGCAGCTTTTTTTTACCTCTCTGATAAGCAGGCAGCTGCTCATGGAGGTAGTGCAGAAAGGGGCCCTACATATTTCATTTCTATTACAGAAACCTCGTTAGCTTCTCATCTGAGTGCTTTCAGGGTGCTGGTAATACTTCTACAATCCTTTGAGATATGGGTCTGATCTTCTACCATTTTCCAAATACGCATGGCCAGAGCCACCTGCTGAATCAGCAGCTATTCTTGTCATTAAATATTAAATTAAAAAACTTAAGCACAAATATTAATGCAGAGGGCATTATTCAGGAGCTAACCAGCTACTGATTTTACATTTATTGTCATCTGGAGTTTAATGAGACAATGTCTTGATGTTGCACAGTCACACAGAGCCAGTGGTGCTTCAGCTGGGGAGGTCGGGCTAGAGGCAAAGATCATTGGTCTTAATTTCATGAGATAGAAATGGCTGGATTAAGGGAATAAGTTCTTGCTTGTTTTAAGTTCTTTAACTATTTTTATTGCATAAGTAATCATGTCCTATGTTTATGTTTACAAGAAACTGTATGTAGGAGCTAATTTCCACAGCAGCTGAAGTACTCTCTGCTAAAAATACAAAGTATTTCCCCACAAACTCAATCTTTCAAAGTAGAGAAATGCTCTTTCTCGAGGGAAGGGACTGGGAAGAAGGAAACTCTTCCGCAGTGGAATCAGTAGTTAGAAAGCCTCATTGTCAGCTAATTGAGTGAGAACTGGACCCTGTAATGGCCTGACTGGTCTCTTTTTCTTTTCCAGAGCTGATAAACAAAACCGACTTGCTCAGTCTCAGCGGAAAGACTCTACAGGTGACAACAGGGTCAGCCCCTGCGCTGATCAGCTCCCCCGATGTGCTGCTCTGCCAGTATATCAACTTGCAGCTGATGAATGCAAAACCACAGGGTACGTAGGATACTCAGCTCTCCTCATTTACAGCCTGAGCTCTTTGTGCTGTAAGTTTTGGACACCATTGCTTACTGATGGAGATGGAGATTTTGTTGTTTTGTTTTTTTTTTTTTCTCCTGGTATTTGCTTTCTAATAAACACAATGTTTATATTTAGCTTTTCTCCCTCTTCATAAAAGGAAAAGGAGAGCCGGTTTGAGATAAGGGCCAGCATTTAAACATGAGCCCTTGGGCATTGTTCTCCTCTCTCTGATCATCAGCTCACCTGATGCAGCTTGTTTTAAAAGGCTGAGGCTAAAACTGACCAGAAGCAAAGGAGGAGCCAGCTCTTTACCAAGAGTAAAAGGCATTGTAAACAGCCTGTGAGACATTTCTTAGTGCTATTGAAGAGCCAAATGGATTGTGTTATTGACCTGATCTGGAGTATAGATACGTGTATGCAATTCTGTTTCACAGCCACTAATCTTGTAGCTTCTCCTCTGAACCCTCTACGACAGCTGTCCTTACTCACGTGCTCTTAATCTCTGCCCTTGTGCAAGTCCTTTCTGGACTCTTTACTTGGAATCTTACTGGTACTACTGGGAACTTACTTGGACCAATTATGTGTTTTTAACTGGGAATTTAGATCATCAGAAGGTGCTTTGTGAGCTTGTGTGGTTTGTAGTGGTTCATGTGTCCTGTTGAAATATTTTGTGTTTCCCAGTCTCTAGGTTATCGTGTTGACCCATGTAAAGAATTCTGCAAAGTTTTCTTTTGTACAATCACTTCTGATTTTATAATTCATGACCTTATTTACTGAGTGTCTGGAAATAGGTTGGTATTGGTAATTGCTCAGCACTAGAAGGAAATAATAGAGATGAAATGGAAGAAGAAATCCTAAATTTCAGTTTACCAAGATAAATGAAATAATATAATTCCTCACCAACTGTTTGTCTTGTTCAGAATGTCAGAAAGGAACAGTGGGAACTCTCCTAATGGAAAACCCCGTTGGTCAGAACGGATTAACATTCCAGGGTCTTCTACATGAAACAGCAAAAGTTTTTGGGCTCAGAAGCAGGAGGCTAAAATTGTTCCTGGATGAAGCGCAAACTCAGGGTAAGCACAAACTTTTGGTTTACTGGTGCGAGGATACTTGGAAGTCTTTGTTGAGGAGCAGTTAATGTAGCCTGAGATCAAATTTACAGATTGCTTTCTAATTTTGCCCAGTAATTCAATATTTATTTAATAAGGTCCTTTAAGCACACACACACGTTTAGAAATTCCAAGCTGTAATGCATTCCCTTCAAGAAAGGGTCAAGGCAAGTTCCGTCAAAGTTTCTTCCTTTTGAAATCGAAAGGTCGGTCATTAATGTGATGGTAGGTACGTGCTGCCGGGACTGAGCAGAGAGTGAATCTCCTCCTAGAAGTGAGCGAGTCTAAAGTGTAACTATTTTAATGAACCTGCTCAAATTGTTCCTGTAAGATTCATATTGTTACAGATATTATTTTTTTTCCTTCCTTTTGGAGAATGGGAGTGGGCGGGAAAGAGTATCGGATCTATTTTAGAGTTGTGTGAGTAGGTCGGGCTTGGTAGGGTACGGCAGCTGCAATTCATTCAGATACCTGGCAAGTAGGAAGCTTTATCACATAGTCACAGATCTGAAACGTTAAAGGATCTTCCAAAACCACAGACAGATGGTGAAGCTTAAAAACAAAAATCTCTGATTCATGAGAAAGGTAAGAGTAAAGATGTAACCACCTGTAGTGCTAAAAAGTCGGATCCGAGAAAGATTTAGGACTTTGACAGGAAGAATGGATTGGAAACTACATGGTAAAAAAAACGAACCACAGGTATTTCTGTGCATTCACGGAAATTCAGCTCTTCAAACGAAATGATGCAGAGAATTCTGTCTCCAGTCTCTCACAGTGACATGATTTACAAGCTGTTTGGGAGGGATACATAACCTTGATTTGTCACACGTTAGGTTACCTGTCCAGAAGTTAGATGTCTTGTTTAACCTAGTTATGGAATCCTAGGCTGGGGTGGATTTCCTTGGGAGCTGACGAGGGCAGGAGGAGTGTTGCTCTCTAGTGTAGCTGCCGAAAACTGAGGTCGCTTGGCTCCACCTGGGCTCAAGGGATTCAAGTGGGACAGATTAGAGCCAGAACAAATATGCTGTGACTTCTTTTGTTGTGGATTTTTGGTTGTTTTGTGGGGTTTGTTTTTTTTTTTTTTAATTTATTTCATGTGACCTGAACCCTGTTTATTCAAGAGTCATTTCTGTGAGTAAAACAGATCTCAAATGTTGAGACTTTCTAGGGATGGTTTAAGGTAATGCTAAAAATAACGTGCTGTATGGGGTTCACAAACCCAGAGAACTGGAGACTGCAGTGTTTAGAAATGGCACAAGGTGTACCAAACACACTTGATGTGCGTAAACAAAACATGTATTTATGTGCAAAACCTTGCTGAGGAGGAATGTAGCCCTTCAGGAGCAGCTGATGTCGTACCTATTTCTTTTTCGGTGTCTCTTGTTGTTCCTGGGCTGCGGGGGTTCCCAGCTGCATGTGACTTGGTTGAGATACTAAAATAGCTATTGGGGAAAACTTCTGAGCTTTGAAAGAGGGAAGTAACTGACAAAAGAGGAAAATTTATAGCCTTGAAGTCTCAATTTAAGTAAGGATTTTTAGAATGCCTTTACCTAAAAGGGAAATTGCTATAACGTATTTGTAGGGTGAATTCTCCAGAACTATTTAAACTTTAAATAAAGTGTATAAAGTGACAATTCATGATGATGTGACAGATCAGATTTGATAACTCTTCAAAGGCTAAAACAACTGGGTTGGCCTTTTTTAGGCTCAGAATGTAGAGAACTTGGTCCTGGAGGTTTATTTGTGTAGCTAATAAATGTTTGTGCCATATAGCTGTGCTTCTGCAGTCTCAGATTTAATTCTCACCATGCAGCTCTTTTAACAACATTTTTTAATGGTATAAACACTGGAATGGTCATACTTTATCTGTAGATCTCTTTATATGATAAATAAATGCTGCATATAAAACAAGTATTTTGAAGCCTCTGGAAAACATTAGTTCAATGACTGTTTATGTTGCATAAATGCAACATAGTTCAATGATACATTGTTGCAACTTTGTAATCTCCTACTTATCTTTTTACCAATATATTTCAAGGTCTTACCTTCAAAACAAGAAGTTCAGCCTCTTTTCTTGAGGTTTTGTTTTGTTACAGTTTATTCTAAAAATCAAGTTATTTGCTGTTAAGCATTTGAAATGTTTGAAAATAAGCCATGAATTAGAAGGTCGATGCCTGTTTTTATAAAAAGAAAAGAAAAAAATCCCTTGGAGGAAAATGAGTTATCAGTGTTGAAAGTATTATTTTTACAAATATCAGGTGCAGGCAGTTGGCATCTGCTCTCTATTGCACAAAGGCTTCCAGCTTTTCAGAAAAAAAATGTGTGTTTCGCTCCCCTTTGGAATATTGGAAAAACACTCTATAAATAAATGCCAAAGCGGTGAGTGTGGCTCATTTGTGACACATGTTACAGGTACCTGATTCCGAGCCACCTTCAGGATGCAGACAATACTTTTTAATGTGCTGTGGTCAAAGCCTTCCTTTGGAGGAATTGGCACAGAAAGGGGGGTGTCCCTGCATTTTGCTGGTAAACCAGGTTTCCAATTTCTGATAGTAATTGTTGTCTAAATACGGTCAAAAATAGTAGCTTCATGTAGTTCCTAATTTTTCAGGATTTTAAAAATAAAAAAGACTTTGAGACCAAGTTCATAATTTGTTCAGCTGCTTCTGCAGATGAAAAGAACTTTTTTATGTACTGATGTAACGTTTTCTTGGGGAGGGAAGGAAGGTTAATGAGGGAATAAAGCCCTAATTGCTGAATTGGATTATACCTCCACTCTTTTAGCTCTGTAGATGGGTATTCAGCTGCGTAAAGTAGGGCACTACACTAGAAGAGAACTCCTTAAAACCAGTACCATCATATTCCATAAGTGCTTCTTAATTCTTTAATTAATAGACGGCTTTTAAACTTTGATGCAGACTCTATCTGCTCAGTCTAAAAATATTTTTCAAAGAAAGATGGGGGCCTTAATGTCAGGATTGTGCATAATCTTACATGGAAACAAAACTCATTGCCATTTCTAGAATCAGTTTTCACTTGGACATCGTGTTACTGAAAACTTAAACTGCTTTTCTGTTCTCTCCGTGGATGCACTTCAGCCTCGGCCCCCTCCACCCACACGGTGCCTTGGTCTTTCTGGGCTGGAGGAGAGCCCCCGTTAGAGCAGCCGTCAGGGCCGGGATACACTGCAAGACACCACAAAACTGTTTCTACTGAAAAAACACCCAGCCGTTCGGAATGTTATTAATCTGTCATTTTTGCTAACACTGGTGCCAAAATTTAAAATTATCCTCTATTTGCTTGGGTTGTCTGTAGGGATTCTGGTGTGCAGAGTCACACCGTAACCCCTGGTACGCTTCTGCTTTGGTTTCTGTGGATCTATTTGTGGTTACCACTTTGAAGTTTCTTAGTAGAGAGACCTCCAGTATATTTGTTATTCAGATGACTTCTGTTCCAAAGCTTTACCTCGCAGTATAACAAATGGTAAGGCTGCCTTGTGCTGGGAAGCGGTGAGCTGGAGAACATCTCGCTTCCTGAGCAAAGTGCTCTGTAACATGGCAAGAACAGGGAAAGAGACTTCCAGTTCTTAGCAACTTTGCAGGTGACTTTTTCTGTAGCCACAAAGTGCAGTTATTGTGTTATGTGCTTCATAAATAATTATAAACCCTGAATCAGTCTGCTGGAAACACATTATGCTCTTAAAAGAGGTTTGTTGGTGAGACTTTATCCTATTACTGTTTCAAATTATATACATATAGCTATGAAAATTTTTAAGGAATTGACCTGGTATGGTATGAAATTCTTCTTGTATTGTTAATATTGACTCCGTATTATTGCATTATGAAATAATGTTCTGTACTAGATGTTATTCCATGTGGATGTGAAGCTGGGAGCTGTGGGCTGACACAGGCTTTCAAGAAGTCCTACTTTTGTAACCTCGAACAGTATCTTCAGCTCCTGTGGTGGCAATCCTGAGGTGTGGTCACCCTTCCTCTAACGCACCCTGGGTTAGCAGGAGGGAATTCTGAGCTGAGCAGATTCTGTCCTAGTCCCACTTTGATACAACCAGCAGAACTGTCTGAATAAAGGAAAACAAAAAAGCATTCATAGTTTTACCTGTAAGCAAGAGCACTAACTGTGTCCTGTTTCTCTCTTGTTTTCTTGTTTCAGAGGTCACAAAGGACATCTCCATGAAGAACCTGAACATGAAGACAGTCTATGTTTGTGTTATACCCACCACAGCCGAATGTTGAGAATTCCAGTTTTATGAATACAACCGTGTAGACTTTTTTCCACAAAAAATGAAGTCAAATCAGTATGCTTTTAGATTAACATCCAAAGCTGTGTATGGTACTTTCTAACATCTCAGATTTCTACCAGTGCATGTCTAATATGCTGCTCTTTGGTTCAAATACAATGTATTTTCATTCTGTTATCTTCTGATACTATAAAAGCTGTTCAGAGGAATGTGGGAACTCCTTAACCTTAGCTATCTATGCAGAAATTTGCCTGAAAGAAATGGGACTAGTACCTCAGTGATGCCGTTCTCTGCCTGCCCTTTATGCAGAGGGCGTCTTCGCTTTTCTAAACCGTGGGTTTCCTACGAGGCTCTGTGATACACATACTCTGTTACAATAGCTTTGGCACTTATTTAAGGATTGCCTGGATTTGTTTGGTCATACTAGCTGAATTTTCATGAGGTGTTTGGCTGTTGATTTAAAATACTCCCTAATTACAACATTTGGAACAATAAATTTGCTTCATCTCCAAACTCTTTGTTTCCCTGAGTTCAGACTGCTTTGCTTCCTTGTGTTTTCTGAAGAACATGACACTTAGCACATCGTCTAGATGAGAAAATCCTAGAGAAACTGGAAATCTGACAACGTCTGTATGGAATGCCAGAGACTGTTACAGTTTTGGGGGTTTTGTTTGGTTAGGGGTTTTGAGAGGAGGGTTGTTTACTTTGGTTTCAGATTTAAAATCAGTTTTAGATGGAAAATAGTGTTGGGTTTTATGTTTTTATGACAGTCAGTATAATGTTAACACCAAACATTTTGTGTTAACTTGTGTATCTGTGGGCAAATGAAATAACAGGCAACCTTTTTTCACTTTGAGGATGGTTTTTGACTAGTCTCCTTAAACTAGAGACTTAAGCAGAGTGAAGTTTCACTGCATTTCCATGGCATTAATCGGTGTTGGAATTTGCTATTTTGCAGCAAAGGGAACGTGAGGAGGCAGACGTGCCAGCAGCTGCCTTTGCTGCCAGGCTTCCTGAGAACAGGATGACGTATGCTGCGAACAAGAGTATTAAGAGAGCTACGTGTTGTAAGAATAACAAAGTCTTGCTTAGCATGTTTTTCCATTGCTCTATGGTTTTCATCTTTACACTATGAACATAAACCAAAGCTTTTTTTTTTGATAACACTGTTAGTGGGAATAACTATAAATAAATGTTCTGTGTAACTGCTGTGCTCTAGTGGGCCAATACCAAAATTGTAAGTGCTCGTTTGAAGTACATCAAGTCTCTGGCATTCAGCTTACATAAAAATATTTTTATCAGTATTAAAAATGTCAGTGCCTGAACCTACTGAATCACTGGCCCGTTCAGTTTAATCAGTGTTGGACATTGCCCTCTACCTTTCCCTGTAAGTCAGCTTGCTAATCTTTTTAGTGACTTACTGACATGGAAATAAAATTTGCATTGGTTGGTTTGTTTTGGTTTTTTTTTTTTGTGACATTAAAAATGTCCAGGTTATGTCTTCTGCAAGGGTGAGACTGCTGTTCCTAAGCTGAATAACTTTGCTTTATTATTTATGGAGAATAAATGAAGATGGTGAATGATTGCAATCTAACCTCATTCTTAATGAGACAATCTAAGGGGACAATGGTACTTGCATTTTTAAGGAGTTATTTGGGATTTAGCATTTTGTGTATGTGTATCTTTTATTTCGAAGGATGTTGGCTGGCCAAGTTCTGTGTAAAGACTGGATTAGATTTTGTATATGTGTACACATACATACATGTGTGTGCTTTCCAGTGAATTAAAAGCCCAGCCAAGATTTATGAGTTTAATCTGAGTTACAAACAGAAAAAGATAATCTTCAACAGAACCTTTTTTTCTTTCTCAAATATATTTACAGCTGCTTAATGTAAAAAATCATCTGCCCTTAAGAGAAGAAATACTTCTTGTGAACTTAGTCCAATAACCTTGTACTTTACATGAGCTATAGCTGAATCAGGTTTCCTGGATTTTCTTTACGTAAGTGACTGTTTTATCCTGAAAATGGAAACTGGCCTTTCCTTTGAAAGGAAAGTGCAGAACAGCACTGGCTGATGCTCTGATAAAACTTACAGTTGAAGGTAAAGGATTTGCATTGTTTACTCACAGGAAAGGGGTGTGAAGGAAAAGTATTGCTGATAATTCTGTTTGTGTCCTTTAGTTCTTCAAGACCTGTGGAAAGGCAAGAGGCTTTAAGGCAAAGACAGCATTTCATTTCTGTGGACCTGAAATTAGTCTGGTTCGTTTGTGCACGAGGCTGCATGAAGGTTGGTGTATTGGCATAACTACCCGTTACCTGCTTCTCAGGGAGTGGTTATGGCATAATAAGAGTTTATACCATATTCTGAAGAGCAAGCCAAAAACCAGAGGGAGGCAAACCATTATTTCAAGAAAAGGGGATGATAACAGACTACAAACAAGACGTGAAGTGTAGGGTTTGGCTTTTTTTAATTCTGTCTCACCACAACTTCACGTTCCAGGAGGCTGGAAGAATGCTTTCCTGTGCGTTTCTAGTCCTACTACAAAAAAAAAAAAAAGAGAGAAAACATCGCCAAAAGGATAGTGGAATAATGACCTGCTTTTACAGAGTCTCCACAGCAGAGGTACAGAGTGCGCCTGGAATGTAACACTTTCATTCAGACGCTGCCTTATCTGGGGGATGCTGCCCACCTGATGCTGAATAGATACAGATGTCTCCTACATCTGTCTTAATGTTATTGAGCTGCATTTCTTTCACTTTAGTAAAACACAGATATATATTCATATTGCTTGAGCTGGAAGTAAAAGGTACCACATTTTAAACAGTGTAGGAAATACTCAGCATGGAACAGGGAATGGTAACAGTCTCGTTCCGAGTGGCAGCGTGGCACAAAGAATTAATTATCTTTCAAAGAAATACAAAACTCTCTTCCTTGTTAAGGCCTATGTTCAGGTCTTTAGAAAAGACCTGATTTAGAAAATCTGGCTTTAGAAAAGTTGACCCAAGAAATTCTTCAGTAAGATCTGCTTTTTCTTTTCCAAATGAGGCTTGAGCTTAAAAATTAGAGGTGGAACTCTTCAAGTAGATGTACTCTATAGGGTGTGCAAGTGTAAACGACTAAGATAAAGCTGTTGTTTCTTCATGTAGCTTGATTGTGCTTTTTTCCTAAGGTATTGATTCTTTAAAGTGAAGTGGGTGTTCTACGGGCACAAAGTTACACTTACCTGTTTCTTTCCAGGGTTATGGACTTAATTTCCAGGGTCAGAAATAGTGTGTGGTGCTTCCCTTGCCCTGCTTCACCTCTGTCTCCTTTCTTCACTGCATATACTTCTCATTCTTCATTTTTTCTTCTTCCTTTTCCTTCCTCTGTTTTTTTTGTTTGTTTGTTTTTTACCTTTTTGCTTTTAGTTTCTCAGTGGAGGTTTTCTGGCCACAACCACATACTCCTCATCAGTTGTGATGACTGGAACAGAGACAAGTGTGCATCTGCACTCTCCAATCCCATCATATCATAAGGATGGAAATGGCCAGAAATGCTCCTTCTGTCTTTGGTAGGATCGGTAAAAGCTGGCAGAGGGGGCGGTTCAATATGCTTAGGACAGGTAATGAAGAAGACGACCAGAGTTTATTAGAGGACGCTGCTGAAAATGCTTCTGGGTAAGTTAACTTCACATCAACCTTTTACAATAAGTAGCATGTAATTAAAAAAAATTAATTTTGTTGCAGAATTATAGTTTAAATTTTACTTTAAATTTTAAATTTAATTTAAATTTTAAACTTTATAGTTTAAATTTTACTGTTAGTTGGCTGTGATCTCTTGGCTCTGTAATGTATAATGTGAGCATTAGGGGCAAGTTATGACCCAATTGAGTGAACTTGGTGCTTTTTCTACCTTCCATTTTTAGTATTCTTTTTTTATTTTTCTTGATAATACTATTGTTTGAGAGAATTTGTCTCATGGTATCTTGAAGTGGCGAATGTTTCCTACTAATTTTTTTATTGAGGTTTTTTAATGCACTTCTATAACCTCATCTAGGTTGAGCTAATAATAGTATCTTGGCTTGACGTGATATTCTTCAGGATTTATATACTTCAATTAGCTTCCCTCTTAAATAGCTTGTTATACAAATTAGGTCCCAGACCACTATTGCATAGAGGAAAAACACTACCTGAGCACTCAGAGCACTGCGTTACACCATTTACCGTGCTCTGTAGGAGTTTGTATCCTTGAATCCTGGTGCAGTCTGACCTTTCCCCGGATCACAGTCCAGCCGGCTCAGACTCATGGAAACGTGGGCAGCATCCACTGCTCTGTGGGAGCTGGACTCTGCTGAACCAGCTTCTCGCTGTTGGGGAGCTGTGGGCACTGGTACAAAACAGGTCTGTTGTTACAGCTGTACCCAGAAATCATGGGGCCGTGGCTTAAAAAAGAGAAAAGGAGACATCTTCCCCGCCCCAGGCTGTCTCCCCCCACACCCCATTTCCCCTCCTGTCTCAAACAACACCCCCTGGGATCTACAGAGGGTGGTTTGGGCTCAGAGTGATTTGCTGTCTGTCCTGTTTCTACCAGGCAGGAATTTGCTGGCTGATCCTGACTGGCACCCTCGGCAGCATCTAGCAGAAGGGGCTGGCACTGACCAAGGCCAGTGACAGGGTGAGAATAAATCTGTAAGATTTAGCTACATACCATAGCAATTTTATGTCCCTTTTCAGTTGAATGTGCAACAGTCAAAAACTTGCATTTCTGTTTTGCTTTCATGGAGTAAAAAAGTAGTGGCTGTTGGTATCCTTCTGCAAGTAACTGCCGTCCAGAGAGAAGAAAGGAGAGGAAAAAAAAAAATTAAAAAATCAGTTTCTCCTCATCCTGTTGTAAGTTAATAGCAGCTGATGAGCGGTACAGCCCTTTTGCCACTCTGAATCTCTCTGATTTTCAAAGGTGGAGTTGAGGTATCCTTGTCATTACTGCTTAAGCACAAAGCAATTATTCAGTACGTCAAGTCATTTTTTTTGCTCTTTATCTGATTTCTTAGGGGGATAGGCTCTTGACGCTGATTAAACAGATTGAAAAAAAAAATGTATGCAACTGCCTAACAAAAGGTGAACCTCAAAATAGTCTCAAATCATTGCCTTTAACATCTTTCTTTCGAAGCTGGAAGGGAAGAGCGATCAGCACAGCGACATCCACGCGCGGAAGCAGCTTCACAGTATGAAGACTGTTTGCTGGGTTAATTTTACTCTTGCTGTGCTGTGAGTGGTGGTTAACTAGGGTTGGGGGGAGGGTGTGCCTTCAATTATCTAACGTTTTCCCCAGTTAAAATGTTTATGTAACAAATATAATTATAGCTTTTATGTAATTGGCGGGGGGGAAGGTTCCTATTTCAGTATGTCTGGGCATTTCAGTTAATTTCCAGTCTCTGTCTGTACAAAGTTCTAATTAGGGGTCACAAAGCTCCCTGGAAGACTTCTAGAGTTCCTTGTATGTGCAATTAGAATAAAATTGCCCCTAAAGATATTTAATTTTTTTTAAGATTTTGTTGGGTCAGAGATAAGGGAGTTGTGTATACATTATCCTAATTTTGCAATTTGTTCCAATTCCCTTTAGTGTTCAAAACAGTGCAGCTGAAATGTCCCAAATAAGCTAAATGCACCCTGGCACTTACTGTGTGCTGTTTTTGATGGAGTATGACAGCGGGACAGCTGTGCATAAGGTACTTCTGTGGAATATCATTTCTAGTGTACCTGAAGGACAAATTTCCTTTGTCAGAAGTCAGACATTTTGCAAAGTTGAAGACTCTCAAAATTTAGAGATAGAGGATGTGTTCTGTGATTAATAGTGCTGGAAAATGCCAAATCATGGGGTCTCTGGGACTTCCATGGCTTATGGCTATCATAGGCCAGGCACTGGAAGCGAGAGGAGAAGACAAGCATGGAAAATTTAATTTAGGGATCTTATACTGCAAATCTTGCTTATGGACAGGATATGGTCTAAGCAAGGAAGAAGGATGCTGAATAGTCCTTAAGATGAGTGAATGTTTGTAAGATGGAAAGGAAACGTTGCTTACTGTGTCAACTGAACAAGCCAAATCAACAGGCTTACACTCTTACAAACCAAGAGCTTTACAGGAAAGGGAGCTGCAATGGATTAGCAATTAAACAAGAACTAATAATTTCATACTTTTGCCAAACAACACAAGTCCCCCAAAAAAGCAAGCTCTGGGCTGTATAAACAAGGCTATCTGCAAGATGATGAAGTAATCTTTCCACTCTGGTGCTGATAAGGCTCCCGCTGCAGCACTGGGTCCAATTTTAGGAACCAGGCTGGGAGGAAGACGGTGACTGTCTGGAGAGAAGCCAGTGAGAAGCAGGAATAAGGTCTGGGAAACATGACCTGTGGGGAAAGACGGGAAGAATTGGCATGTTTAGTCTACAGCAGAGAAGCCCGAGGGTGAGATGTGATAAGTCTTCTAATAAATAAATAGTAACTGCAAAGAGAATAGTAATTAACTAGTTTTACAAGAGGCCTGCCGTTAAATTGGATGGGAATTTAGGCCACAAGTGAGGGAAAGGTTTCTGGTTATAAGAATAATCTGCACCGAGAATGGGTGGCCTGGGAAGGTGACAAGATTTTCACCAAGAATGGGTTTCAGGAGTGGTTATGAGAGGGTTTCCAAGGAATAGCTTGGATATAGATTTTCTTCCTGGAGCTGGGGATAAACTGAAAAACCTCTCAAAGCCTCTTCTGACCCATTTTTTAAATTTGTCACCTAAGGTAAAGATGAGTTTTCAAAAAAATTGTTGACAAATTTCAGCCTGTCATTAGCTAATCTGTGAAAATTACCATGGAAAGAAGAAAAACTATTTATTACTTCTGAAGGATGTTTTCTATTTAGATGTCTGTAATAATGTGTCCATCATTCTGATGTCTCAACACTTCTATGGCACCTTGAATGCTTTTACTGGGCTCTATTTGATTTTATATTTAACTATATTCTAATGTCATCAAAAAGAAGGGTGTCGGCACAACTGCTGCTCATGTGAGTATCCTGATATACCTTCAAGAATCTGTCATTCACCTGATGTTAAATAACCAGCATCTCACTTAAACCATCAGCTCTGCCAGAGGAATGAAAGTATTAAAGGCACAGAAAGGGGATTTAAAAAAAACAAACGACACAGATTATGTTTATCTATGTATGTGATGGCTACTTGCCCCAAAGGGCAACAGAGAGGACGAACTCAAACTGAACATTTGGCTTATACTGGATGATACTATTGGCCTGTGGAGGGGCTTACTCCTGATCTTAATTCTGCAAATGAATTGGCACAAAGAAGTGTCTTGGCTTCCCCTTTATCCCCCCCCCTTTTTTTATTTATTGTCTTTTTTGAAAATGTCATTGTCAGGTGCTTTGCCCTCCTCTCAGTGGCATAAATTTAAACAGTTAAAACTAACAAAGCTGGTTACCTGGTAAACGGCCACAGGAGTTTCTATTTTTACCACTTTAACATTGAATTAAGAAAAAATTGAGTGTATCTCTAAAAAAAAAAAAGTCAAAAAGCAGCCATCTAATGTCTCTTTCACAGTGATTACGCGACAATCGCTGATGATGGCACAGTTGGTATCATAACATCTGCATTTGGGATATTTCAAGTGTATTGATGGCTGGATTAGTATTATTTCCTAACACATGTCCAGTGCTAGACTTTCTGCATTTTATAATACAGAGTTCTGAATCTCAGTTTTACAGAAGGCCTTGAATCTCTTCCACTCCACTGCTGAGAACGGCCACTGCCCTCTGAGTCTCTGCTTTCCTTTTTATCACTTCTGTACATTAGCCAAAAAACACCGGCTATTTCAGGCTGTACGTAATCCAAATAGAAGTCTTCCTTCCCCCAAGGAAAATAACAAAGAACCTGTAACATCCATCATTAAAAAAAAAAGGAAAAATCTACAAAAAGGTACTCAAATGTAGACCTTATGGTCTGTGTCCAAATGACATTTTTGTGATGGTATCATCAAGTACAAAATACAAAAACAAAAGGCCTATCATGAAGAATGACAGCAATCTTATCAAAACTGAATTGGACAAAATTGTAAAATATTTAGCACTGACCTCTATTCTCGTGTAAAATACTGTTTTCAGCTGGTCATTTAGTGGATCCACAGGCCTATCATGAGGGAGGGTTTCTTAGGGGATGTACTAACCTGAAGTTGCACAGCACAACACGAAGGATCCCAAACCGTTGCTTCCCTTTTCCCTGTTTCTCTGTGATGGTGCGTTGCCCATCGCAACGTTGCTCTTTGACTGTGAGCTTGTTTTGGCAACTGGCTGCACAGAGCTTTTTCATTCCTGCCCTTCCAGTCCTGTTTCTTGTGTATGGACTTAAGGGATTCTTGGCCTCAAAGCTGCGTTTCTGAAGCAGGAGTCGTCTCTGTGCTGACCCTGGAAGGCACGAACGCGGTGCCTGCTGCCAGGAGGTCCAGCTTTAACATCTTTTTTTCCCATCACTGACCCACTTTGAACTTCTTAAGAACAGTAGTCGTGTTACTTTGCTGTTTTGCAGAAACTGACAGTTCAATAATGTATATTTATATTTTTAAACATTAAGGGTCTCTTTGAAGACTTGGCTCTCGGTCTGTCCTGAGTTGATTCCTACTTTGAGACTTCTTTTGTGATGTGCATGAGTTGCTTAATGAAACTGTGGCTTTACACATTAATTGCATCCTGCATAGGTGACATGAAGAGTCAAGTCATTGAGGAGGGGAAAAAAAATATCCAAACCTGTGATTTCTTTTAAGGCAAAGAAATATGCTGATTATTTTGCAGGTTTGCATTTTTAGAAGTTAATACATTAACTTGAAACTCATGAGTCTTGTCCCGCTTTCCAGTTAGCTCAGGAGCAAAGTGTGGGCTCTGTCTGCTGTGCTCCTCCCACAGCTGCCATCCAGAGCCTGAATCCAAATTAATCTTTGTTATATGATGTCACAACAGAACTAGAGAAACTGACCTGGGAGTCACTAGCAGCAGGTTAATTCTTAAATAGTTTCCATCATAATAGGAGGAGAGAAAAGGAAGGAAGTTGGAACGAAGTGAAAGATTTTCATGCAATTGGATAATAATGAAAAGAAAAAGAAGAGAAGGGAACAGAAACACAGAGTACGCAGAGTCTGTTGCGAGATCATCTCCTTAAGCAGATGATTTTTGGGTGTTAAGACTTGCAAGAGGCCAAAGCAATTTGCACAGGTCAATAATATCAAACTGGTTTTATACACCATTGTAATACTATGCCTAAAATGTTGCCAATTTAAAGTTATTTTTACATAGAATGACTTTGAAAAAATGTATGGTTCCCTTCAAAAGACTAAGTAAAATATTTTAAAGTTGTAGCTAGTAGGTTGTGTTATGGGGGTCTCAACATTTTCCTGTATAACACTGGATATTACCAGTAAAAGACAGTTACAGTGGGGCTTCTCTTTTTTAGGGTCATGGAGGTTGGTAGTATGATAGTCTTATGATCGTCTTCCCAAAAGAAAGAAAATTAATCCCATTTTGGAGCTCTAATCAAGGGGCACAGCTGTAAAGTAAGTAAACGGAATTTTCTACCTGCTCCCGTCTCTCATGACGATACCCCAGAACTGTTCAGGAATGTTTCCAGCCTCGTTGAACATATGCCCCAACCCAGAAAGCCTTTCTCAGAGCAGCACCTTATCTCTGGTCACATAAACATGTTAGTTTCATTTATAAAAGGCGGATGTTTAGCTCATATATCAGCAATGAAAGGCTATTTGACACTGGCCGTTTCAGAAAGGAATTATTCCCCAGTGCCAGAATT
The DNA here is from genome assembly GCA_026413425.1 of Tringa solitaria. Lineage (NCBI taxonomy): Eukaryota > Metazoa > Chordata > Aves > Charadriiformes > Scolopacidae > Tringa > Tringa solitaria. Next base: position 20,117,464 of record JAOXJM010000003.1, read on the forward strand.
CAGGACACAATGAAATCAGGGTGTGAAAGTGGTGATACCAGTTAGTGCCAGTAACAGCTGAAGTAGTCATCTGAGCACAGTTTTATTGCATAAGGTACAATTGTTCTTATTTAGTTTTGATTTCAGCATTATAAAACTTGCAACGCAGACTCGGACCTCCCTGCTGATGGTCCGAGTTACATAGAAGAGCTTCTTGCAAGACACGCTGCTGGGGCACTACTGAGCAATCACAACTCCTCAGTATTATGCTGAGGAAGAAGAGGCACTTTCTGAAACAGACAAATCTTGGTCTGTTTGTGGTTTGCCAAAGAAAGTTAAGAGCAGCACTTTGGTTTTTTTGAGCTTAGTAGAAAGCCCATGTACATCTGGAAGAACTGCTGTCTGCTTTCAGTAAGGTGCTTGACTTTTGCACTAAATCCAGCTTTCAGATAGACTTCATGTCATGATTAAATGGTTAATACTAAAACCAGAGAAAAGCTGCAGTGTGATACACCTAATTCAGGCAAAAATAGAGAACATGGAACAATAGGGTGCATTTGGGAGAATAAGTTTTTATAGCTGTTGGTCAGACAGACATAACTTGACCAGGAGTTTATACTTTGGAAATCAAGAGTTCCATAATAATGCAATGCAATACAATACAAGTACAAACAAAAAGGTTGTACAGGTGGGCATGCTGATTTAATCCAGGAAAGTGAATATTTACACCACAATAAAAATATTTCTAAGTTTAATTAGTAAAGCTTTTAGGGATTTAAGGTCAATGGCAAGTTAGTAAGGATTTGAGATGAGAACTGGGGTTGCTGATATGTGTGTACCTATCTAAGTGGTGTTTATGGTTTTCTGTTGGATAATTATTTTCCCTAATACCACAATGATATTAAAAATCACTTCCCACGGCTCATCTGTATTCACCATTTTAAGCCACAACAGTGCAACAACCTTCATCCTCCCATTCTTTGGATAAAGCTTGTTAGTAAAGAAACCTAGAACTGATACACCTCTAACAACTGAGGCTGAAGCTTAGTCCAGGAGTTGTCAACAGAGCAGAGTCGAATTAATGAAGCCAATTTTTACACCTCAAGTACAATGTCTAAATTGCTGGCTTTGAAACCTCTTAGAAATATCAAACTAAATACGCACTTTTTTCAGCTCCGTAAACTCCTGTCTCTATTTCACAAATGGATAAACCAAAGCAACTCTTACCATCATCTCTCCTTGTAGGGATGGTGAATTGGTACAGGATGGTACAAAAGGTCTTGAGCTGCCGTGTTGCCCATGGCTACGGAGAACAGGAAATAAAGCATAGAATAAACCATAATTATTTTTGTGCATTTCAGGAAGTATGGGAATTTGTTCTAACCTTAGTATCTCCATTCATTTTCATGTAATTTGCTTTCCCCTGTGGCTAATAAGAGGATCAAGACCTAATATTAAAATAAGATGTACCAAATGGAAAAGCGCAAGTGAGCTGGGGGATGAAAGTGTCATCGTGGGCTTTCTGGGGCTCTCCAGCTTGTGTGCAAACCCTGAAACTGGAAGGGCTGGGTTTTCCTTTCCCTCTCCTCACCTCTTTCTGTTCCCTAAATATGTTCTTTGCTATCATCAGTTTTCTTAGCAATTCTTTTGATAACAGTTTTTGAAGCTGAAGGTAAATTCCATTTATTCCCCCAAAATGAAGATTTTTATTCTTTGTCATCTGAGGAAGTTGATCTGTGCATTTTGTTGCTCAACTGTAAAATGCTGTGATGTTTCACAATCACTTTGACAAAAATTGGTACATGGAAACATTTGCATAGTCTTTGTTCATTCCTATGCAAAACATGATTTATTGAAGGTTGTAGCTTGACAAGGAAACATCTGAATGCACGAGCACCACTTTTCCACAAGTAAGGAGGGTTTACTTGTCTTTACCCACTTAAAAGTTGAGTCATTTCCTATAAATGCATTGAACATAATGAGGATTTAGGCATGAAACAGTCTGTACTAGCATTTTAAGAACCGATTTTGTATTTTTTTGTACACTTGAAATACATGCAAGGCTAATCTTAGAATGCCTTTTAAAGCTTAGCAAGGTCAAATAAGTGCTTTGTGCAATCACACACGTAAGTTGTATTTAACTTTTCATTAACTTTTTCAGTGTGCTAAAAACATGCATAATTCATTTCCCTGCTGTTTTTATGTAACCATATGAGAAATGAATAGGAGAGAGGGGGAAAAAAGATGAGAAACTGGTGAAGCCTTGTCATGTGTGCCTACCTCCGAGGAACCACTACCACTGCCAACTCAAAGAGCACGCCACTGTGCAGCTTCATTTCTATTCAGACCTCAGAAAGTTATATAATTAAAAAAATATTAATCTGTACTAAATACATCTATTCAAACACCCCCTTATAATTGCAGAACTTTGCAATAATTACTGCTTTAGTGTAGACTTTCTGATTAATATATGCCATCACAGTTCATTAAAAGTAATGCGCGTACGTAATCTGTGGAAAGTTTTCAGGAAAGGATGAAGATTTGCTGGTATCCTTTTGCTGTGCTACAAAAGACGGTTGCTTTTCCTTTATGGGTTGACTCTTGTATAATAAAACACCCTTTTTTTTTTTTTTCAGAGATTGTATCTTCATAAATAGGTTTGCTTTATATGTCCCCTGTGCTTATGTGCAGATTACAAGATGATCGTAGTATCTGGGCAGATAGTACTTTGCTCTGTATGAGTTGCTTCACTGCCTCATCTAAACCTTTAACATTTGCCTCAGCGCAGAAATTTCTGGATTTTTCCTACTGGAACTCTCATAACATTGAATCAAATGTGTACTTTCAATTTTGCTAATTGTTGGAGGCTAAATGCAGAAACAACTAATGAGCATCAGTTTACCCAAGAAACAAACCAGAGACAGTAGAAAACTTAAAGAGGAAGCAGCCATAATTTAATTTACAAGACCCAGCCCTGCCTGCCTCCCGCTGTTAATGGAACAGTCCATCTCTGGTACCTCCACTCTGTGCAAATACCTCGTTCCTTTCTTCAGCAGAGAAAGTAAGGAAACAGTTTGGAGTAACTGGAGCTACTGGGGAGAAAGCCTTGATGCTCATCCCAACCTGTTCACTTCCAGATCTGCTGCTGAGATCCAGGCTTTCCAGCCGTAAGGAGGAGAACTGGCTCTGTCGCAGCCTTTCTAGTTGCCACGCTCAGAAAATGTGGCACATTAAGAGGTTTTTTCCTTTTGCTATTCAGTCAGAAAATCTTGTTTATTTTGGTGAGATATATAAATTGCAATGTAATATATAAAAGTAATATTTGCCTCATTAGGTAGTGTTTGTAAACGAGGACAGAATATGCATCAGCCCAGAAGCAATAGCAGACTAGTAGCTAAATATTATTTGCGTAGGCGTTGCAGAGAAACCTAAAACATGCAAATTGCATCTTAAGAGAATACTACTTCTAATGACTTGATTTTGGTGGGATGTCACATACAGAAAAGAAAAAGTTTAAACCATCTCTAAAAAGTAATTATATCTGCAATCTTTGGGGGCGGGTGGTTTGGTGTGATATTTTTGTGCAATATCTTGGTATTCTGTGTCAAACACTGTCCCCAGAGCAGTTTTGATCGATTTGTCACCAGAAAATGCTAGAGATAAGGTAGCATTTCCAGCATCAGTAAGTCTGGAGAAACTCCAGTCACTCCAGAAAAGCATTTTAAAATAAAATTCAACCTTACGTTGATCCATAATTAAGTTGTGTAGAAAATTAGATTGAGAGATACTGTGGTTTGGATGATCTTTGTCAGTAAATTGTTGCCGATAAAGACCAGGTTTAAAACTTCAAATGACGATTTTCATAGTGATAGGAGCAAGAAAGAAGTTTCAACAAATCTGTTCGATAGGAATGGTGAAGGAGAAGCTAATTTCATTCATTCCCATGGGATACAGAATAGCTGAGGCTGGAAGGCACCTCCAGCTTCCTTGCTCAAAGCATGTTCAACTACAGCGGGTTATCCAGGACTGGTAACCAGTTGGGTTTTGAATACCTCCAAAAATGGAGAGTCCACGACTTCTCTGGGCAATCTCTGCCACTGTTTGACAACCCTCATGGGAGAAAGGTGGGGTTTGGGGTTTTTTTTTAATGTTCAGATGGAATTTCCTAGAATTCAGTTGGTGACCGTTGCCTTTTGTCTTGTCTCCATTTAGCCACATGACTAAAATCCCCCTGAGCCTTCTCTTCTCCAGGCTGATCTTCTAGTGGGAGCCCACCAGCACTGGACCCTGCACTCCAGATGTGTCCTACCACTGCAGAGAAGGGGGAACGGATCACCTCGCTCTGCCTAATGCAGCCCAGGAGGCTGTTTGTCTGTTTTGCCATTAATACAGAACCTTTTATGGATTATTTTTTTCTTTTCCTCTCTTATCTGGGGTAATCAGTTGACACTAGAAATTTATGTTGATGCAAATAAAATTAGAATTTATTGTCTGAGGAAAAAAAAACTAAGTAGTTTTTAACTAGGCATAATTTTTTACCTACACAATCCAGATCAATATAAATCAATATGTTGCTGAAATGCTTGTGAAAACACAAGAAAAAAAGCTAAATGAAAAATAAGAAAAAAAGGCTTGTAGCTTTTCCATCCATAGTGTATTCTATGTCCACATTTTTTTTCCTTCCTGTTTGCACTCATCACAAGAATACGTGTCCAAGATCACTAGACAGATATATGGATTTAATTATAAAATAATGTAAGAGATTAATCCTATTAAAGTGCCTAATTTAGGGGTGTAGTCACCTTAAATTCCTCTCCAGGTAATGGAAAGATTCAATTGGTGATAGTGAAGAGGCCTGAGGAGACCTGGAATGCCACGTGGATGTACTTACTTCTCTTTTCATTGTTTTAGATATATGTATATATATGTATGGTGTGTATGTGTGTGTCTACACACACACTCTGCAGTCTAGGAAGAATGCTCCAAATTTCAGCACTGTGGTTCACTATAATGAATATAAGCCTATATAACCATAGAATGGCTTGATTTGGAAGGGACCTTAAAGCTCATCCAGTTCCAACCCCCCTGCCCTGGGCAGGGACACCTCCCACCAGACCAGGT
>JAOXJM010000003.1:20122663-20135507 GCA_026413425.1 Tringa solitaria
GATGGGGCAGCCACAGCTTCTCTGGGCAACCTGGGCCAGCGTCTCACCACCCTCACAGGAAAGAATTTCTTCCTGAGATCTAATCTAAACCTCCCCCCTTTCAATTTAAAACCATTACCCCTGGTACTATCGCTGCACTCCCTGATAAAGAGTCCCTCCCCATCTTGTAGGCCCTCTTTAGGTACTGGAGGGCTGCTATAAGGTCTCCCTGGAGCCTTCTTTTCTCCAGGATGAACAGCCTTGAGAATGCAATGATACATTAAACGTAGAGGTAAGATCCTGGTCAGAACCTACTCTTTTAAGAATGAAAGCCTGCAGATGAGATGGCACCCAAATGTTAGGGCCATACAAGCTGAGCGTACGAACTGTCTCGCTGCCATTTCTGTATGCGTTTAACCACATAAACTACTGAGACAGCACATCGCATCAGGCGTGCCGGTAATTGGGGGATTAATTTGCCAGTAGCCTTGGAGGTACCTGAGTCTGTCCACGTCTGACAGGAACGCTTATGTTCATCTCACCTCAGAGCTCATTTGGAGTAATTGCTAAGAGATTCAAAGTGACTATTTATAGAGTGCATTGGAGAAATAAGTACCATATTCATTAGCAGAATTTTTGGCTTGAAGCGGAACAAGTGAAAAAGCAGACTTCAACGTTGATGAATCGCAGAGCAGTCTAACGGCATTGTTAACTTCCTTTTGTAGTGACACAGGTCTCCTGAGTGGATCCAAGCGCTTCCTGATTGTTTTTCCTGGCATCTATTACTTAAAGCAATCACTCGCTTAAAATGCACGTTGGCAGATTTGGCTTGCCCTTGTGCTGTTTTTCATTAAGGGTTTAAATATGAAAGGTAAGTGGCTTCCCAACAAAACAGCACGAACGTAATTTACAACCTTCCAGCCAAAGAAGATATTTTAAAATGTCATTATTCTCAAAGCAAATGAATTATTCTTACCCAAACAGCAGCAGGCTAAATCTGGTATTTTATAAAATGACCACAGGTATCGTGTCGAGATTCTGTTTGCCTTGCTAAATCCCCTTTTATTCTGTGTTATTGATAAATATTTTCTTTAAGGAAATTTGTGTAGTATTTTTTCTGGAAATTTTAATGAATTGATGACAACTAGTACATAAATCAATTCCGCTGCTTTCCCTTGGGAAACTGCTGTGGAAAGCAAGGACTGACTTTTAAATTTATAGGGATGTCGAGACACGTTTGCCAATACTAGGCTTGTTTTCCAGGACTGCCCTTTACATGCTGCTTTGTTTTCACTGCTTTTTTGGATTTTACTCTTGCTTCTGAAATGACCGACATCCCGTGTCCAAAGTCTTAATTATTTTCCACATCCAAAATCTTTGTTACAGGCACTAAGGATTATGCAAACTGTTGCCTCTTTTACTCTATCAATATCTTTTTTTTCAGAAATCAAAGTGAAACAAATTGTTGAAAAATTAACCATGTTTGAGGAGATTATTTCTGATTGTCCTCAAAATACAGCTAATAGTTGTCTTTTTTTCCAAACTGTAAAATAACTGAGCTGTGATTTAATCATTAGTAGTTCACCGTCTTTTTTTTCCTCCATCTACAGTGTTTTCAGGGTTTTTAATTCAACATTGAATCCACTTGAGCATTTTCCCTCATGTACTTTCTTGTCAATAAATAAATTCAACAAAATATGTAAGTCATTCTTAAAATGACGCCAATCTTACTAAAATTTTTAATTTTGCCAGCTGATTTCTCACAGTAATCTGTGGAATGGGTGTCATATGGGATTTTGGATTTTTTTAAGGCAGACTTGCTGCATAACTGAAGAGGATTGTCTCAATGTGTTGCAAAAAGGTCTGAATATTGCAAAAAGCATTCTCATAATTTATGTACAGAGAATCATAGAATTGCCATATAAAAGAACTTTGTGACTGCTAATGAGTTCAGGGATAAAAAAAGTTATTCTGCCCCCTTTTATATACTTGTATTCAGTATATTATGACAAACCAAGTCAGATTATGGATCTGGTAAACTAACTTCTGGTCCTTTCAGAAAATATAGAACCAAAATATTACACTCTCTCCATTCACCATATTCTTCTGACTTTTTTTTGTGGTGGGTTTTGTACCCTTTTTTTTTTTTTTTTTGGTTTCTTGTATCCTTGTTGTTTGGTGGGCTTTTTTGTTTAGTTTTTAGAATAAAGGCGTTGCAGACACCTCCATCAAGTTCTAAACGCTGCAGAAAACGGTCATACACAACATAAAGTTGTTTCTGACTGAGTGCTTTTGGGTGCATCATCAACTTTATGTCGGGTTTAACAAATTACTTACAGTTTGAGAATTCTTTTTGCCAGGTAAGCACCAGATTTATTTTCTAGAGAAATCAATTGGCAACTTTTAGTCAATATTATTTCTATGCAGGGTCATGAAACACCAGCAGGTTCAACACAGGAACTTTGTCTGGGCCCTGTGATTGGCCTGTACAATTAATTGCTTCTAACATCAGATGGATGCTGGACTGGAGTCCCTCCACTTTCTGCATAGCTGAATCAAGGCCATATCAAGGTCATTTCAAGTAAGTGCAAACTTGAATATTTTTGCTTTGCTACTGAATTAGGACTGTGAAATGATGGCTGCAGAATACCCCAATACATCTAATAATCCTTTTCTCAACCTTTTTTTTTTTTAAACAAAGCAGAAGGCAGGTTTTTGTTCTAGTCTTCTCCTGTAGTAAATATGACATGCAAACTTTAAATGCAAAAAGCAACCTCCTCAAGCTGACTGCTATAAAACTTCATGGCAGTGTCACAGAATGTGTTAACTGTCACAGCCTTTGTCTGTCATTACTTTTGCTCTTAAAAACAATAGAGATATAGGACTGGTTGGCTTTTGACTGGGAGCCTGTGATGTGAGGGTGTGAAATTACTGCAAGAGGCAGTTCACAGGGATATGCTTTCTCCTGTATCAGATGCTGGATTTAGGCCACAGTTTGGTGGCATATGATACCATGGGAGTTTTTCTTAATAGCAGCTAAGGCTGTATCTGAACATTCTGATAATTAAATGTCCGAATTCGTTATAAAAGAGTAGGACTTCATGGCTGCGAGTGAAATATGGATACTCCAAATATCCTTGGAGATATTTGTGGTCCTTGTATTTCACAAAGCTCTGTGCTGTTTGGTAACAACTCCTCGCACAACATTTCTGCTGCTTCGTAAAGAATGATGACAGGTTTTATGACTGCACTTTGCTCTGTTAATATGCCTACTACAACATTTTTGGCAGATCAAGTATTCTTCCCTTTCATTCTCAGTATTGCCATTTGGCACCAACAGCACTTCAAAGGCAAACGCTATAAGTGGGTAAGGGTTCCTTGGGATGGAAGATGTTATGCACATAAGATAAGAAAATATGAGTTATAAACTTTGGTACATACATCTATTTTTAGAAGTTTCATCAAGAATGCTGAAATGTGAATAGCTATTTCATTCTAACAATGCAGCCAAACTATGCTTTTTAATTGACATCCATTATCCCCGTCGTTTTGAAATTTCCTTGAAATTTCTCCTCCTTTTTGTTAGTGTGGGAATTAAGCCCTAGGTTGTGAAAATAATGTGAAGCTGAAACCTGAGAAGAACTGTCTGACAAGTATAATTCACCATTAGATTATGCAAACTTGAAAGCGTTTGGTGATTATATGATCTCTGCTCCTTTGAATTCTTTAGACAAAATAGATTAGATTAACTCCACTCTGCATATATTACCCCATCAACCAGGAAAATGAGGAAGAACCTATAGAAATACCTAAACCTTACCTGTGAGAGAATGAATTTAGGGTAAAACATAACGTGAACATTCCTAATCTCCGAAATACATTAAGAAGTGTTAAACTATAGTAGAATAGTTGTTGCTGTTACTGTTAACATCATGCTTTGTTTTGTAATATTATTAAAACCTGTATGTAAGAGATTGAGTTCCTGGAAATGCTGTAGTAAAAGAAAGAGATCTCCAAAGGAAAAAAAGAGATGCTGAGATCTCTGTCATGTACTCTCTATAAAAATATGAGGGTACCTTCTATAGTTGTCAGAAACGTAAGAAATTCTACATGACTGCAAAGGTTTTCATAGGCAGAAGATACTAAAATGAAGAAAGTTGCCCTGCCATTCATTGTTTATCACGACTGATAAACAGCCATGCACTTCTGTTATTTCATCATCATTTAAAAGTCAGTCATAGGGGATACATATCTTAAGATGGAGAGGAAGCAAGGAAAATAGTAATTTGTTTGTACTGCTCTGGCATTATTAGTCCCAGCTGCAGTAGCTGACCAGCTGGGGATGTTACGATGTGAGGAATTATATGCTCAGAAACTGTCTTTCTGTGTAATATTGAAAACCTGAGCTCTGTGCTGGGATCCTTGGGTGTTTAGCAGGTGTGGCTGTGAGTGGAATTGAGCGTTTTTGTGAAAACAGTCTGCAGGATGTAATGTTTTTATGCAGCACAGAGTTAGCAGCAGCTAGTAAGAATGCACACCTAATGCTTTTCAAATGTTACTCCAATCATCTGCTCTAAATGATTAATAAGCTCAAGCTGAAAATAGCACCACATTTACCTAATGTTTGCATGATTATTTTTGTAAACAGTTCATTCAGGCTTTCTCTGCCATCTTTCTAAGCATTGTCAAAACAGAAATGTTGCTATTCTTGATTAGTTTTTCTCTGTCTGATCTTCTTCATGACCCAGAGAGACGCAGCAGGGGAAAGCACCAGAAATGTTGACTTTCAGTTGACAGAAAGCATGTGTTTTAAGATCAAATGAGAAAACTAATCCAGATATTTGCAGAATAGTTACAGATTTCTGATTTTTTTCCAAAGCTAGTAACTGAACTTGGTGAGAACTGCAAGTCTCTATTTTGCTAATGAGCTTGTCTGAAAGCACCACAAAAATATGGTCACAGCTTCTCCTGGTTTTAAATGTTAGAAATAGTTTTAAAAGATGTGGAGGGATTTGTACTTTTGTTACGTTGGCTGTCCTACTTTTCCGTTAAGTCCTTGCTTAGATAAGGTTAAGACTGGAATTTAAATGGTGTTAAGGAAGAAGCCTAGATAGTAATCAGAATATAATTAACAGCGTATCATCTCTCAAACAACCAGGGCTGGCCAGTGCTGCTATTCACCACGAAAAAGCAGTGGAAGATTTCCAGTTTTCCAAGTAAAATGCTAGTGTTGTTCACTGGAGGGGTCTACAGGTGTTGTGTGATGTGTACATATCCCTTACACCAAACAAAAATCCATCCCATCTACCACATTATTTTTTTTCCTGCTTTTCAAAATTCACTCTATTAAAAGTGCAGCTTTTGAGGCATTTGGGAACTGGTTTTAACTTTCATGTTGAAAAGACTTTATGGCAGAGCAGAACTGTCATGAAATCTAATTTAAGCCTGTGTGAAGAAACAGGAAGGTTTAGGTAAATACCCAACTGACAACGTTTCAAAGATGCCATCCCCTTTTTTTGGCAATGTTGTAAAGAAAGGTAGTACCTTCAGCTCTACACTGTAGTTTGGGTTTTTTTTTTTTTTTGACCAATTGACTAATTTTCTAATAGTAGAGTGTGTTAGTTCTTCAGTCTACATAACACACATCATAATTCCTTCATAAAGTGAAAAACATACATACATACATTTTTCCATAGGTCCTGTGTCCCAGGTTGGGACTCTCCATCTCTCAGAATCAGGGTCAGGCCTTCCCCTTGCGGTTTTTTTGAGAATTCTGACTGGAAACCGTGAGTATTAAGGGGGGTGGTGGGGGGGGTGGTGAAGAAAAGAGGAGGTGGTGGTGTTAAACCTTTGCCGTTGACGGAGGGGATGAAGGCCCCTCTGGCTGAAGGTGGGGTCGGAGCCGCCCTCACCTGCATGGCGTCCCCCCGCCGCTCCCGCCCGACATCTTGCGAGCACCCGCGGGCCGAGTGACCAATTTTAACCAAAAAACTTAAAACAGCGTAAAACTGAGGGGGGGAGGGTGGTCTTTACGCCCCTTCTCCGTCCCTCCAGCCCCAACCGCGGCCCAGCCTTCCTCCGCGGGGCTCTCGGCTCTGAGGGAGCTGCGAAGGGCGGGAAGGACCGGGGCCGAGGGGCGCCGCCACCTCCGCGCTACCCGGAGCCCCGGCGGAGCTGGGCGCGGCGCCGGCCTGTCCCCGCTGAGGGGAGCCCCAGCCCTGCCGGGGGAGGCGAGGCTGAGGTGAGGCTCCGCTGGGGCCAGCACCTCGGCGGGGAGGGGAGAGGCGCTGCCCGCCCCCATCCCCCTCAGGGCTTCCCCGCTCGCCGCGGCCCCGCTAAGTCTGACGGAGCGCTGCCGCCGCCCACCGCAGCGCAGCGGCCCCGGCGCAGGAGGGAGGCGCCGCGCGCGGCCCGACTCCCCGGGCGCCGCCGCTGAGGGGGGACAGCGGCCGCTTCCGCGCTCCCGCCGGCACCGCTCCGCTCGGCTCCGCTCGCCGGCTCAGGTAGGAGCGGGAGCCCGGCGCGGCCCGGCTCCGGGGCGGGGAGAGAGGGGGGGGGCTGTAGGGAGCGGCGACCCCCGGGGGCTGCTCCGCGCTGAGGTGACCTTGAGGCGCGGTGGGCGGCGGCGGCGGAGCCCCGGAGGGATGGCGGGGGCAGCGGGATGTGGCTGAAGGATGTTTTGGGGCGGTGAATGGAGCCGGCTCCGCCGAGGGAGGGCTGTGCGTGTGGCTGCCGCGGGGGGAAAACCGCCTCGCGTAGCCCTTCGGTCTCGGTCCGTGCGGGGGCTGTCGTGACAGGAATAGGGGGTGGCCGCGCTCCCCGAGCCCTGCCCGGGCAGCCCGGAGCCGAGTGGCGGCGGAGCCCCGCACCGGCCCGTCCCAGGCACCGCGGTCCCCGCAGCAGCGCGTCCGGCGGGAGCCCCGGGGACGGGCTGGCTCCGGGAGCCAAGTTTCTCTCGTTAGAAATATTTATTTGAGAGAGGGTGGTGCCCCTCGGCCCCGCTCCCTCGGCGGGGCTGGGCGGGACGGCGAAGCCCCTCAGGAGCCTCTTTGCCGCCGTGTCCGGGGAACCCGCCCGGCTCTCGTCCCTTCAGCCGAGCGCTGCCCCGCTACGCCTGCCCCGGGGCTTCTTCTTTGCTTTTTTTGTTCTGCCACTGGGGGATTTAAATATGTTTTATGAGGGGTAGCATTCCGGTTCGTAGCAGCTCGGAGCCCGGGGAAAGCTGCGGCAGGAGGTAACTTTCCCCAGGTCACCCCTCCACCGGCCGCCGAGGTGCCCCCGGGGTCTGCTGGAGCCCCCCTCGCCACCGCCTTCGCACGGCAGTCGCCAAGATGTGCTCCCCGGTCGTCACTGGACACGATGGATTATTTTTTTCTAAAATGTTTGGCTTAGGGTCTGTACTAGAAGCGCGAAAGAAGGAACGCTGTCTTCCCTTGTGTATCTTTGAAAGGCCTCTTGTATCGTAGGCGGAGGAAACATCTCTTACTTAATTAAACTGTCGAAAAGTTTACTTTTTTTCTGTGTTTTTCTTGCTGATCGTTTTTTGCTTGTATTTTTTTCCTTGTTGTTCTTGTGCTGTTTTATCACACTACACCAACACAATTTAATCCCGTGCTAATACTTTCTTCACTTTATTTAAAGCGTATTTTGTAGTAAACTGATATTTGAGAGGCACGGATACCAAGATAAGGTGCTGGGAAGATAGGCAAGCTGAAAGCAATGGTGTAGAGTAGGGCTTCAGTGCTGCTGGAATGAGCTAAAATGTAAGTTTATGAACAGTGTGAAAGTTGACGCTGCTGTAACTCAATTCCCATCCAGTAAAAAGAAATCTTTTTAAAGAATACTGGTGTCTTGCTGGGAGATACTGCAAGTCCTTAGTTACGTAAGCAGCTCTCTGAAAATGAGTGGGGCTGCATGCAAACGGGCATGTTGGCAGGTAGCGCTTGCTTTCTCATCTTGGCCACTCGTCTTCTACACGTGACTAATTTTCATGTGGTGACTCAAATAGAATTCAGCGTTTTCATGACTTTGAGGTGAAGAAGCTGTTGCTTGGCTTTGTATCTTGCTAATAAACTAATTTGGTGTTCTTTTCAATGACTTTGTAGTCTAATGTTGAGCTCCATTTTCAAAGTGAGCATTGCTGCAAGTTCTTCCTAAAGCAAAAGAGTATGTATTAAATATTCAGTTTAATGTCAATATTAACATTTTCACTTTAACATTCAGTGGAATGAATGCAGGGTGTTATGTTACCTTTAATTCCTATTTGATATCATTACCAATATCAAAGTATTGTCATTTGCTCACATGCTGTAAATCCAGGACCACAGCCCCTTGATTATCTAGGCTGTTGAATGGGATGTTGATCCAAATTTCTGGCATGTCTCTGTATCCAAACTATATATTTTAACCATTCAGCTGCCTATTTCCTCATTACGTTAAGTAAACTTTTATTGTTTTTGACAAGTTCCATGGGGAGATAATGAGTATACTTATGTGGCTGTCCTGTAATGGTGTCCCCTCGATAGGATTCATTTTGGAGGAGTATGATGGGGAGAGCGAACGGACCATTATAACAGTGGGTGGGTCTGGTTTGTTTTTCCTCAAATAGGTGTTTGGTGTCATTTGAGATCCCTCGGGGTGCCCCTCCTGGCCTTTGACTCTGCTTCAGAGGGCTGTGAGTCTCCACCATGTCCCATGTCACGTATCAGACACGATAGAGAGGCACCTCAGATAGCATTAGGGACCTCGTAGTCGAAGCTGAGTCAAACCTGGTGCGTTTGTCTGGTTCCATACCCTTCGTTAGCTCAGAATAAACTTAACCACAGTAACTTTAGTGATGTGACTAGAAAGTAGGACTATTTATATGAATATAGATAATCCTCTAGGTGTTACCTACCTCAACAAAACCTGCGTATTCTGGTTATTTGCTGAAAACCTGTAGTAGTTTAAATTATAGAAAGTGAGGTCCACTGGTGCTCAAAGTACCCTAAAACTTGCATTGTAACTTCAGAATACGTGCAGGATGGTTGAGTGTAATTGGGGAAAAGTATCTGTGTTGACCATGAGGAAAAGCAGAGTAATTACACAAGAGTGAAGTGATTGTTCTAGTGACAGTCTGATGGGAGATGATAGTGGAGGAGATAATTGGGAACAGGAAGAATGTTTACATTTAAACAAAATTGTGTGGCTGCTGAAATCTTTTAAAATAAACAGTTGAACGAAGTTTAAATGTCTGATGAAGCTTACCACTGGAATGTGTGTGTCAGATATACTGAAGAATGCTGTTTAAAAACAAAGCTTTACATAGAATGTCTACTGTGCAGTGAATGCTTGCCATTTGCAAAATTGGGAGTGGAACTTAGGTTGTCCTTTGAAAGAAAAAAAAATGTAAAAACTAAGTAAATATGTGTGAATGCAGATTGTTTATTTTAAGAATAGAAATGGCAAATGCAAAAGAATGAAATAGTTTTAATTGTCTGAAAAGAAAAAGTCTGAAATTTTTGAGAAAGAAAAAGGGAATGTGGACAAATAATATTTATGTGTAATAGGATAACAGATGTGACAATGATGTGTTTCTTGGTGCTGAGATATGTGTTAGTCTCAGTATATCCATGCTACAAAAGTATCGGTTAAATCAGAAAGACTTATTTTTTTGCCAAAGCCTACTGTGAAAAATGTTTCATCTTCTACAAATGGAGTTATTTAGTAGTGAAGTATTTCAGACTTACATTTTATAGGTGTGACCGACTCTTTCTATTTTTTGATTGTAATCTAGCGTATCCTAAGGGGTGTGTTAACTGGCATTTTCCTGGATCGCCCCATACATATCAGCATGGACTTATATCTTAAGGGCATTGTGTAAAAGGCCTTGTTTTCAGATACTCTGAACCTTAACTTTCAGAATTCTTGAATATTTTGTGACATATAAATAAAATAGCTGGGGTGCTGCAGGGACGCCCTCCACACACTGGAATGTAAACCAAAAAGGCTTTAAATGTTTTTCAGAGGCAGCAGTCGCTACATATTTAACACGTACAATAGGAAGTGTATTTTTGAGGCTTCACTGCATACCTTTAAGTGTGCATAAAAAGACATCATTTCTGAAGAGCTGGAGTTTCTTCAGTGTGAGTGCTCAGGTCAGTGCCCTCTTAGTCTCAATCACAATTCTCTTGTGGAAGCTTATTTGTCTGCTTTCAGCTATTTTTCTCCTCTGATCCTGAGGCCTCATGTTGCTGGCAGATTTCAGTCTTTCCATCGCTCCTGTTTCAAGGCCATATGTCCCAAGAACTGCTGCTCAGCTCCCAGAAGTTGCCATATTTGGAGTGCCAGATACTTGTGAATGCAACGTTGGGGTGGGATTTCTGAATGTCTGTGAAAGAGTGACAATGGGGATATCGTGTACTAGCTAGCACAGTTATCATAATATAAGAATCTTTGTTTGCACAAGGAATTAATTAATTGCTTTAAAAAGTAATGGCCGTGGGGTTTTCAGAACCAAAGCTGCTTTCTTGCACTGGTGCTTCTTGTGAAGGAGGCTCTGCCTGCATGTATGCATCGTGTGTGTATATATATTTATATCTATACATATATGGAAATAATCGCATGGGTTTTCAAGTTTGTCAAGGAAGGATTGATTTCTGTTGTTGAAAGGGCAGGATTTGGAGCTGCAAGACTGAGTCATGTTTCCCTCTCACACCCACTGAGCTTCGCAGCAGACCTTGGATGTGCATTTCAAGATTTTGAAAAACTTTGTGCAGTATGAAGCTCAGAATACTGAAGCTGCCTCTAAGCAGCACTTAGATTTCTAAAATTAATAAGTCATTAATTCCATAGTGTTTGGGGAATTACACTTAGCCTAATTTATTTATTAACATCCTTAAAATAACATTTATTGAACTTCGTTAAAAGTATGTCTAATGTAAAATCATCCAGCAGGGATGAAGATTGCAGATGCAGGATGAAGATTAAAAATATTGCAGCTGCTGATGTCCACTCCATATTACATTCATCTCTTCTAAAAATGCTTTAGGATTTAGGAGTTTTCTGATGAATAGGAGCTTTTTTTTTGGTGGTTAACAGTGAGGCTAACACCTAGCGTATTCCTTTTGATGTCTCATTATGAGCAGGAGATGCCTTTCAAGCCTCTGGATATCGAAAGTCACAGTGTCACCTTGAATGTATTTGCTGATTGTATATGTTCTACCCTGTTACTGAACAGCTGTTCTTTATCAGGGGAAGTTATTCCCACTAATGGGAAATCTTCCATCATGGAAGATGTGATTGCATTCAGCAGAACATAAGAAATAGGCCCATATATTAGACTATTCAGCATTTCAGATTTTGTGATGCAGGTATTTCCTTGGTATTTTAAACCTTTCTGTAATATTGTTATTATTTAAACAGACTAATAACATTTAAGCGGATTGAAATAATAGGAATTTTGTTTTCAGAGTATGTTCTTTGTAACCAAAATTGGAAACTCCCAGTAGGTTGATGGGTTTCTAGAAAGTATTCTAATAGGTGTCTTGAAATGTTTTTAAGCAGAAGTATTAAATGAGATTTGTTATAATAAAGAGCAGAAAAATGTTCTTTGCTATGATCAGATTTCTTAGCAATTCTTTTGATAACAATTGCTGAAGCTGAAGGTAAATTCCGTTTATTCCCCCAAAATGAAGATTTTTTTTCTTTGTCATCTGAGGAAGTTGATTGCGCATTTTTAGGTGCTGGTCTACAGTCATACTGAAAGCAAAATGGTAATGTAGAGAATAAATTTACACAAGAGGAACTAACTGGTGACAATATTAGGTGTATGTATGACTGCTTTGCTGCACTGAACTTGTAGTCTTAAGTTCAAATGCAGTTTTAATGCATTGCTTTATTCTACAAAATCTACATGTTCACCAGCTTTTTTCTAATGTGGGAAGTATTCTACTAGCTTTAAATCAGTTTTTGTGGACTAAAAATAGAAGACTGCCATGAGTTTTGGCCTATGAATAGTAGAAAGTAATTATGTGGAGACAAAATGTCAAAATTTTATCTGGAAAAGATCTATTCCATGTTATTGGGTTTTTCTTAATTACAATAAGTACCATGTGTCCAAAAGCCCTGACAAAAACCATACCCATTTTTGGTTAAATGTGTAAACGACAGAAGCATCATTCTGGAGGAGGTAGAATGATTCTTTTTAAAAGGTTAAATACTCTGAAAAATTAATGTGTTATACACTGTAGCCCTGCTGATTCTGTGTCAAGTGCGAAAGAATTTGAGAGCAATAGGAACAAGAAAATGCCATTTTGGTCTGTGAGGGCTTGGTGTTAGGGGTTTGTTTCCTCCAGAAGATACAGTATTATGTTGCTTTTTGTGTGACCCAACAGTGTTCCCTTCATATTTTTTCTTGGCATTGCTGACATTTATTGCTCCCTAGCTCAATAAGATGACAAGACAGAGTTGCATTTACTGTGAATTTTACTCCAATTTTATTTTTTCTTTCTTCCTTTTTTTTTGACTCGCATTTCGCAAGTTTCTGGAGAGCAGAGAAAAATGGAAAGGTTAATTTATGTGCGGCACTCCTGTTACGCATCTTGGCATGACATATGCCTTTTTTTAAAATACCATTATACTATTTGTTACTTTGAGTCTACAGTGGCTTCAGATCCCTTTCAGCAGAACTCAGCTTATCTCTATTTTGTATTTTTGCTTGATTTCTAGATTTGCACTTACTGTGCTTGCAGCTTAGTTTTTGAAAAGTTCTTAGGGATATTAAGTTTTATTTTGAATTTTGATCTTTTCCGCTTGTGGATTGAAGGTGATATAGAACCATAGAATGGTTAGAGTTGGAAGGGACCTTAAAGATCATCAAGTTCCA
>JAOXJM010000003.1:20140386-20158005 GCA_026413425.1 Tringa solitaria
TTCTTCACTTTGAGGGTGGCAGAGCCCTGGAAGAGGCTGCCCAGAGAGGTGGTGGTGTTTCCATCTCTGGAGACATTCAAAACCTGCCTGGACGTGTTCCTGTGCAACCTGCTCTAGCTGAACTGGCTTTGGCAGGGGGTTGGACTACATGATCTCCAGAGGTCCCTTCCAACCCCACATCATTCTGTGATAAGACCTCTTCCAAAGGCTTATTTTTTTCAGAAACTATTTAGTATCTATTTTCTTAAAATGAAATCTAGTTAACCATTTCAATTTTTTGAAGTATTAATCACTTTAGAAATTATTCTACAGGGATCCTAAACAGTGACAGCTATTTTTAGTCAACTTGTGTTAGAAAAGGCTCCATGTAATGTTACTAGTGGCTGGACCAACCAGAAGGCAGTACCTAAAAAATGTGTCTCGATCAGGCTAAAATGATGAAAATACAACACATCCAGGTTTTTTTATAACATGGACATGTACAGCTAACCAGACAATTTTTTAATTTGTAGGTGTATGGAGGATATAAATCTTATATTTCCATTGGGATGGAAACTTCAATGTGTCACTCACTTGTCAGGGATTCTGAGGCACAGACTTGGCTTTTGAGAACCTGCTCCGAGTCCCTGCTGTGATTGACAGTGTCACTTTCAGATCTCAGGTCCCTGAAAATGAATCAGACCTAGGATTCCCCAAATGCATTTCAGTCTATGAGAGTCACCTTCATAGTCAGGATACCTTTTTTTTTTCTTTCCAATGGAAATCTGGGTGAAGTAGGTAGGTAGTGAGTAGTTGAACTATAGATACAGTGATGTTTTGGCCAAAAAATGTTCTTATGTTTTAATGAAACAGAATTACCACAGTGATTTGGTGGACATACACATGGCAAGTGGATCTAGAAGACCACTTTCAAAACTAGTCATTGAAGTATGGGGACCTTCTAAAAAGAAGACTGTACGGCCCAAGTCATACCTAGTGCTAATTGCCCATTAGTCATGGTGCTGGAGCAGCTGCCTTTGCTGTGTTTACTTTACTGGTTTTCTGTTGAGCAAATCCATATACCTGTTTTGTGTGTGTGTATGAAGTCCCAATCTGGAAAAGCACACTGGAAGAACGATTGATTTGAACGTTATGCGTTTGAGCTGATTACAGAAATTCTAATCTGCATCATTACATAGTAAGACATAAAGGAGTTTCATAATTTAAACCAGATCAAGTCTATAAAGTCATAATAAGCTCATGTAAATCTCCCCAGTGTAATAAAGTTGAAATATTTCAATTGTATAATTAAATACACCCCCCCTGTAAATATTTAAGTGCCAGTCCCTTGTTGCTTTATGTTATATTTGATTAGAGCAGATACAGCTTTGAAGAGGTGCCGCTTTGATCTGATTGGAAGGTCAGCTGTTACGAATCACGGCTAATGCCAGAACAGTCTCTTACTTCCTCTGCTGCGTTTGGCACTTTAAAGTTATACAATATGAACTTTATCTGTTCTGAACTTCATACTGTGAATGGCAATTTCTGCAGCAATGATGAAAATATGAAAATCAGTCTGTAGAATGACATATAACTTCTGTTAAAATTAATGAAGTTATACTACGTGATGTCATTAAGCAGGTTGCTAGATAAGAAATTAATGAAATAGCCAGACTGAGCAACTTCCAATAGGATATTGCTGTGGAAATGACAGATCAGATTGGAAGTAAACTGACGAGGTGTTTGATGATCTGATGCTGAAGCAAACCAATTTTGCAAAATAGAAGTGTCTATCAAGCTTCCTCTCCAAAACACTGGCAGTAAGTTCAGCATTTTTAATGAAATGCTCAG
This sequence comes from Tringa solitaria, assembly GCA_026413425.1. Taxonomy (NCBI): domain Eukaryota; kingdom Metazoa; phylum Chordata; class Aves; order Charadriiformes; family Scolopacidae; genus Tringa; species Tringa solitaria. The sequence continues at coordinate 20,142,217 of JAOXJM010000003.1, forward strand.
GAGCAGTTTTGTTAAGGTAGCGTGGCAAATAAATTCTTCAGTTATTTAGTCCAATGATGGTGCCAGAGGCATTTAAATCTTGCCTCCAGGAGAAGCAAAAATATTTTTAAGCTGTATATCAAATACCATTACTAATTTTAATTAAGGAAAAAAATGCATTTTTCTGGGTTAGGGTTTTGGTATGTGTTAGAGGATATTGTGAGTAAAGTTGAACAAAATGATCATGATTACTATGTACTTCTATTAACTAAATAAAGGAAAAAGTAGTGGGGAAACGTGAACAGTCGTTACTTCCTTTGCAGTCCTTTCTGTGCTTTTCTCTGCAGAGAGCTCTCGGCAGATTTTAACCAAAGCAGGGCTTTCTCAGCTGGATACATTCCCCTCTCTCCCTTCCTCCACCTCCTTGGGAAATTGAAATCAAATTGCATTGTGCAGCAGATTAGTAGTGAGTTGAGTAATCAACTTGCAGAGGCAGTGATGACCTGGAAGCTTGGTTGTAAGTTCCCCTCCTCCCCCCCAGTCCAGTACCGTGGCTTTTGCCTAATGCTTCCTTCTCTGTGTGAGATGACCAACCAGTGAATATGGAAGTGCATGCATGGGAATAGGAGAGCAAGATTGCAAGAAGGGAAGAAAAAATGTATCTGTCAACTCAGAGCAATTTATATTCCCATTCCAAATCCCTCCTGAAGGTGGAGGGCAGGTTTCCTTCGGCTACTGTGTGTCTGTGATGGTCTTGTGCTGTAACAGAATTGATGGCGTCTTTTCCTATTCACTTCTCTCATTCTTACACAGCAGGATTGTAGATGTTCAAAGGTATGGTAACAGTGGTCAAAATGTCTTTGTCCTTAGAAACTCAGACTATTTTAAAGTTTTGGGATTCTTCCTCTCTTTTTTTTTCTTTTTTTTTTTTCCAGAATGTTATCTAAGATGCTTTTTAGCACCATGAGGGTTGGTAGGAATTGATGCTTTTTGCAAATTAGTCCAGCTGTGATAATCTTTGCTGTATTCATAGAAATAATAGAACATTATTTGTTATTTATAGGAATAGCTTTTTGAGATCATTACAAGGTAAAGGCTTATATTTAAATACAGCATACCTTAAAAATATACTTCAAAGCATACTTATTAGTATACATAATAATATCTCAGCTTTCTGAGGGACAAATAACTTTTCATTTATGTAGAACTAAGAATTACAAGGAACTTCTGTGAAGTGCTTTGTATTTATAAATATTTGTGAAATGCTGCCCAAATGTAAATAGTAAGGAAGGCTTCAGGCTGAAGATTTAATCTCAGAAGACACCAGTTTCAGTGAGGATGGTGCTAGAATTCTGTAGCAAGTGGGGCACCAAATGGGTGTGCTTATTATAGATTAGTATTTGGCTGGGATGATAAAGACAGATTATTAAATTAATAAATTTAATTTTCTGTTTCTGGCACAAGTTTTTCTATGCATCATCTCCATGATACTTAATCGTTTCCTTACAAGCTGTGGTTCCTGGAGTCAGATAATACTGCAAAAATGACCTTTAGTTTCTTTCTTTGACTCTCCTTTAAAAAAAAAAAAAAGCCTTCATAATTGTACAGGAAAAAAAATAAAATACCCGAAATGTTACTGTAAAAAGAAACAAAACCTCAGTTTTCCGTTTGCCTCCTTCCTCAGTTTTGGAAGGGGTGACCTGATTAGGATGTTTTTCAATTTCTTGGTAATAATGTCTACAAGATAATTCTGGGGCTGCTTTGGAAGCCAGTTCTCTGCTACAGTAGTCAGCATTAATAGAGATGCACAAAATTCCTAGAGGGTAACATTGCCCTTTTAATGTTCAATTGAGAGTGTAAAATAGCATTTAAACTCACTGGGGCAGGAAGCCCATGTGAAGTGTAGTATCCGGTTGCCAGCAGGTTTACAGACACAGAATCATTTAATGAACTTGAGAAAAGTGGTTGAAAATGAAGAAAGCCTGTATTAAGTTTAAGCCTTGATATGCTCTGTGGTGCCATTTACTAGAACAGATTACAGAAATCAAGTAGCATTTTTCTGTACTTGTTTTTGTTTTTTTTTTTTTTTAAAGAGTTCTTTCCTCTAGGAATCAAATCCAGGTTCTGTTAGATAAGCTCAAACTTAATATCAAAGCACCATGAATAAGGCATTGTTTTATTGAGCTATGTTATGTTGAATCCCAGGGTAGTTATAGTGAGTAGAAACTGAGGTTAGAATAAATCCTCCAAACAATCATTCGAATTGTAGACTTAAATGTAAGAAGATTCACCTTTGCTGGTAGGCTAATTTAAAAAAAAATAAAATTAACATATGCAAAAGATATTTTAGGAAAAGTAAGGTTATAAAACCATGCCGTCCCAGATTAGGATATTCTGTAATCTCTATTCTTTGGGCAGCTTGAAGAGCTAAGGGGACGCTGTCTGAAGGGGTTACTCAGCACAGCGTGGCTGACTTTTGTGTTCTCGTGTGCTACAAATACGACACGTATCTCTACAGACAGCAGAGTTATGTGTATTTTATCTGCTTTCACTATGAAAAGCTTCAGGTCGAATGACTGTGTAAAGTGGATGAAACCATGAGAAATGAGTTGTATTCCCAGCGCTCTTGCGAAAGAGCATCCTGGGAAATCCTTGACTGAGTCTGAAGTTAGACTCTGAGGTGGGAGAGAGTGTTTAGTGATTCCATTTCCTAGAATCCGGCTTTACTTCCCGTGTCTTGCAATACTGGAAACTGGAAGAAAATTAGCATTTAGGAAGTTAGGATTGGATAGGCCACACGAGCTGACAGTAATGTCATCTCAGGCAACCGGGCCAGGGCAAGCAAAGGAAATGTCTTAACCAAGGGAAAGTTTGTGATAGAATCATAGAATCATAGAATGGTTAGAGTTGGAAGGGACCTTAAAGATCATCAAGTTCCAACCCCCCTGCCCTGGGCAGGGACACCTCCCATGAATGAAAAAAATTTGTTTTATTTTAAATCTCAGCTCAGACAGAAGTTAGCCCAATTACTTCAAGGATTGGATAAAAACAAAAATAAGGCCATAGATGGTGAAAAATTTTTGAAAATGTTTTTATTGAAGTGTTAATATGAATAAGTTCTGAGGAGGATAAGAGGAAGAGGAAGCTGATGAGGCAAAACCTTCTCTGGCCATTGTGCCTGAAACTCCACAAAAACCTGCACAGAAGCAGAAAGTGACAGTGGTTTATCTACAGGTTTTGTGTGTTGTTTTTCTTTTCCTGTGGAACCCATTTGAGTTGGGTGGGCATGCTTGCTCTTGGGAGATTTTCTCACTGTTTGTCTACTGTTGCATTTCTGATAATTCAGTGGTTTATTTCAGTAGAAGTGTTTTGCTGATCTGATAGTTTATGAATTTTCTCACGTACCCCTCAATGGGCCAACGGAAGGTGAAAGCCATGTTATTATATTAGAGAAATAAAAAGAAATTTGAATAAATGTTGTCTTCTACAGGTAATTAGTGCATAAAATAGACAATAGGCAGAGCGCTAATTTGAAAATAAGGGCTGTTACCAAGGGCAATAATACTGCTAAGCAGAGACATTAGTAGTGTGTGTCAAAAACAGGTTTTGACTTCCTGTGTCTTTTAGGAAACTTCAGTATTTTACTGTTCTTTTGCCTACCCTACTGATGACATCACCTTTTGTAGTTCCCACACAGAAGCAGAGGAGAAAACAGTTGTTCACGAACATGAGGGCAGAAACACAGCAACTAGGGCTGGATGCAATTCTAAGCTATTGAATATATTAAAAGAAAAGTCCATACATCTTAGTTCTAATGGTAATCTAACTCTGAGTCCACTCAGATGGACAGCCTGTTTCTCCTTCCTTAACAGGTCTTAGAAAAATAAACATTCCTTTCAATTTCTGCTTTTCAGTGTGCAATATGTACCTTTAATTTTCTGTTAAATTCCTCTTCATTTAGCCGTTTTGAAAGATGAGATGCAAACATTTATAAAATGTAATTATAGAGACATTTCACTGATGAATAAATAAATGCTTTTGAACATAGACACGAGAATTCTCCATGGAGTCACTCGATTGTGTGTGTTAACTATAAAATTCATTTTCTGCTGAGTAAGTGTAACTGTACAAATTTAGTGCGGCTTTAGAGATTGTTACAAATCTGTCCATGACTTCTAGCAAAGACTGTAACCTTAGTTTTGTTTAGTGCTGCTCTAGTCACACTGTTAACCCCATCTCAACGATTCAGAATGTTTCACAGTGTCATGGTAGAATTTAGAGATGCCAAGTTTTAAAGTAAATAGTGTGAATGAGAAGGATAATCACTTGTATGAGCAGAGAAGATAAACCTTTATGAATGTATGCAAACAAGTCAAAAGCCTTATGAATTCCAGTTGGTAGGACAGGGCCGTGCTTTTTGGAGTTACTGTGTATTAATTACTAATGTTTTATACATGAAAGGTTTAGGAAAGCCTAAAACCTGATGCATTCTGTCTCTCTTATAGCTGATCTTTCTGTACTGTTTGATCTGTTTTTCTGTGCTCTTTGATTTGGCAAAGATAAGTGTGTGTGTGTAGAAACACAACGTCATTTAATTACAACTTAGAGTAAATGGTGAATGTGTGCATGTACGTAGACACACATGTGCTGTCCTCAGTATCATTTAATTACCGCCCAGAGCAAACAGTCTCTCTGTTTTCTGTGTCCTGGGGCGCAAAAGGAATGTCGTCTTCTTTTTGTTTGTTTTAGGGGCAGTAGGCTAAGTATTTCTCTGAAAGGTGTCATTTCATATCTGACTACTGAACAGAACACAGAAACACAATAGAAGCGACTGTGAAAATTAGAAATACATGTGAAAATTAGAAATACATTATGCTTGACATTTAAATATTTTAAATTCTATGAGATTGTTCTGTTTGTCTTCCTTGCATCTTGCTAATATGTTTGACATTTATAGATACAGTATGATAATTAAAAGTTTGATCTGGCCTAGATGCTATAGAAATATAGTGCGTTTTTATTCTTTGCATGTAGACACATACATTCATATATGTGTACCTAAATTTCCACTTTTCATATTTGTTTTGGGTTTTCATACTTTTCCTACAAAGGTATTAACAGTGAGAATAAATATAATCTAGCTCTTATAAACTGAAATTAGCAGAGTGCCTTGGCTGCATAAAGCAATGGTTAAAATTAAAAAAAAAAAATTCTCTCTAATGGCTTTCTTTTGTTTTCACTATATTTATACTGACTGCCTTTAAGAAATAATACAAATTAAGCTGGTACATAGTGGTACAAAGGCTGAATTTCATACTGATTCATACAAGAAATTTATAGCTTTCTGTTTGCCAATTCTGAAGGTGTTAATTTTATAAATGGTGTAAGTTATTTATCTTAAGCTTAATTGCACAATGTATCTTTACAGCTGGTTGTAGGAAATGAGGCTTGAACATATTTCATAAAGTATTATATCAGAAAACTTCTAACTTACCTCAGAATTAAATATTTTTCTATCTTTGATATCAACTCCTCAGGAAGGAGAGAAAAACAGGCTGACAGCTCAAGAGCTCACTAACGAGGGATCATTATTTTATTTGTATCTATCTCTTATCTATTCACAATCAGGCTGCTGATTCAGCTTCAGCTGAATGTTGTTTGCACCATTCAAGTGGGTAAAGAGACCTTGGTCAGTTTACCAGTAAACAGATGTTTAGAGTAAAGAACTAAGAATAAGATTAGAAAGCGATCACTAATTGGCATCCCGATGGTTGGCTCAGCAAGAGACTACTGAGACAGAAATAATATTTATGCAGTGCCTGGGTACTCCTGTAATAAAAATGAATAATGACTGAGCTGCTTTCTCATCCTTGGAAGTGGTCCTTCCACTTCTGGGTTGGAGGCATGTTTGTGTAACAACTGCCCTCTGGGGTATATCTCTTCTGTAAGTAAGTAATAGACTTCAAGCTGCATAACCTTTTATCCTTGCTGAAATATTAATTAATTTCAATATTCCAAACTATGCACAAAGGAGTCAAAGTACAAATGCTAATTGTTGAGGAGGGGAGGAGACCGCAAGAGATCCCTATGTAGAAGTCCCTATACAAAGTGAACTTACTGTAGTTTTGGTTATTTTTCTCTCTCTTTCTTAACTATTTCCTTGGCTTATGCTTCTTCTGTATTCCTAGGAAAGAGCTTGGAGGCAATTTCCTGTTGATGGCATCAGAGACAGGGAATCAGTTGCCCAGATTTTCCCAGAGGAAGCTGTGCTGTCTTACTATTTTGCCCTTTCAGTACTATCAGCATTTAGGAACAGCAGTACTTAAAAAGGGAAGTCATTGCCTCTTTTCATTCCTGCTGAAGTTTTGGTTTTGGCTTAGAGGAGGTGAAAACACCTGAGTCCTGAAAGATATCTCTCAGCTATGCCTGCCAGTGTGCGTACCAACCAGCGGTGGTGCTTTTAAGTTAATCATGTGGGCACCTATATTGTAAGAATCTTAACTGTTGGTTTTTTACCCACCGTGAGGAGCATGCTTGCATTCCACACTCAACTGAAATCCCCGTGAATTATTGCTGAGCTAAAGTCGGTAAATTTTGTTTGCTTTCATGTTCTTAGTGGCTGAACCAAATAATTTGAAAGAAACAAACCCAGAATTGAACTGAAACAGTAATTATAGAATTGTTGGCAAAACAATCTATAAAGCTTTGCTTTTCAGCCTCAAAATAGTTGCCAGCTCAATTAAAACTAAATGTTTTCCAGATTTTCTTAAAATTAGGTGATTTTTGAAATGAAAACTTAACATTATAAAAATATTTTAGCATGAAACATTAAATTGTCCAAAGAGAAATATTTCACATTGATTTCAAAGTGAGATGTTTTCTATTCTGAAACTTTTACTCTCACATTTTTTCCAGCTTAGCCTCTTGGTCAAATATGACTCCAAATGATAATTAGTTTTAGTTATGACCTCTTTCTCCTACTCCTGCACTCCCCAGCTATCCCCAAGACACACTTAATTTTTCCTGCAGCTTTCTGGCTGTAATATTACCGATCCCATTGAATCCTGCAAAATGTTCCTCTGGCAGCTGAATGTTGTTTGGAGGAATGACATGCTCTTTACTGAGGTTTTCAATTGACTGCAGTTTGACTGACTTCTCAAGAAAACTCAGTCCATTTACTTCCAGAATCACTGCATAATAAGTGATATGGACAACTCCCTGCCTAAGTACTGAAAGTAGGAAAATTTAAAATGTCTCTATTCGTTTGCTCGTGTTCTAATTCTCAAAATGGATAAAAAAATCTAAAGTGTGTATTATTTTTAGGCTCATCAAGAAATGCACACATACATAATTCAGAATGGAGTAGAACTGTGCCAGTGGCTTTCATCTAAAATATAGCTATTTCTTCATCCAGGACATTTCCCCCCATCTGATGATTACAGTAGCTGTATGTGCTATTATATGACATGGGCAAGAAAAGTAACGTATGTGCTTTTATCTGATACGTAGTCTAAAAGCTTTTTTTGTTTTGTTTCTTGTGCTGTAGTTGTTAGAAATTCTCCTGTTGCATACTCGGATTAAAATTGTTTGACTTTGGAAGAAGTGCTTAATGAAGAGTTGCTGGAATTAAATTTCAGGCAGGGAGATCTCAGTGTAGAGGCTGAGAAAAGGTGTAATATAAAGCTATTAGTCATACCTCGTGTGCAGCAGTGACTATGTTGCTCAGTGGCATTTCCTGTCATTTGCTCTGAAGACTTCTGTGTATCTGTTAATCATCATTCCTGGGTTTAAATGCAAAGTCTCTCAGCTTTGATCTCCTCGCTCTCCCACGGCCCTGCCTAACGGAGCTGTTAGGGAGGCTTTTCTCAGGCCGAATAGTATTTGTCAAAAAATCCAGAGAAAAAGTCTGCCCACAAATTTCTTATTTGCATATTCATCTGGGCATATTCCTGGCTCAGACTTGGCACTCCTTTCTTTTCCTTCCATTAAAATCTTCTGCTGAGCAATGAGCTCATTGCAGCGCTTTTCCTCTCTCCATTTCTTCTGAAGAATCGCCTGTGTAAATCACTGCAGTGGCAGCACTGATTGCCACGGTCTTGTAATGTAGCTGGAACTTGAACAATGATTCATCTTTGGATCTGCTCAAGGTCTCCACATACGAAAGAAAGGAGAAATAGCTTGAATTATATAGAGAAAGTTTTGCTGCGAATTCTCAACAGTACTTGAAGTCCACAGAATAACTATTGTAGATGATCAGCATTGTCTACCATGGGTTTTTTATGCAGCTATCCCATTAACTTTGTTTCCCAGTGTTGCACAGGAAAAATAAGACTAGAGTTTTGCTGGTATAGTCATACCCTGCAGGTATGTTTTACCAATATCCACAAGAGAAAGGTTTATTATTTTTTTTTTTCTCAAATTTGAACTCTCACAAGAACAGCAAGGGATAAATGACTTAGCTAGAAGATTGAATTAGAATTTTCTCCAGTAACTGTTTTCGAAACACCTCTAAGCTTAACAGAGAGGAGGAAAAAACACCAGCTCGCTCTATCAGATAATCTACAAAATGTTATGGTAAAATGCTCTTAAAATTACCTCTGTGTAGGAAGGTAGTAAAACTAAGAGAATGGGGCAACTGCATTGCCCTGAGGGCAGTGTAGCAAAGATTGTGGGATTTTCACAGACCTCACAGTCAAACATGTGAAAATGGTAACTGTCAGAGAAAATTCCTGACACAACTGTGTGGTGGGTAGTGTCATGTTAGCTCTGGTAAATGCTCATACACTTCTAGTTTTATAAGCATTTGAAATAACCCTCTAATGTGCCACATGTTTGAAAGTAAGTCATCTCCAAAACACAACACCTACGAGCCAGATTTAAAACCTAAAATTCTCATGAGAGCTATAACCAACGTCCTTTACTTATTCTCCAAAACTTTTAAAAAGATGTAAATGTATTCCCCCATATTCCTTTGCCTGCTGACTGAAAAGGCTCCAAACTTCCACTGCCAGCAAAGGAGAGGGGAAAACTGGATCTGAGGCAAACAAAAATGTTTTGGTGAAATAGGATTAGTTCTTAAATCTCAAAAAAGCTTGTGGAGTCATGCAAAACAGAAAAGAGAGGTTTAGCCTGCATAGAAACAGCATCACATGAGTGCAATATCATTCAGACTTTCACTCATGTGACGTTTGGTTGTTGTTGGAGACAAATCTTTGAGAAAAGAAGTACAGTAGTTTTTATAGATAAGGAGCTCAATTTCCTTAGCTTTTTGCAGTGCGTGAAATACAATTATTGCAAGGGGGATGAAGTGGGAATATGGCAAATAGTCTTCTAAGTTGGCTGGACGTGTGTTTTCTTTAAGCAGTGAGGGCTTTTTTTATTTAGGGGAATGCGTTTTGATTTGTGGGCTGTAACACCAGGTGCAACATGTGTCGCTGCTAGAGTTTCACAAATAGTTCTAAGAGAATGGACCTGCCATAGCGAAGCTGCAGTTAAAAAAAAATCAGCTCCTGGGGATAGCGGCTGGAGACAATGAGATTTGTTTGTTTGTGTTCAGGCGCTGCACAGTCCCTTCCTTCATTTTCTTGCAGATCTCGTCGAGTAATTGTCCACATCCGCAGTGTGTGTTGGAGGTTAGAGTCTTCATGGCCATCAGCACCTGCAGAGCGCTCGGTGTTTGTTATGCTCCACACGAGAAAGCCTGAAGGATAGCGTATGCTTCCCGGGGCTCGGCTCCTCTCCATCGCTTCCTTCTCCCAGCGACTGCTGTTTGCATTTGTACTGCAGGAATATTTTGTGGTAGCAGGTTGCTTGTTAGTTTTCTTAGTGTTTTTAAAAACCCGGGGCTTGCCTGCGATGAAGTTTACTGCTTCAGCTCATTCCAAGGAGGCATAAAAAATGAACATTCTCTTTCCTGGGGTGATGCTGTATCTCCAGATTCCTCAAGACAAGACAGAGATTATCAGTCGTGTCGGAACCAGGCTAGAAAGTGCATTCAAATACGGTAGAAGTCTGAAGGATTTCAAGTGGGAAGTCCCCCATGAAATGTTCTTTTAGAAAGAAAATTCTACTGCTGCTGCCTACACTGCCTCTTTGCTGAGGCTTGTGGCCGTTCTTGAAGGCACTCACATAATGTGCGGGGTCAAAGATCAGATAAAATACGGGGTCAAGTGTTAGAGGTGTTGGAACAGGCATTTTGTTCCCTTAGCACTTTTTTGCACTTGAACTTCTTCCAGTGTAACCCGGCCGTCTACGCTGCACACGTAGGGTTTGTGTGCCGTGACTTGTCCACCTCTCCAGCGCCGTTCTGAAAAGATCCCTTCACGTGAATCGATCGGAGCACTTGGAGATCTTTCAGATGTGGGAGTTCTAAGTATGTTCTGCAGTGCACACTCATCTTTTCTTCCATCTCTTGTCTCTGTAATTTAGCAAGAGCTGAGCTATGATAGGTATATTTTGCTCTTTTTCTGATCTTGGTTCGAAGCGTGAGTGACTAAAGAGCATTCTGCTCAAAACATGTCTCAGATTGGATTCATAACACGCAGGAAAAATGTGGGACTAATGAAAAAATGTAGTAAGGAGCATTTGAAACTCATTTTAAATCCTCACATCAACGTCAACTATTGAGAAAAGGACGTTTGTAATTTACTCTGCATGTTTTTTGTAATTAAAATTTGGTTTCTTTTTATTAGTACATAGGAAACCACTTTTCTCGGCAACGCTTCTTCAATCCAGGGAAAAAGTAAACCTCCCTAAATCACGCTGTTCCATAAGCCAAATTGTGTATTACCCCCAAGATGAAAAATGGTAATACTTACCAGGTTCAAATGCTTCCTCAGTACTCTTCCATAAGGGCCTGTCATCCTTCTGGCAAGCGGGGGGGTGAGTCATAACGATTTCTTTCCTCAGCCTAATAGGTTGTACTTGGCTTTTTCATCCACTTCCAATTCAACCAAAGTCCACATTACACAAAATACTGCCTGTGTGCCCCCTCCTGCACCCAGAGGCAATTTTCACTTGCACTACCAAGGATTCAACATAGATAATCGCTATCCACATTTGTTAGCACGAAGGAAATCATATTCTGATGGGAATGGGATTTATTTTTTCCTAGTGCATTGCACCATGTTCTCCTAAACTGTGTGAAGTTCCTACGCGCAGCTTCTTGTAGTTTTCTAGTTATTCTTGGTAATCTCTGCTGCCTTGCCTTCGTCTTTGATGCTAAGTTAATGCCTCACCCATAGTGGATAGAAGGTAATGTCTTCTGAAACACACTCTCAGTAGGTTTCCTGCCACAGGCAATGAAAGTTAATGGTCTTCTCTTCTGAAATCCAAGCTAGTTTCTGGGTGATTTTGACTGTAGTCCAGGGAATGGACTTATCATTTCCCGATAGCTTCTATTTCATGGATGTAATTTTTGTCAAATCTACTTTTTATGAGAGATATTTTTGTTTCTACTTTTCAATAGAAACAAAATACAAGAGAGAAATACATTGCAAAGTGGATTGAGGCGGTGTGGTTGAAGGGTAAAAAATATGTTTTCTCTGGTTAATAATTCTTACAGAAAAGCAAGTCAGCTTAAAGGAAATCAGTGTTGCATTGTTAAGTGAATGTTTTATTTAAATGAAGTAATGCCACCAGCTCTAAATCACTTGGTGACTGCCGTGAACATTTTTCTCTCTGGCTAGACATGACTGACTTCTAAAGGCAGGAAAGGTTTATTTGCATTGATCCCGTAGTACTGACCTCAGGCTAAGTGCCATCAGCTTTGAGTTTAATAACATTTATTTAGATGGATTTCTTATGATTGATGTGAAACTTTTTCATACCTTACAAATATTAAAGCTTTTCCTGATCTTCGTACGAAAAACAAATGGGACTGTAATCTTTTTATAAGAGTGACAGCCAGAAGCTCCAGTCAAAATGCCAATATTTTTTTTTTTGGCCTTTTTTTTTTTGTAGTGAAGAAGTAACCTCATATTTCAAGTATGAATTGCCCAACCTGGCCAGCTCTGGAGGCCAGCTCTGTCTCCGGAGTCCTCCAACCCAGCCTGTGGGGCGGTGTACAGTGCAGTGGCACCAGTATTTTCAGCTCATCTTGGGCTGTTCGTTTATGCTGAAGGAAAAAGCACTCCAGGACAGGTCTGTCCCCTCCCCTGGCCTTTTCCCTTCCCTCTCCACCTCCCCTGCCCGCACCAGTGGCTGCTGGTGGATGCTGAGCTTCACAGAGACGCAGGTGGAGGTGTTCGGCTGTGCAGGACTTCAAGTCCGAACAGTGGCTTTGTTGCTGCTCTGGAGAGAAGGCGTTGAGTCAAAATATGTGTTACCTGGCTCTCAGACTGACAGCAGGACCACGCTGTGTGCTCAACTGACCCTCTTATTTGAAAACAGAGAACGCTAAAAAAAAAAAAAAAAAGGATCAGTAATTAAGACATTGTAGAATAACAGTTGTTCTACTCGGCAAATTAAAAATGAAGTGGGGCCAGTTTGCAGGCAGAGATGCAACAATGAAGTAGCGTGTACATCGCTGAAATTGCTCCTGTAGTGGCCTGGAACCAGAGGATTCTCTCTGGTATGTTCTTTCAGAGAGGAAATAGGGTATGGCTGAAGAGCAACAAGCGTTTTCAGCCCCTTGCAGATGCCAGCCGGGGCTCTGAGAGCCTGGAGGACCCAGACAGTAAAGCAGAGAGTGTCCTTGTTCTTCTGTTGAAGATCTGCCTATAGTTCCCTAGAATATTAGTTTCAGTCATTTTACTCTAGTGAGGAGAAACTCACCCAGTGAGGTGTTGAGGCCTATCAGATGAATAATTGGTCAGAATACAGAAAAATAACATTTTAGGAAACAACATTTTTCAGGACATGAATTTAATGGTCCAGAGCTCACTTTGCTAATACATGAAATAGTGGTTATTACCAGTTGTTTGTAACTGGTTTTTGAGGTAAGGAAGTGTCATGAAAAATCAAACCAATCCAAAATTATTCAAATCAAAATGGTAAAAGAAGTTTGGTTGGGTTGGTTTTTTTTTTCTTTTTTTAACTGAAGGATCTAGAACAGGAAATGAAGCTTATTGTTTGGTGCTCATTAGTGATTTAAATCAATCACAGCTGACTTGAATTGGGTCAGAATTTCACCCGGACTGCTTTTCCTTCTCCCATTTGTTCCCTTGTTTCTCCAGTTTCCAGTGGTTCTCAGCCAGTGCTAGTATTAAGAAGGTGCTGGAACCCAGCAAGGACCAAACCTGATCTGTTGTAACCCCAGTGTTGCAGAGCCTTAATGCTGGGCTTAGCAGGGTGAAATGGTACAATGAAAAGAAACTAGAATTTGTAGGCGGTAGTGTGCATTGTAAGGTAACTTGCAAAACTTCGAGCAATTTGAATATTCTGCTTCCAAGCTGTGAAGACGATGAGAGAAGGACGTGCAGAAGATGCCATCTTCTCTTTCCTAAGGGAAGGAGAAGACCAACAGTGAGGAGCTAGGCCCAGTGGAAGTGCTACAAATCTTGAGACTTACCCTTTTTTGTTCTTATTTTGATCTCGTCTCTCCTGTTTGTGTCTAGCTCTCCCCTCCTCTCTCTGCTTACAGAATGGTTTATGGGAATTTGATTGTATTTCTCTGTTGGTTTATGTTGTAATTTCGAACTGTTCGTGTGGTACATTCAATATGTTTCCAGTCAGTGGATTTCAGCTAAGGAGATTAGTTGCTCTTCTAGAATGCTAGTGGACAACACTAATACTTGAGAATTATTGTGTAAAATAAGGTTTAGGCTCCCTGGGTCGAGGGCGGTAAGCTATAATATTTATTTTTTTTGCTCAAGTCCTTAATTTTCTCTTTTGCTCCAGATTGATGGTTTTAGTGAGTCTGAGGCAAAGGTATTTCTGCTGTGCATACATAATGCAGTAGATTCAGTTTGTTTGTTTTTTAAAAAACAAAGTGGGTTTTTTTGGATGGTTACGGATTTCTCGAAAACCTCTTATCTAGGACATTGCAGGTATCCTCGGGCACTTTCGTTTATGTAAAAATTACGATTTAAGTTGGTGCTGTGTCAAAAGGGGTATGTTGTTGTTTTACAGTGTCTTGTAGTGCATCATTGTAAACCAGCTTAAGCAAATATTTGCTTGAAAACCCTAAAGTAGCACATTATAGTTCACTTCTGATATAAATGGGTATAATTTCATTTGAGTTAATAGCATGTCATACATCCTAAAATTAGCCCACATCTCGTGATGATAACTCAAAGTTGCCTGTTGGTGTAATTTCTGGAAAGCAGAATTAATCCTTCAGGAGTCTTACTTGCAACAAGCAAGAACATAGAAATACAAATAAAAGCCTTTTTCCTTCTTGCCTCCTTCCCCCTCCTTTTTCTTCCTTTTTTTTCCTACTTACCTCACTGCAGCGTGTAGGACAGGGGATTTCAGTGCCGGGTCATGCTGCCTGCGAGCTCCCGTAGGGTCCTTTGAGAAGCTGGTCTCGCTGTGGAGGGTTATCACTGCCTTAGAAAAGGCTGGGTTTGAATTGCTTTTATACCGAAAAGTGATCTTGATGAATAAGTTATTTTAATGCCTCAGGTTACTGCAGGATATCCTTAAAAACACTGTCAAAAGCACACTTAATATTCTGCCTAAACATCTGTGTGCTGGTTACAACAGCTTCTTCTGGGACATACTGGTATTTCTTGTTGCAAAAACCGATGGTTCCAAAATGTCTTAGTGAGTCTTGAAATCCATTTCATGGAACTGGGACCAGACACGTGCATGGGCACAGCTTCCCAGTAGAGGGGTTATGTCACCTCCTGCTTTGTGTTTTGCTGATTACAGGCTTTAAATGAACTTTCCTATTCACCACGGTGGACTTCAATGTGTGTGTGAAACCTGATAGTAATAGCTTTATGGTAGCTGCAATGGCTGAAGGTTAAAGAGAAGCAAGATTCTATCAAAGCCGTTGATATTGCTGTAACTTGTAAATTTTAAAGTGTTGTGTGTGAGTGGCAAGGCAGAACTAAATAGATCATACAGTTGGCCTTTAAAAAAAAAAAGCAAAATTTAACTCTCGGAGCGTAGTCTTTGAAACACTTCTTGCTTAGAATATTTTTCTTATAGGAGTGGGGTAGAGCGAGAAAGAAGATTAAACCCTCATTTGTGTAGCTTTGAAATCTCCTTAAATGTGTTTTGTTCTTTTTAACTTTTAGCTATAATCTATCTTTATAAGTTTTCGTTTTGGACCAAAACCTTCCAATTATGTTGCAGTTTTGCTTCTCTTGGAATTCAAGACAAAAAAATTGGAAAGTGGCAGCTAAATGTTAAATAGACTGTTAAAAAGGATCAAAGAATCTTTTCTATGAGCTTCCAGTTCTTTGGTACCAGACTTATACATGTGGCGAGTCAGAATTTTTGTTGAAGTTTGTGAATTTTGCTGGCTAGTGCTTTTTCAGACTTAATACGTAATTAGAGGGTTTTTTCCCCCCTCAGTGTTCTTGCAAACCTGGGAAATTCTAATGCTAATGCAGTATCAAGAGGCTGGATTTGCTACTTTTCCAGGGTTTTTAATGGTGCCCACAGAAGGTGAGCAGGAGAGAGTGAACAAGCGTGTTTACACATACACTTAAGCATTCCCTGGGATCTAAATGCTATTTGGATCTTTTTGTGAAGAGTTTATGCGATATTATTGTTATATTTGTGTGTTAGTACTTTTATCAGCCGTCGCCGCCTGTCTCGCAGTGGATATAAACCAAAATGTATTTGAAGAGTGAAAGCATTTGTCTTAGAATCATAGAATCGTCTAGGTTGGAAGGGACCTTAAAGATCATCTAGTCC
>JAOXJM010000003.1:20160259-20172017 GCA_026413425.1 Tringa solitaria
GGGGGGCGGGGGGGGGTCGCGGCTGCCTCTCCCGGGACTGGCCGCCAGGGGGCGCCAGCGACACGGGCGGCGGCGGCGGGGCAGGGGCGCTCCCCGTCCCCTCCACTCCCGGGGAGGCTCCGCGCTGGGTACCGCGGCGTCCCCGTGATGGGGGGATGTCACAGACCCAAAATACCGATATAAACCCACCACCACGGAACTGGGTATTGAATGTGTTTATTATACGTATATAGATGTGTAAAATATATCTATGTTTTTTTTTTTTCCGGCTGCAGCACCCTTGCGGGCTCTTTCCCACGTCACAGCCGCCTGTTGGCTGCGATGGCTTTTGTTTAAAAACAGGGTCCCTTCCCCAAATGAAGCCTGGTCCTGGGTGATGCGGCAGGGGTGGGCTTGCTGCTCATCTAAGGGTGCCAGCGTGGGTTGGGGTGGTGGAGGAAGGAAAGATTTTAAAGGAAAGCAAGAATCAAAGTGGAAATTTCAAGGTCCCTCCTGCCCCATTTATAAATCTTTTTGGCACCATCTTAATAGTGTTTTGTGTTGGTAATCTCCAAGTTCCCAGCCACCCTGTTTTCGTGGTGTGTAGTAAAGCACTTAGTGCTGAGCAAAGAGCTGTTTATTCTTTTTTTAGAATGCAAAACCCGGAATGCTGTACCCATTAAAAACAAAATTTGCACTGCTCTGTGTTGCCATTTATTTAATACCATATGGAAGGAAGAAGTTTGACCTTTCTGATTGTTATATGGTGTCCTTGAAGTGATTCAAGTAACTGAGTAAACACATAAGGTTTCTTTTCTGCAATCTTCGTTTTGTAGCATAAAACTGCAAGGGAAAGCAGCTGATTATATTAAATCCAATTACAACTTAATAGTTCTATGGAATCTTCTTTGCATTTCTTAAAATATTACACATTCAGGACACATACTGTGAGGAGATGATGGCAGTGTAACACCTGTACCCTTTGTATTATTATTCCTGTCATCAAACTTAAAGCCATTGCTCTTGAATGTTTTCAATAAGGATACATCTTTATATTATTCATTCCTAACTAAAATGGGGAGAAAATAACCACAACTGATGTTTTAATTTTTTAAATCTAAAATAACTGTTTGTCTTCAGAAAACTGTAGTGCTGAAACTAAACATCCTGCTGAGATAAAATAGTGAAAATATTTCTTATGGTGAGGGAGATTAGAATTTTAGCACTCAGCTTCATCTGTTTCTGTAACCGCTGCTGTTGTCCTGTCTGGAGACATCAGGCTCTCTGCTACACATAATATTTGCCATCCACTGCTGGTGACCTGATTGTATACTGATGAGCGTAAACATTTGCTATAATCTAGGCTCTTGTTATATACAGCATTATCATTCCTGTAATGGGTTTACTCTGTGTAAACAAACAGATGAGTGGCCAGAGAAAGGTGGAAATTTTTTTTTCTTTTTAAGTTGTAGACCGAGCTAAAGAAACAGCTTTTAGCTTTTGGACAGATATTGCAGTCCAAAATTTGAAAAGTTCATGTGAGGTTTTTGTGAGCTCTGTTGAGAGTACTTTTTAGAGGAGGCTATTTAGTATTGCTTTGGCTCTGGGAAGCATCTGAAACTGGGCATCCAAAGCACATACATGTATTCTGGCCCGTTTCAGGATTGGAATAGGACTGTTCTTTCCAGCTTAGCTGTGATGCATCTGCTTGGCACACTTAAATTCCTCCCTTGTTACATGACAGTTAATAGTTTTGTTGATGTTTGTATACATATGTTAATATGTTCCTCAATATTGTCAACCCCATATGCATATCGATGAAATGAAAATTCATACCATTTAGCATTTCTAATGTAGCATAAATATAGCTGTTTGAAGTTTGGGCACACTCTTTTTTCCCTTGCATCAGTACAGCTTTTGGTTTCACTCAAGGCTCTATCAGCAAAAACAAGATGGGAAGCTGCCCCCAAAATATGAGTTACATAACATGTAGAAATCCTCTTTGGCTATAAAATATTTATTCAGTATTATGTAAGAAAATGGAAAAGGTTGGAGGTGGAGAAAGAAAAAGAAGAAAAAAATCTAATATAACATCTGAGTGGGAAACTGAAACAGATAAAATCTGAGAAAGTAAGTCTTGTGATGGTGGAAACAATCTGTTTAAAGTTTCCTTCATGACTTCCTCATTAATTCCCAAAGTTTTCAGGCTGCGAAGAGAAAACAGGCGTTTGGGTTCTGAGCTCTCACTTATTCTCAGACTTCAGGTACAGTAAGAAATGTCTTTTATTTCCACCATAAAGCTTTTCACACATCATATGAATATCTAGTGACTTCTTTTCCAGGAAAGCGTGACTGAAAGCTTCTTGTCTGCCGTGTCACCATCCACCTGCCTGGCCATGAGACCGTCAGAGACACGTAGTGATTGAGCACCTGAAGAAGAGTGCCTTCTCCCATGCCAATTAACACTTCCCAAAAAGCACTATGTATGCTGTAAAGTAGACATCTTTAAAGTTGGGGTTACAAAGTGGAAGTTTTTCAGCCTGATTGAAGTCACGCTGCTGTCGCTTTCTGTGACGCGGCCAAGGCTTTCCAGATGGATGTAATGTTTTCTGGATATCTTTTTTTTTAAATAATATGTTCATGCTGTTTTTCTCCAATTTTAAAGCGTTGATGGGTTTATGGACTCTTTAATTTAAATCTATAATGTAGGGGGAGGAAACGCCTGTAGTGGATTTATTATTGTTTTTCCTTAATAGTTGCATTTACTCCTGTGAGGCTTACAGTGGAAAGTATGGGTAATATACATTATCCACCCGTTAGCTTTGTAAATGATTGCTTTCAAATATTTGGCCAGGAAAGTAGGGATGAACTCAACTGGATGGTATTCCTTTGTTTGAATTAATACACGAGCAAAGCATTCTCACCAGGGAAAAGCTACGATTCTCTTATCTTGCTGTCAAAACACATGAGGATGAAAATGAAATGAACTTGTCACGAGCAAAGTTTGGTGAGAACTCATCTGTGTGCAGAAGAGTTCTTGTAAGCTTGACATCTTCATTTAAAGATGTTTCTGACACTGCACAGAGAATTTCTCATGCAAATGAACTCCTCATTAGGAAATAGTATTTTTAGAATACTTTAAGCAAAAGGAAGCATATTCTAAGGGCTTTCTATACACACATAAAACAACTTTATAAAAAGGAGGATCAGGATGGACATGGTTGTATTAATGCGAGACAAATGTTTTCCCAGATCATCTCATTAGGGAATCTAAATTTGGAATTCTTACATGATCCACCTTTCACAAAATGTTAAGCTTTAAAGGGTTGGGTTTTAATGTCTAAAATGTAACATACCTGTGCAACAAGGGGCTGTTGCTTTGCTGCAGTGCACCACTGGGTATCCTTCCTCGTCATTTTATCAAAGAAGAAATGTGGCTGTTGTATCTGCTTCTGAGTAGGGTGAAATACAGGAACTCAGTTACAGTCTGACATTTATATAGGTGAGACAACAGCAGTATTTCTTGGAGGGAGAAGTGACAATGCTGACACTGTGTAATATTTAAGCCTCTGGTCTTAAAAGCATGTGATGAAGTTATGCATCTGTGCAGCTGAAACGGGGATGTGTGTCTGGGTCAGTAAGAGTGGGAATGCATGCTGCTGAACAGGTCTGTATGGAAAATCTCCCCGTTTCTGAGCTGTGGCAGTATCTCTAAGCCCTGATTTTGCAGTCTTGCAGGGCAAAGTGATGGCTCCATATGAGGCAGCTCCAGCCTCCCACCCCTCTGCTGTATTCACGTGGAGCTCCACGCAGCCCAAATGCTCTGCCTTGATTCTCTGAAAAGGGAGTGTTGGGCTGGTGGGAATTGGCCACAGATTTTTCACTGGGTTTATGCTGGCCTAGAGAGTCCCCTGGGTTGAGTGGGGCTTTGCATTCATCTTAAATGTGTTTCTTTTGGTCTTGATTTGTGATCTGGGTGCTTCTGTAGGTAATTTCTAGTCATGTCCAGAAGTCGAAGAAGTTTTCTTTGTGTAAGCAAGAGAAGCTTTGACTTTGCTGATGACAAAAAATAAATGGTCTCCAAACAGTCCCCTGTGGTGTGAGAGGCAGAAGAGCAGGAGGTGGTAAGAAGTTGCTCAGTGCACTGTCCTGCTCCGCTGAAGAACTGGAGAAGCCCTTTGCTTTGTAAAGCGCTCAAGCAGTGTTAAGGACAGAAATGATTAAGGTGGATAGGAAGGGTAGTAACAGAAATTAGGAATTCAGGTCCCTGGATGGTTGGAGTGATGAAGAGCATGTTCGTTAGTACTCACGTCACAACATTTGGTACTCCAAATCCCTTGCTGATAAGACCAAATAGATGTTGTTGAGGAGAAGCAGGTTGTGTGAACTTCTAAAGCTGTGAAGAGGAACAACTGATTAAAGTTAGGGTTGATGTTGGTCTCCCGTGAAACTGATAAAGTTTCAGGGACTGAGATGATCTCTGGTATCTGTCAGCCTGACTATTGGAGCAATGAAATGTGTGAGCCCTTCTGCTCTGTGTGCTTAGGAAATGTATAATTGAGTAACGGGGACACTTCTGAAGTGATCAGCACTTGTGTTGCTTTAGGTGGGCTTAGGTTCTCATGCTCAGATACTCTGGGAGTTACCTGGAAGGCTTTTGAGGCAAAACTTGGAAAGTCCTGTTCCTGGCCAGAATGCTGGGCAACCATGTATTGTACCAGTTCTACTGTTCCTCCATATCCATGTTGAGATGCAGTACATTTATTTTCTTTTAATATAGATTCTGAAATTACTGTAATTGTTTTCTATTGTAGCCATCTAAAATAAGCCAATTGTGAAACTTTTAGCTTAAATAATATAAGTTTTTAAATACTTTTATATTCAGTTTTGTAAAGTTTTAGGTTTGCTATATTAAAAAATGAGTTTCAGTTCTGAGAGTGTGCTTTTACTGAGCAAAGAAGCACTTCTTACAGCTACTTAGATGGCAAGGAAACAATTGTAGTTACTCTTCGAGAGCATGACGTTCATTTTGAAATATGTTGTGGAATCTGTGGTCCTTTTATAAATTGTACTCCCTCTATTCATCTGAGGAGGACTGCTGATCTTAAAGGCTGAATATTTGGGCTGAATAACTTTGGACCTCTGCTTGCAGGAAGGGGAACATCAAGTAGACTGGAGAATCTGGTGACCCAGAGAAATAGGAAATAGAAATGGGAAAGAATTGCATGAAATAGGCTTTGTGCTGTGTGCAAAATAGTTTTCACCTAGTGTAGGTTTTATTCTGTTCAGGGAAATGGAACTTACCTATGTGCTTTAAATAACCATATTTTTTCAAGGAAATACCAGACTCCATCATTAAATTTCCCCCTCAACTAAAGGAAAAAAAAAACCAACAAAGCCTATTCCCCAACCCCAAACAACAAGCAATCAACTACCCCTCCTAAAAAAAGAACAAAGCCCAAGCCCAAAATTCCACACCAATGCTCCACTCCCTGAATCTGGCTGACTCCAGGCAAAATGAAGTAATACTGATTGTAGTTGTCAGCAAATAGAAACAGAAATTTTATTATCATGCTATATCTTTTTCAGTGGAGGAAAATACTGGATTGCATTTCTTGTAGGTCCAATTTATCATAGTTGAATTAAGTATATATATATTTGTATTTGAGAATCTACAAGTGAATAGCATATATATGAACTGAGTAGCAATGTACATTCAGTCAAATGAAGGCATTAATGGAAAGCTCTATTTTTGATGAAGGTGGGAAAATGGGAGATGATAACAGAAATGGGATGTAAAGGGTAGATAGAAACCTTAATAATAAAAAAAGATATGCGGGCAGGTATTTGTGTGTGTCTGTGAGAAGGAAGCTCAATCTGGTGTTATAAACATGGTACCTGAGAATCGCTATAGATTCTCACAATGGTTAATGAATGTACTTCACTAAAAAAGTTTGTGACTTTTGCAGTGGCCAAGCTTGTGTCTTTGAGAATGTGATGGAAGAGATAGAGAACAGTTAGGTCTGTAGGTGCTGCATTCCAGGCTGCATTCCAGCTGGCAGGCACCTGACACCAATATTTTACCTACCTGCAGTGTTGACAAAGATAATTGCAGCATTTCTGAAGAGAAAAAACCAGTCCTATGGCAATCAGCACAAAGGGGATTCCTTCCTGAGGCACCTCAGTGCAGGTGGGCACCTGTTTGGTGACACGGAGCTTGTCTTGTGTAGCTGGTGTTGTCACCCGGGGTCTATCCAGTTCCTGCAGGGAGCAGCAAGAATGGAGTGAATTATTCAATGTGCTGCAGAGAATATAACGATTCTGCTTTACAGAGTTCCAAAGGTATCCTTATTCCTTTTGCTTGTGGTCTGGGACATGAGGGCCTGCTAGAATGTGGTGTCACCACTGTTATTTTAAATTAGTATCTTATGCTCAAGGCTCTGGTCACGGTCTGCTGGATTCTGCAAGGGCTAGCAGAAAACTGCCTCCAGAAATGGGAAGCCTGTAGCTTGGATGCCTTGGAAACTATGCCACTATGTGGATTTACTGCTAAGATTCAGCTTCTGAGATGGATTTTCCTTAAAGGATAAAAGCAAAAGCATACCTTGATGAAAGGAAAATTAACAATGAACACAATTCTTCAGTAAGGTGCTATTTCTGTGAGGGCAATCAGATGTTCTGACACACAGATGACTCAAGTCTGGTCGCATTTCTGTAAAGATTGCTTGATGTCACAAACTATGGCTGTCCAAATAAAAGTGTATTAATAACAAAGATCTTATCCTTTCAGTTATGGTACCATGGGGGACAGAACTGCTTCACTTACACAGGTGTAGCAGCGGGTGAATGACTGGGCATGTAAGAATACAAATTGATTTGAGACAGAATTAATTTATATATTTAAGGTCAGTGACTATCCTGGGTTCAGGCTTAGTTCTGTACTGCTTTGTTTGTGGTGTTGGACTTTGTTGATGCAGTACTTGGAATAAACAGCTTTTTAAACTGTGAAGCAGAAATGATAGAAGATGAATTTTGTTATGCAAGCACCTAACAGAGCAATAAGTACAGAAGAAAGGCATCCTCTTGCCATCAGCATCTTTTTTAAGGGGTAAGAAGTGCTGCTGGATACAACGAATTCAATAGCATGTGCATCAGACTTCTATATAAAGGATATGTAATAAAAGAGTAATGATTAATGCTTTTATTAATGCATTTAATAAAGTAATTTTATTGGGGTTTTTTTTCCAAATTTTAATTATTCAACTAATATCTTAATCGTGCTGTCATTATTCATGATCACAAACTCTAGTCTATGATCACTACAAATGCACATACTCCTACTACACGCTAGGTTACCACACAAATCTGTCCTGGGTACACCAGCATTTACGTTTGCCTTTGTACTTGCTGCTTAATGACTGACAGAAAGTGTAAACTGTTTTGAGCAAGGACGCTCAGGTGTTTTTGATGAGAATTTAAACTTTCCCATAGCTGTTCATTCTTTGAATTCTGTTACCAAATCTAATCTGGGAAGCTGTATTTTTTTTATATATCAGGACAGATTTCCCATGACCCTGACTATAAATAAAACAAGATTATTATTTCTGCAGGCTGATTCTTTTAATACTCTGATGGATGCTTTCTTAAAATTAAAACAAACAAACAAAAAATAAAATCATTCAGCCAGGTTTTTTTCCTCGGTTTTCACCCATTCATTGTCTGTCTGTTAACTAAATCTTAGCCCTTCAACTGAGTCTGTGCTGATGCAGCACAGTGCTTTTGGTTTTGATTGTTTGCTCTTTGGAAAAATTGATGGTAAGTAAGAGGAAGGTTAAAAATTTACAAAGTCAAAACCAAAGATATATGTGACTACTTTGCATTTTGCATTCAAGATCCAAGGTTGGCTATGTAAGTTCTCAATTCCTATTTCTCAGTGAAGAAGCATAACCGTGGCCCATATATTTATGACTGGACACTCTGCTAAGGTGGTCACAGTTAAATTTGGACAAGGTTAAATTCAGGTAAAATAGAATCTTAGAGAGGTACGTTTTATGTCATTTATCTTTGATGTATTTTCAGTGACAAGGTTAGATTCTTATTTCCAGCAAGATACTGGAAAAAGAAAGAACTTCCTTGACTTGCTCAGAAATGACTTATGATCTATTAGTTTGTAGATACAAACCTACCAGACAGACCTGTATGAGATGTCTTTCCATCCCTGCTGGCTTTTGGTAGAAGGAAAAAAATCTTGTGCTCTGAATGTACTGATTCCATAGTGGAAAAGGTAACATAGTCTGATTAGAATATTGTGTAGACTCATAAGTAATACAAATTCTTTAAAAAAAAAAAAAAAAAGTAAAATTAGAGAGTATTAACAACAGAAACATTGTTTATGGATGCTGTGATCCCCTAAGGATGGACTCGGCTGTGTTTTGTTTTGTTTTTTTTTTTTTCTTCAAAGGTAAATGAGGCAGCTGGGGGGGGGAGGATTTGATGACCAATTTGCAAAATCTGGTGACCTTGCTTGAAAGCTTTGAACTGGAGAAATTAAAGGCAAAAGTTTTAGATCCTTTAAGTAAGATTCATTGCTATGGATCAAGATAAAGAAGCCCTGAAGCACGTTGGAAGAGAAAGGAAGTGGTGTATGCACTTGGAAAAAGAGTTCCCGAACAGTACAGAATTATCTCAAGTAGTTTGAGAATGGGGTTCATGCCATCTCAACAGTTGTTATTTCTGTAAGCAAAACATAGCTGTGATGTGAGGTAAATAAATGTGCATGTTCTACTTGTGCACGCTACAGCTGGGGGTGGGTCCAGGAGTGAGTCCAGGAGAGCCATTCTCCCTTATCAGCTCATTCACTAGATGAGGTGTGGACCTCAAAGATGAGGTACTGGACCTTTGCTGCCTTGTCGACAGAAGCTGAGACCTGTGTGTTGGTGTGGATTGGGATGTGGGACTGGAAGAAATAATTTTTTCACACAAGGCCAACCCCTTTGGTTGCAGCTAACCACATACCAGATTTCGGGCAGCAGAAATGTCTGTTTCATACCTTGTAGGATGCAAACACTTTTTGACACCTGGTCTGAAACTTCAGGTCTATAGCAGATAACCTGAAAGCTACAGCTGCGGTGGTTGACTGGAAGAAAGGGGGAAGGACTCTGAGGGCTTTGTTCATGTCCTTTGTGCTTTCCAAGCTAGGATGTTTAACTACAATTCCATTAATGATGGAGATGGTGCACACTGCTGTGGAATAGGGTAGGTGAAGTGACCACGTCGCCTTGACCATCTGCTCTGGTGTGGTGGGTTGGCCCCAGCTAGGAGCAAAGCACTGCTGTAGCTTCCTGCTTGCTCCTTCACCACAGTGGGATGGGGGAGAAAATAGGAAGAACAGGAATCAGAAATCTTGTGGATCAAAATAGAGTCATGGAATCATCTAGGTTGGAAGGGATGTTTAAGATCATTGAGTCCAACCATCAACCTTAACACTGCCAAAACCACCACCAAACCATGTCCCTAAAGACAGGGAGGTCACTCACCAGTTGGGGGCAAAATAGGCTGAACTCAGGCAATCTAACTTAATTTTAAATGTTATTGATTGGGGAACAAAGATGACAAGCAGTGAAATATTTAAGGAAAACATCTTTCCTCTCCTTTGCTGTTGTTCCTTTATCTGGTGTTGTCCGCCATTTCTTAAATGTGTTCTCACAGAGGTGCTGTGGGCTCATCTGATTGGCTTAGGGCATGCTGTGCTCTCCCCTGATTGGCTCAGCTTTGGCCCGCAGTGGGTTTGTGCTGGCACCTGCTGTGAGGGCAGTTCCCGCCTCCTCCCTCAGAGGACCCACCCCTGGTCCCAACCCTTTGCTACCAAAACCTGGGAATTTACACCCAAAATACCTGGAAAAAGAAAACTTCCTGACTGCTGATGTGTTGCTGGGCTGCTCCTCAGCCTGTGAGCAGGGCTGTTGAGCATGGATGGCGAGCCGAGCCAGGGCACTCGCTTCTTGGAGCACTGCTAGGCTGTCCTCTGGCAGGTAAGAAGATGGCTGCTTAGATGGATTGCAGCTTCTGGTGGTACATTTTGCTTGGCACCAACTATATAATTTGTTCAGCCTGAAGGCTAAGCTTTATATTCTAGCAAGGTCAGTAAGTCACTGCTATTACTTGACAAAGGCACCCTATTTGCATTGCATTGCTCTGCTGGAGGAATTAATTTTGAACCTGCTGGCAGTTCCCTTTGCAAATGCTTCTTTACAGAGGTTGGGCCTCTGGAAGGAATGGAATTAATGTAACTAGATCCTTGGTTCCTTCTTGGCAACATCTGCAACAAGATGTTGCAGGAGGATAAGGAGGCATGTATATGGTTGGGATCTCCTTATTTACAGCAGTAAACCCTGGAGATGGGGAAACTGGCCAGCCTAGAGCAAACAAGAACAGTGCCAGTGCTTGCTTAGCCTGCATTAGCTCAAGAACCAGCAAAGCAGCTTTCTTCTTCCCCTCTCCCTCTCCCCCCATCATGTTGATGCCCAAGTAGCTATGAAGGGGGAGATCTAAAAGATTCCTTCCTTCTTTTTAGCTCCCTGCAGTGTGGCGAGTGGGATGTAGCCAGAGCAGCCATCCCTGTCTCCCTTGTGATGCTCTGAGATGCCAGCAGGGCAGGGAGAGCTCCTGGAGACGCTGTGGCCAACAGTAGCCTGTTCCTGAGGCTGCAAAAAGTACCAGAAGTAGCTGTGAGGGAGGTGGTGCCCAGCCTGCAGAGCCATGTTTGCATTTGGTAAGAAAAGTTTCCATGTGAGAACCAGAAGTTGTCTGCAGACAGCAATTTGGACATCCTTGTCATGCACTAATGAGCTGTTTGGGGTTTGTTATGTTTGCTAGCAAAGCATTTTTCTTGTTGGTTTCCTAGTCTTCCTTAGTTTGTGTTTGATCGCACTAATTGCTTTCAACTTGCATAATTTGTCAGTCATTCTGTGGCAGGTGCATAGTCAGTCAGATCTAGGAGGTAAGAATACGTGAGAAAGTGACATTCCACTGTTTGGCTTTGCCACTTCTTTTTAGGTCCTCTTGTTAAAATTAGAGGGAGGAAGTTCATCTGAAATTTGTTTCCCTTCACAGGTTTTGTGTTGCTAGGTGGTCACCAGAAATACCTTCAACTCCACATTTGAAGGAATAATTGTAACTATTTGCTTTATTAAACTGATCCCCCCCCCCCCGCCTTCTTCTGGAATGAGTCCAGTAGTATCTCAAAGCCTTATTTTGTTACTTATTTAAGGTACTATAAATATTCCTATGTTTTCCAGTTAAGTCCTGTTTGGACTTAAAGCTAGAACTGCTCTACTAATGAAAACTGTGGGACAAATACCTCACTGTTTTGGACGCATTTGGTTATAAAGACCACGGCAATTAGACTACATCTTCAGCATCTTAATCCATAGAAAATGCTCTTTCCTTTATGCCACTAAAACTCTGAGGTTTGAAAGGGAAGCCTGGTGTGATAGGAGAGGTGTCAGTGGCATAAAGCCGCTTTCTTCTCTCCTTGAACCTTGTGTAGAAAGACCTTATCAGAGGGAAGGGGGTTCCTCTGTTGCCCCACAGTTGTTAAGAGAGATTCTTCCCAGATCCCGTGGGTGTGACGATGTGGTGAATCCAGCTTTGCACCTCTGCCTTATACCAGAGGTCTACCTGTGGAGAACAGCAGATTCATTAGTGATGGCTGGCAGTGTTTTGAACACTCTGAATCCATACACAGAAATGCAGTAGGAATCATAAGAGAGTAAAGTTT
>JAOXJM010000003.1:20172061-20182655 GCA_026413425.1 Tringa solitaria
GGGGGAAGCCAAACTTGGAGTATTCAGGGGATTAAAACAGGGCAAAATGGAAAGTTTGATTTGTTACCTTGGAACAGAGACAGTATGTATGTAGATAAAGCGTAAAAGGAAAGAATTTAGAAAGTTCTATTTTATCTAAATTTCTATAATTTGAGTAGACATCTTCTGGTGCCCACTTGAATAAGATTTTCTGCATTTGAATGTAAATGTTTGTGTTTCAAGGTCAGAAAGTTTGAGCTGCTACAGTCTTATAGGCTCTAAAGAAAAATAACTTGCAGCAAAATTGTACATGACCTCAGATGTAAACACAAAGTAAAGTAATCCCCAGGACCTAATTTGGAATGCATAAGATTTCCAAAGGAGAATTTTAATGTTTTTCTAAAAAGATAAAGCATATTGTTTGTGTCTTTTCATTTTTAAGACAATTTGTAGATTAGGGTTTTTTTGTAACAATTACTCTGCTTTTTTAATTCTGAGTTTTGGTTCAATTCCAGTTTTACAGCTGTTAACGTTGGTTTTTAATTTGTTAGCGGGTCACAGGTACATGATAGACATCTCACTAGATATGGTTTTGATTCACTTGGTTATTTTTTAGTAGTATTTTCTGTGATATACATTTGCAACAAAGATACTAACAAATAACTAGTTAATGGAAATAAAATGTTTTGTGTTTCAGTCACGTCACCTCTTTAATGATATTGATGGTTTTATTTTCTTCTTATGTTCATTAAGTTAGCTTTTCTCCAGAAGAAAATAATTCAAAGTGTATTTATAAAACACAATTTTATCATGAAAATACACAGCTTGTTAAATACTACTTTATAGGATCTTATGCAAACATTGTAAGCAGTGTTGCTTAGCAATTTTTTTTAATTTATTTTTTTTCTTCCCCCAAAGAGATTTTTCCATTACTAAAAATTTAAAGTATTTCTCATTTTATTTTTTTGATTGCCATGTTCATTTTCATCTATTATGAATACATTTGGAAAAAATAGTGAATATTAAAACATTACAACATAAGCTGATTTTGGCAGTTAACTTGCTTTTTTTAGAGATCTGTTTTCTAATGTGGTTCGTTTTTCTTTGCTTTGGGCTAAAGAAATAATTTTGTTATGATGGGGTGAGAAGTCATTTGCTTAGGCTGTTGCTTTGTGGAAAGAGGTTATGGAGCAATGAAAGACAGTCAATTTGGAGCAAGAGCTCTGTAACGTATAGTATCGATAACATGGTATTAATAACTGGGAGTTTTTGATGAGTCCCTGGCTTTAATGGAAGAAACTAGCATGCTTTGGTGAAGGGAATGGAGAGCCTCATGGTCTCTGGTGGTTATTCAGTGATGCTGACACGTGGCTACATGATCTGGGATAATAAAATGTCTTACTCTGAGAGGCAGAGGTTTTTATAGGTAAAACATGCAGTGACATGTGTGATGCTTTCTTCCTCATCTTATGTTGCTCTTCAAGTACTTGTGTCATAACACTGTGTTTTGCTTTGCATCATGAAGTCCTTTATTTCATTTTTAGGGCTGAAAGTGACTGATGAAAACAAATATCTTTCAATGAAGCCTGTCCTCGTGGACAAGTAGTACTTCTGATGTTTCTCCAACAGGAACCAACACCAATACTCTCTCCCCAATATTTCTTCTTTTGCTACGTTGCAGTAGATGTGAATTTTTTTGTTGTAGTAAGTCAAATGTAGATTTTCATTGGTTTGCAGTTCTTTTGTAATGCACATTTTTCATTGAGGCTCTTGATTTTATCTACCATTTTCTGAAGGAGCCTTTTTTCCAAATAATTTCATTATATTTTTTCTGTTTTCCATTTAATCTCAGTGTTTAAAAATAGAGAATTTTCAGACATCATTAAAGCCTCTGACTCCATGAAATTTTAACAGATGTGATACTTGAGAAACTCTGTAGTGGGCAAGCGATCATTTATCAGGCAATACTTCTTAAGACCTGCATTATTATTCAGTAATTAAAAATTCACAGGAGTGAAAAGATACCTTTGTAAATATTTTATTCTCTCTCTCTTTTTTTTTTTTTCCCCTTATAAGAATTTTTAAGACGGGTTTATGTAAGTCTGCTAGCAACTCTGGGATAATTTTCTGTGGACAATAGTTGTGACGAGGTAGGCAGTTGGAGACAAGAGTATTTTAAAAAATGGCTTGGTATGTTGGATTGTTTCAGGGAGCACACATGGTAATTTTTTTTTTTTGAGAGTGAGGAAACAAAGGAATACTTGTAGCAATGTGCATATTTTGCTTGTGGTATTTTGTTGAGATACTGGGAAAGCTTTAGCATTGAGTGAAGTTAGGAATTGCTGGAAGAAAATGCATAACATTAACATAAAAGTATGTTTGATCAACATACTGCTGACTCTTTTTTGAGATGGAAATGGCTGAAGTCCTCTGCATATTTTGCCTAATTTCCACTTTAGTTCTTTATTACTTCTATTTCTACTGCAGAACATTGAATATGCTTGGGGTTTGGACATTTGAGTAAAAATCTTCATCTTTTCATTATGTTCCAATGCTAAGTTTTTTGTATTTCTGTGTGTATTCTTTAAAATCTATTTTAACATAGATTCTTTTGGGAGAGTAAAGCTAGTGTATGTACTTCTGTGTTCAGTAAGTATTTAGGCATAGTGTTGTTGATGGAAAGAAAATGCCAAAGTCAGCTGTGGTTTGAATACCTAGAATTCCAAATCACAAGCCAGTAAATTTCCAGCTGGTTTACACTTGGCCTGTTGTGTCTCTGGAGAAGGTGGATCATCTTTCTTGTTCAGAGTTTTGCTAGTTCTAGCTTTAGCGTCATCGTTGTATTTCTTGTTACTTCATTGATTTTTTGATACTGGGTTAAGTCTGTTTGGGACAGTTGCAAATTCTGAGCTGAATTCTCCTGTGAGATTAAAAAATAATACTTGTTTAAATTTTTTTTTTAATCTATATCACTGGGAAATACTACTAAATAAAAATCTCTTACTCATGCAACTGAATATAATACTGTATGCAACTGAATGTAATACCATATGCAAACGTAAGATTTGCACTGTATGTGTTTATCTATATTGAAATATACTTGCTCTTTAATTGGCAGAAAACATCTTTCTACGGAACTCCAAGTGATGCTTCCCCTTGCATTGAAAAGATGATGTCAATTCTCTTGTTTCATCCATGACAGCTGACTCTATCTTGATTTTAAGGGAAAATTAAAGCTAGCTGGACCAAATATTAGGGGTCTGAAAAAAGACTGTTGTTGGTTTTTTTTCCCCTCTTAATTATTGCTGTTTGACATGCTCTTTCCTTCTGCTTACAGTCCAGTCTCTAGTCCAGTTTTGCCTTCTGTTGTTCTCTTTCTGCTATTCAAGAGTCTTCAGATTTCTTCCCAGGTGATGATCTCTAAGTCACAGCTATGTTTTTGTGTCAGTTTTTGATTGACTCAATTGACTCAGAGTAATCACTATTGTAGTGCATAACTCATTTATTTATTTTTTTTTACTTTCTGACCTCATGTCTTAGATTTTTTTGACTCAGTCAAAAAAAAATAATCTTTTGCAGCAGTTGAGAAGCATATGAAAGAATTGATTTGGTATCTTCTCAGAGAAGAGAGCATGTATATATATTGCAGCTGAATGATTTACTTAGGCAGTTTTCTTCCTGGAAACATCAAGCTTTAGTAGAAGTCTATTTTGGGGATGGTAACTTAAACCTGAGAGTATTGTGCTACAAGGATGCTTACTTCTTTTTTCCTAAATGGGCATTGGTAAATACTTAATGGAGACATTAAAAAGACACATTTGTTTAATATGTGCTTTAGCTAGGATCCTGTCTTTTAGTGACTGTTGCATTTGCAGATGTCCCTCTGGCAAAATTGTAGAAAATGGAAAAACTGTAGATAAACGTGAGGAAAATTATATTAGGGATCTTGTTTTTATTTTGGAAAGTAGCATTCTAGTTTGGAGAGCAGTTGTGAGAGAATGACAGGTTAGTGAAACTTTGTCTTCCACATATTCCACGTATGCTCTGGTTTCATTACTTTAACATATACTTACACAATCTCACAAACATATGCACTTTCAAGCTAAATTTTTGCGATGTTCAAAGCAGCTTTCTCTTTCCTTGGATCAGAATGATGAAAACCCAAGTGGTTTGTTTTTTTTTTTCTCCTTAGAGCTTAGGTCTGTAGAGATTGGATCTTTGATATTCTGGATTTTCCCCTCCAGATGGAATAGCAAGGTGGTATTGCAAGGGTAATGTGTGATACTCATAAAGCTGTTATTGACTAAGGAGGAAAATTATTTCAGAAAGCTAATGAGGCAACCTGGTAGAAATTAAGTTAGCACACACCATACAGAGAAAAGGTGGTCAATAAAGAGAGAAAATGGAGAAGGTACCTATTAAAAAAATCAAGAAAATAAATGTATTTGTTTAGATGTAATACCCCTGTTATCAAATGTTTTTTTTTTTTCCAGGAGATCTTGAATCCTTCACTAAAATAGTGGCAGAAGAATGCGAAATAAAAGTGAAACGTTTCTCCCTTCTTTGTGAATTTTGGCGTGGTATTTCTTTCCCTGTTAATCCCTCAAAGATTTTTAATATGCAAATTTAATGGTACCAGTAGTGTAGGGATTTTTAAATTGAGAGGGGTTTTTTTCACTGCTTTTATTGGATCTACCTCAGCAAGAAAAGCTAATGCTAGCTGTTTTATGGGATTGGTTTTTTTGTTTTTTGAAACTCAGTAGGCTGACAGAATAAATATTCAGGAGGCAATGTAATTTTTTATATATATATATAGGCAAATTACTCAGATGTATAAACTGAAATCATGAAGATTTTTTTGAGCTGATTTCTTCTTGGTAAAATAATTCTAGTTACTGCTGTGGGATGTGAAAATGCTCTGTAGTAAGGACTTCCTATTAGACCTTTGTATTGGTGAATGTAGAAAGAAATGTTTGCTCTGACAATGGATTTGTGTCTGTATGAAAGATGTACTGAATTGTCCTCATTGTGCCGCCGTTCCTCTGAACCTATTCATGTTTCAAATAATAAAAAAGGCATTGTGAAAGCCAAATACTTTCATGCCAACATGACAATATTTGAAGAAGATAATCAGAGCTGTTTGTTCTGCTTTACTGTTTTCACTTTGTCTGCAATTCAGGTTTTCATAATGAAGCAAGATGGTGTCTGAAACATTGTCTGTAAAAGTGTTGGGTTTTGTTTGTGTTTTTTTTTTTTTTTAAAGCTAGAATAGATCTGGGACTAAAGCACCAGCAGAATTGATTTTTTTTTTTTAATTGCTAGCTGGAATATTATTGGATGTACAGTGTATTCTCTGTTCATGGACTGTTGTGTGCCATTGCTGTCTCCTACAAACTATGGCTGTTATCTTTAGAAAAGAGACATACTGAAACCTTGACATGTGAATATGTCTTTATATATATATGAATTAAAAAAATTGTTTACTTGAACTTATGCTTCATAGAAAAAAACTGAGATTTTTATCTTTCTTATTGTGGTACTTTCATGTAAAAGAATGATACCTTTGCTTTGTAGACCCAGAATCGTTACTTAGAGTGCTGTAACTGGCGAAACCTGCAGAGCAGGACCAGAGGAATTGTTTATGTGGCAAAAAAGAGTAGAAGTGACAGTTAACTACTAAAAGGCAGCCTTTGCTAACAGTATAACTGGTTCTGCTGTGTTTGGCGTTTTTGGGTTTTGTGTGGTTTATTATTGTTGTTATTCCTTCAGCCTTTAATTTAGCCCTCAAAATAATGGATTCAGTGATAATTAAAGATACTAATAAAAAATGACCAGAGCATTTGCGTGAACAGGAAAGCAAATGAAGCATTCTTATAGGACATCCTTCTCTTTCCTAACTTGAAAGCTGTCTTAAATTCTGATGGGCTATGGAAAGATAGAGAGAGGTTGGTTGGTTTTTGGTGGTGCTTCTTTTTTTTTTTCACAGGCTTAAGATGCTATTTTTTCCTTGAAATTTAAAGCAGGTTAAGAGCTTTCATGAGAAGTATTTGTAGCCATTGTTGAATAAAATTGTATTGAAATTGATTTGTCTTTGTATACTTGATTTGAAAAAGGGCCTCTTACTAGCTGTACTTAAGTAGTGATTATTTTGGTGGGAGGAACAAAACCCCCCAAATCAAACAATCTAATACCTAACTGTAACCTGCCTTTGGAGCACATAGCTTTGCAGTTCCTGAAACTGTGTTTGGAAGGAATAATGATGATAATAATAGTATCAAGCTACTGATTGATTTTATTATTTTTTTAAGTCAACTGCTTAATTATTCTTGGAAATTAGAAATATTTTTTTTTAGCACTGGCTTTTTACAGTGCCTTGCATGATTCAATATGTTAACTGTAGCCTGAAAAAGCAGCTAAAGATGTTCTTAGCCTTAGCTTGTCTCATATAATTAAATGTTTTGTTGGATTACAGCCAAACTGTTTGCCATGGTGTAGAACTGACCTTTTATATGGCACAAATATATGAGTATTTTGTAATCATTTGTATTTTGTATATTTTTGTGCTAACAGTCTTCTAATGCTTATGTCTTTTGGGGATTTTGTGGAAGATTATAGTAGATCTCTGGAAAGCTGGACAAATAATTTATGATGTCTTAGTAAATGCCAGTTAATATTTGTGTTGTTAACACCTGTTATATTCATTTTAATTTCAAATCTCCAGCTATCTTGGAAAGGAAAGGTATCAATGTTTGTAGCTGAAATGTGATTCTTAAACTCGAAATTGGATGAGGTTGATGTTCACATGAAATGAGTAAAGGCCACAAAATAGTCTGGCTTTATAGACTAAGACTATTGGACACTACTCAAAAAAAAAAGCCAACAGTCTGTTACAGGAACATTTTAAAGCTTCATATGGCAATTACTTTTATCCAAACTGTAATAGTGCTTTAGTGAAATAAAACTGGAGACTAGGGGTGGGAGGGAAAATCTTGATTCGCTAAAATAGTCAAACATGTTGTAGTATTGAGATGAGATATTAGCGTAAAAGCATTGGAGATTTGAAGAAGGAGTTTGGTCCTGGAATATCTGCTGGACATAGCCAAAGGCCACATACAGTTATTCCCAAATGTGGTAATAATTCCAAAATAGTAGTTTCCTTTCAGTATTTAACAAGTAACCGTTTCAGATTTCACAAAACTAAATGGCAGTTTAAATAGGTTGTTTAAGGTATGCCAACTAATGTCTACTGAAAAGCCTGAGATGGCAAGTGAAAAAGGGAAAAAAAAATACAGATTTAAGGGGGTGGTAGTGATTTTGTTACTGTGAAAATGACTGTGCACTTTGCCATTAATTTTCCTGAATTCAGCACTTAAGTTCTTTAACTAAAATATCAATTCTTTCCTTTTTTTTTGCGTTCTCATTACAATCATAACGTATCCAAAAATTTTAGTTTGATGTAGAATTTTTACCTGGGGGAAGTTTCATATGAATTGTTTAGTCCCTTGGGAGAGTTTAGCTTTTTCATAGTATGTCTATTAAAAATTCACTACAAAAAGCCAAGAGAGTGTGCTGTGAGGTGCCTGCAGCCCTCTCCACTTACCCTGCGTGGGGCAGTGCTTGCCACAGTAGCTCACCTCCGGTGGTTTTCCTGTCCCCTTGTCGTCTTCTTTTGTGTGTGTATATTTCCTGTGACATCAGGAACGGGTTAGGACGGATACAGCAAAGTAGAATGGAATTCAAACACTGTAACTTCTAGTTAGTTGGTGGTTTAGTTCTTAATGAGTACGGTAACTGGGATTTTAACAGTTGTTTGAATGGGATATATACTCAGCTTATTAGGAGACAACTGATTATTTGAACCGAACTTTGTCCCTATGCTTCAAAATTTCATAAAGGACTTAATGATTACTGATATGGCCATTAAATCAAGATAATTTAACTATTTGGAATGGTATGTTTTTCAATTACTTTATTTAGACTGCTTTTATATGAGAAGCTATAATGTTGATGAATGTGTAACTCTTAGTATATCCATTTTTTGGATTTTACGGTTACAGTTAATATATCTTCATTTTTATTCTGTGATCAGTACTTGATTAGCATTCTCAAAATAGGTTTGCTAACTAGTAGATCAGTTGCACTGATAGGCATTCAATAATTTCTTTAGGTTTAGAGTGCAGATGTGTTGAACTTTGAGCCTTTTACAGTATGTAGCAGTGCAGCTGCCTGGTGTGTTTAATATTTATATGCCTCCAGCTGATTTTTTTTTTAACGTCAACTCTGTCTGAAATTGGAGTGTGCTGCAGCTGTGCCCTGGCAGTTGGGCTGCAGTGGTGTAGATCACACACTGAAGCCTGGACTGTGAGAAAACTATATGTAGGAAAGGGAATGAAGGACCAGAGATGTGAGGTAAAACCATGTGTGGTTGTGTATCACAAGGATGGAGTGGGGAATAAAAACTGTATGTAGTATTGCCTACTGCTTGATCTAATCATACTGCAAACAGGAGGAACTATGTGAGAATGGTTTGAAATTCCTTTCTAAAAATTATGCTTGTATAGGTCAGAATTAAATTTTTGCTCTGGCACCAAATTAACTAATGTATTAGTGTCAAGATCTAGACTTAAAATTATATTTTACTTAGGATTTTCTCACCTATTTTAATTACTTTTAAGAAGAAAGAAAAAGTAGGTGTAATTTGGAGTTTAATCTGCTGAAACATTCACTGTAGGAATAGCAAGATTTAATGATGTAGTTATGATGTACAAGAATAAATGTTAGACTAAACTTTGATTTTAAGCTCTGTGGTGCTGAATTATTTATCTGCTACTGAAAGATACTAGAAACAATAGATTTAATGAAACTATGAACTACATCTTAAGAAGTTTTCTCACATGCTTCTGAAATAAGGCTGAGAAACAAGATGTATAGTCCAACAGGTTAGTATGCAACAGGAGGTCAGAGATAAGGTAAATTGAAAGGATGACTTTTGTGTGATTGGAATGAGCAATAATGTATTACTGATCACCTTTCTGTTTGCTTTCTTTTTGTTTTGTTTGTCATCTTCCAGTATTTAACCTGTAATATGGACTAAGGATGGAAGAAAACCCACTCAATTTCAAAATTTTTATGATACTTTCAGCCTTTGCTGGCTCTCAAAATTGTATAAACTGAGGATTTAACCTTTCCTGAGTAAACACTTGTTTACATCAGTTAGACTTTGTGTCTGTTTCCTTTTCCACATTAGTCTTTGTCACTGTATTTCTGACAAACCAGTAGGACTAGATTTTTAAGAGCTTTTTGGTTTTTGTGCTAATTTGAAGTAAGTTTTTCAGTGCCATGAGGTTGACAACGGTAATACAGATTATTTTTTTTTGGTGATAAGTGAATTCTGTCCCACTTTCCTCTTCCCCCCTGTTCTCTTTTAAAGGAAAACTGTGGTGATTTGGCAAAAAGATCAACAGTCTTCAACTTCTTGTGAAAATCTAGGCTACATATGTTAGTGTTTATTAAGCTTATTGCTACTTTTCGGTAGTTCCAGGCCACTTGAACAGTGATTTATAAGCTGAATTATGTCGTTCTCAAGTGATGAGGTCTCTAGTCTTCTAGAGAAATTGATTCCTTTCAAGGTGTTGTAATTTTTCTTAAAATGACTTTGGGAAACCCTTGAGTTCTTGTGTGTTCTTAAAGGTTCTTAACTTGCATGCTATTTTGACCGATGTGATGAGAAGATTTTTATTTTTTTTAATACAACTTTATTAGATAATACCTCCTTCTGTCTTAATCTCTTTCTATCAAATAATCAGACATGCAACATGAGTTTCTTGCTCATTTCAGTCTGGGAGAATGATTTATTTCTTTTAAAAAATCCTGTCATGAAGCATTGGGGAAAAATATAAATAGTCACTGTTTGTATGTTCTAGAAAATGAAAATGTTATTAACTTCATGTGAAACTAAAGTTAGAGCTATTTGTTCTACCTGTTTGTAGAACTACTGAGAATTAGATTTCTTAAGTAACCCCTCAGAAGTGTTTGTGTAGACTTTGGGGCTACAGAACATGTGGAAAGGTTTTAATCATGCTACTAGTGTCTGCAGTAATGAATTAACTTGCATCTCTCATACACTGAGAATGACGTTTATGTTTCAAGAGCTACTCAACTGTAGAGTAGATAATGGACTGAGCAACTGTAAAATAACTAACTAAAAAAACCCCTTTCTGATAAGCCTGCAGTTCATGTGTTGTGAGGCCAATGATTGTGTACTTACTGTAACTATATAATACGTGAATAAAAAAAATGTCCTTGGTTTAAAGAGCTGCACTTGCCAGAAAGGAACGTGTAGCCCATTTATTGCTTCTGGATGGATTCTGAGGTTTTGCTTATTGTAATAATAATAGGGGACCCTCCCCTCACCACCTTTATTCTAGTTCATAAAAGAAAGAATATTATCACTGGTGACATTACTAGCATCTCAAATACATAGAGTTGGGTTAGTTTGAGCGGTAGGAGCTGATAAGCAGCTCTGGAGGTTTGCCAGCAAAGGATCTCCTCCTTCCACCTCTCCTTCCCCCTCCCTCCCCCCCCCCCCTTTTTTTTTTTTCCCCTCCCCTCAGCT
>JAOXJM010000003.1:20200632-20212929 GCA_026413425.1 Tringa solitaria
GTTATATTTAAGGTTTTTAGATGGTTCAGTGCTGTGAGTTCAACCTATATAAATAAAATGTGCTACTTTTATTTTTGAATAGTTAAAAACATATTAAATACATTTTGGTTTGTTGATTCCTCTTGTCCCTTAGAATTCTCTGGAGCAGCAGTCCTGAAACACTTTAAATTTATAGTGATTTTTTATCCATTTGG
Organism: Tringa solitaria; assembly: GCA_026413425.1. NCBI lineage: Eukaryota > Metazoa > Chordata > Aves > Charadriiformes > Scolopacidae > Tringa > Tringa solitaria. The sequence continues at coordinate 20,200,827 of JAOXJM010000003.1, forward strand.
AATTTTCAGTGCTTTCCGAAGGAAGGGAGCTAAGAGAGACCTTCAGTGTTTGGGTAGGGCAGAAGGTAACAGTTTAAAAAAAAAAGCCAACCAAGGAAACAAAACAAATAAACATCATCAGTGTTCTAGGTTTGCTGTGGATACAAATGGGAGTTGCAAACAATCTCACAGCTATTTAAATCTATATAATGTCAACCTGTATGGGATTCGAAACAGAAAAGAAACAGGTGAAGGCAGCAATTATTAACCAGGGATGTAGTGCTGTAGAATGCATTTTGGTGCTGTCTCTCTCTGACCTCTTCTTTCTGGGAGACTTCTTCAATGAAGTGCATGACTCTGCAGTAAACAAAGTACTATGAAGTGCTATAAAATTATACTTAGGTCATAATGTGTTTTTAATAGAGGTTGTTTTGTATGTTTGAATGCTTTTCTTCAGTGTTGGTAGTGGTAGTTCAAAATGTTTGTTGAGTTCGAGGAAAAAAAGCCTTCCATATATTTGATGTACATCACTCCTGTTAGGCAAAAATATTTTCATGTGTCCAGTTTCAGTTTTAAACTGAAAGAGGGAAGATTTAATTAGATACCAGGAAGAAATTTTTCTCTATGAGGGTGATGAGGCACTGGAACAGGTTGCCCAAAGAAGCTGTGGATGCCCCGTCCCTGGAAGTGTTCAAGACCAGGCTGGATGGGGCTTTGAGCAACCTGATCTGGTGGGAGGTGTCCCTGCCCAGGGCAGGGGGGTTGGAATGAGGTGAACTTTAGGGTCCCTTCCAACTCTAACCATCCTATGATTCTATGAAGTAGAAAGCATCATTGAAGCTTCTGCATTACCTGTTTTTCCCTGCTGTTTTCTGGTATGTTTTGCTCATTAACACAGTCCTTCATCTCCATGTGGCCTGAAGCATGGTGGAGGGAGAAGTAAACATAGTCTGGCCCCAACTGAAATAACTAATTCTACAGAGTATTTATGCAAAGTAAGAAAAAACTGGTTTGACTGTGGAATTTTGAAATACCCTATTTGGAAGTAATTACTGAAATATTTTCATTTCTAGTGAATGTGTGAAAGAGAATGGGAGGGGGAAACGATTTTGGAGGAGGGGAAAGGGTTTATGGATATAATGTGAGATTGTATTGGCTTTGCTTGACAGGCTGAGAGATTGGGTTGAGTCTGGAAACTGGAATGTGTCCTGATGCTTCTTTTTAACATTTTCTGGTCTCAGGAGATCTTTCTGTGAGTTGAGGGAAAGGAAAAAAGGAAAGGGTGCAGTTTGACCTAGACGGATATGCAGAGATTTATCCTAACCCTGATATGATCAACTATGATATCTAGTATTGCACCTATATATGAGACATAGCAGAATTACTTTACTATTTAGTCTGGGTTAAAAAAACAGAATACTGTCTTCTAGCTTGGACAGTAGTAGAAAAGAAATATCACCAATAAATATTGTCCTTTAATGTAGTACTAATAGTGATGTTTCTTTCTGAACAGATTACAGGTACAGGACAGATGTATTGGATCATGAGTTTTCCTGTTTTAGCTGCTGCTGTGCAAGTAGAATGGGAAATGTTGAATGAATGTCATTTCTGTATATGTTTTATTGACCTGTTACTTGCACGGTTTTATTTGCTTTAGAGGAGAAATATCTTAATTGTAAGCAACGTTTTGAAGCACCAGTAAGGATTTTGGTCTCATCTTCTCAAATTCTATTTTCATGCGTGGTGCCATTAAGAGTATTATGTTGAGTATTGCTTAAAGTTATTCTTCATTAAATGTACTTTCTATTCTGCATTTACTACAGAATTCCTCAGATTTGACAGCAGGACTATATAGTGTAAGGAATAGTTGCTGCTAACTTTTGATTTGTTTCTTTTTTCATTATCTTACAAAAACATGATTGCATGAAAATCATAAAGTTATTTTTTCAGTGATGGTGCTGGGAATATTAACCTGAAATTACTGCTTATGCCTTGAATAGTTTGTTAAAGTCACTTTTGTTTTAAATTGATTTGTTACTCATCTTTATGACTTTAGCCAAGTTCCACCCCCACTGTCCATTGAAGAGGTTTTTTTGGCAGAATTGTACTTGACTGTGTTTAGTTGTGTCAGCATTTCCCCTGGAAGGTAATATTTGCTGCACTGAAATAGTGAGATGGTTGTAGCTGCATTGAGTAACTGAAGGGTTTCTAGAAGGTGAAACTTTTGCTTTATTTCATTATCACAGGGGATGAGTATAGGAAATCCCATATCTCTCAAAGAGGTAAGGATGTATAGAAGTCAAAGAGAGAAGGAGTTACTGTTCATTTTATTCTAGTAATGACTAATGTTAATGAATGCAGTTGAAATATTTGCAAATAGAATTCAGGTTTCAAAAAAGATGATTAATAATGTCCTGGAAAAGAGTCTGTAAAGCGGAAAGAAATAATTATGGGGGAATATACTTGGTATCTTTGGAAGAAAGAAAATAAATATTAATAGTAAATACTAATTTTCTCTATTCCATGATAGAATATAGAATTTGTTATCCCAAATGAGAAGTAAAGTTGCAGCAGAAATCGTCCTCCAAAGATAGGGTTTTTGTGTACGTTCTTGTGCTCTTTCTCAGCCATAGCTAAGATAACAGGCATATTTTGTCTGATACTTACTGATTTTCAACATAGTGGGAAAGTTGGGAGAGGGAGGGGGCAGAGCAGAAAGTTTGCTTTCTTATTTAGAGAATGTTATTTCAAGACTTTCAATCACAAATGGATTTTTTTTCTCTGTGTGATACAATATTCCTCAGAAATTTTACAGAGAATATAGATTAATGAGTGCAAGATAACTTAGAGAAGTGTTTGCCCTCAGGAAGAAGAGGGGAAGTTGTACTTGCATATGTTGTGAAAAACATATGCAACTAAATTTAGCTCATACTAGCAGATTCTACTTATTTTGAAGATTGTGGGATACTTCCAACCTTGTATGAAAAAGGGCATGGGAAGATTTTTTTTATTTTTATTTGGGCCCTTGCATCTCTTTTTCTCCTTTCTCCCTCCCTCAAGGAAAAAAGCCTCTGAACAGAAGACAAATTATTTCTCTGCCTACACTTGTATTTTAGTAGTCTGATTTTAGCACAATGGCGTCATGCTGCAAGATTAATTGGCATATGCTGGTTTTTGTTTTTAGCCTCCTGGTATTATACAGTAGCTTATGTTTCTCCCATAAATTTTAGATTTGACTGTGAAAGCGTAGCCCATTATCCAAAACAATTTCTCTCCTGTTCTTTTGAAATGTGGCAACATTAGAAACTGCTGTTTATTGTATGCAATATATATTTTTTTGTATTTGATACTAATACTGCTGGATTATGAAAAAAAAAAAAAGGACTGAATAGCTTAATATTGATCCACTAGCACTTTAGAGTCTTTATTAACCCTTTTTTGGTGGGTGTGCTGAGCTACAAGTGCTCTGGTTGGAGTTCACAGAAACACAGCGTTCTCTTCAGCTCTTATTTTCACAATTATTTTTTTTTCCCCCTCTTACCAGTGAAGTTGAACACTAACTTGCTTTAATTTAGTTGGGAAAGTATTGATTGCTTTCCCTTTCAAGAAGAAAACTCACTGATGTTATAATTACATGTTACATCTGTAGCTGAAAAGAAAAAATACTTTCACCCTGGTGCTCTTCTGTATTTCAAAGTACATAATTTCTTCTCATAAAAGGTACTTTCCCTGAAAATTTTGCTTTGTGTGTGGTGTACTGCTGCCTTGCTATCTCAAGCTAAACAAATACTAGTTAGTTGAAATAGATGTTAAGGATTCTGATTGTTTATAATCTTCTTATGGAGTCAGTGACCATAATATATTCAAATTCAGGGATCGTACCTTAGATTTCCAAGCAGTAAAATAAGGTTGTTTACTCACTGATCGGAAGCTTTTCAAGATATTCAGAGAATTACTTTTTAACACTGCAGTTTGTAAAGCTGTTGGTATTTCTTCTTTGACAGCATGTACCCTTAGGTGTTGAATGCAAAGATTTTTGGCACATAGATGGTGAAAGGATTTATAAGACTTTTTTTTTTTTTAGGAAGGTCAGTAGTGAACTCTGAGTTGCCATTTTTAGAGGTGAGTGTCCCAGCTGCTTTTAAAGCTTGTCCTTTGGCTTTGGAGTACCTTGTTTTACAACAGAACCACTGAAGGTTGACTCAAGTTTGTTCAGAGCTGTATCCCCTGGAAACATATTGGCAAGCGTGATTTAGCACTGCTTGTCTCTAATCCTGTACATTCCTGACCACGGCAAAGCTGCGCAGTCACTAAGCTTTATTCCACGCTGTACTTCCAGCATTTAAAGTTTGTAAAGCCAAAGGCATTAAAAAGACAATATGAGGAATTAGCTTTTTTTCTTTTTCTGTTTTGTAGATATAAACTTTAAAAATCTTCAAGAGAGACTATTATTTAATATGAAACTGTATTTTCAAGAGTGTCTTTAAAAATCAGTCTGAAATGTGAAAAATGTATGATGTGACACAACTGTTTTCAGCCCCATTGGATTCTAGAAGTATTTGGGGCAGTTTGTGCCACAGCACACATACATAAAAATTGGTGTGCAGATAAGCTTGTTTTGACTTGTTCTGATGACTGCTCCATTTAGGCAAAGGGCCTCTTTTATGACAAACCTTTCCTCATAAGGGCAAGCTTCTAAGACAAATTAAAAAGCTTCCAAAATATTGGTATGTTATTCCATGGGAGTATGGAATAAGAAGAGGAGAAAACCTATACAAAGAGTAACGGCTTCAGGGAGTCTTGCTGGCAGGAGGCACTCAAATGATTGTAATGACTGCTGTCAATGTAAAATAGGTAGAATAAGTTTTATGAGAGTCTAATTATTGCTTTTAAAACAAGAGTAATGTGGCTGGTTTCTGACTTAGTAGAAGACCTAAGTTTCATTGAAGTTAGCCTGTCCCACAATGGGACATGATTATGTTGCCAGCTAAAAGCTTTTTCTTTTTCTCCAGGAAGGTGGACCAGGTATTTCAGTAATTTGGATATAATTTCCTGCAGTAGGGCTCTGCAGAAAACTAAAGCTAATTCCAATCTTTGGGGAATTCTCAAAGATAGAGCTGGATGCTTTTGGGAGACATTAGAGTGTAACTGAGTGTTACCACTTTGTTGTATTTTATGGTACTTAAACTAGTATTTATGATGGTACTACCATAATATTATGACATGTTGTCTCAATAGCTCTGAAAAGTAGGGGAATCACTCCTGTCTACAACGAGTAAATGAGTCATGCAGGAACTTGAGAAATTGCTTGTGATCTATGGTAGATCTTGTGGAGCAGGATAGCTAGTCATTACATGGTATCTGAGGGTTGGGTTGGGGCCAGGACTTCTGCAGCTCTGAGGATATATACAACAATATAAGCAACGTGTTTTATCACTGTAAATGCAGCTGTCCTATTTCTCATGTAATGTCTTAACCCATAAGCTAGTTTTATTTTCCATCAAATTAAAAAAATTAAAAAATAAAAAATTATTATTTTATTGCTTGAAATTCTGAATTAGTGAAAGGAAATACTCAAAACGGTATTCTTTTCCTGCGATAGAATCTTCCTTACATTTGGGATGAAGCGAGCAGAAGAAGAATGTAAAAAGTTATTTAAGGTGGTTGGGTTTGTGTTTGTTTTTTTTTTTTTTTAATTACCAAAGTTTTATTAAACAGCTAAAAGTAAAAATAGTTCTATTGTTTCTCCTTTCATGGAAAAACATTCTAATTGTTTGAGTACCACCACCCTTCTTCATTTCTTCCTTATGCCAACACTGGGCACTGCTGGCCTTTGAGAACGCAGGGCCAGGGAGGAAGAAAGCAGGGAGCCCACTTTGCTGGGGAATAAGCACTTAAAATAGAGACAATTCGTAACGTTATTAAGTGTTCCCCCCCCAGATCTTGCAGTCTGAGATGAGACCATCACATCTTCACTGTTTGCAGCTGTTGCTTGAATGCCAAGGCATTCTCGGAAGGATGTTCTGTTGTAGGAAATGTGGGTTTCTGCCCATGAACAATTGATTTCTCAGAGTTTCACTAAATACACTCTTCTGAGAGAAAATTCCATTTTATAGCTGTTTCCTTGATACTTCAGGCCACCTTAGTTCTGGAAGAAGGAAAAGTTGAGAGGCCTTTTATGGATAGGAACCCCTTTGTTGCAGAATTACCGTGATGATGTATCAGGGATGAGCTTCTGGTTTGTGAACAGAATCTAGAGCAGGTTTTGCAGCAGGTTACTGAACTCCTTAGCACAGCCCATTGCCACTCAGTGTGGTCTTTAAGTCTCAGCCATTTCCAAAGAACTGGATTTCTATGAAAATGTACTACGCTGTTTGAAGGGAGGAATCCAATCCTGTGTTCAGCATCCCCCGCCAGATTTGGAATTTAGAGGTTCTAGACATTGCATTAGTGCATTTCAGATTATGTATAAGTTTGTAGTCTATTGTTCCACCATCATAATTGTATGTAAATTAGAAGGATATTAGACTGGGTATCTCTCTAAAATCCAATTTTCTATATGGGAAGATTTTCCTGAAAGGAAGCATTACTAGAATCTTTAAATTAATACAATATACTAACAAATTACCTTGTGGAGTTTCAGGGATAGTATACATCAGTTTTCTTCCTTATTAGTACAAATAACTAAATGCAATTGTATTTCTGTTTTTTACAGTTGTTTTGAGTTGTCTTATTGGAATGTCAATATTATGTATAAGATGAAAGTATAAAGGCTAGTCTGACTCATGCTTTAATAAATTATATTTGCTTGAAGTAGGAAATCCATTTAATCCCTACAGAGAGAGTAACCATTTTTTTTTAAATGCGTTACAGTTTTGTGTATCACCAGTGGATTCCAGTTTAGTTTAGCATTCACACTGACACTAGCTTCATACTAGCCAGAATCAAGCCTAATTTTTTGAAATCCTTGTTCCACCGAACTGGTATGTGTCATAATGGTTTATCTTCCCCTTGACATCCCCTCCCTAATGGAAAAGCTATTAGAAATAAAAGTAAATAGTTTGGGATAGGGTGAATTACCTTTTACTTCAAATAATTATTCACTCTGTTTCCCTTTGCTCCTGGTTAGATGATATGATAGAGGAGGCCGGGGAGGAGCAGTGAAAACACGTTTATTCTCTGTTTGGAGGTCATTCCATGAAGCTTGATTTATATAAGATGCACAATATGGAAACACCCTGCCACCCTGAGCTTAGGAAATAATCAGTCTTTGGAGAGTGAATCAGTAGCTGAGCTATTTCCACGGCTGCAAGTCTGCTAAGTGATTGGTCACCAGTGACAGCCTGACAGCAACACCTACATTGATTGCTCCTGCAGAAATGTTATCAATAGTATTAATGGAAGTAATTACTTGGTTTCTGAAATTACTTAATTACTTGCAGCAGCAAGCGGTAATTATTGGAAGTAATTTCTTTGCAGTAACACTTTCTCTAGCAGAATCTGGGGTGGGGAAATCTGAGCTTGTAATTTTTGTTTTAGAAATACCATATTTTGACATGGCTCTGTCATGTGGGTGTTGTGCAACATCAAAGCAAGAGAATCAGAGCATTTCTGTGTGAGATGTCAGTAGGTCAGTGATAGTACGTTTCTCTTAATCTTTTAATCATGAGGTAGCTAAAAAAGACAATCTAATGTTTTTATGACTCAGAATACTGAATAGTGTCACCCTGTCAAGAGCATTAACTTGCAATGCTGTCAGTCCTTTTGAAACTTTTTTATGTATTAACAGTACTTTTTCTATTCTGGGCTCCAGCACCCATTAACTTGCAGTTGTAGCTGTGAGTGTTCAGCGTATCTGGCAGTTTGGGGTTGGATGCAGAAAATGTACAGCAAGGATGAGGGAGCACGGGTGAAAAACTTTGTTGGCTCTGGGTTGGGTAAGAATTCTGCAATAGCTGCAGAGGAAGAATCCAGCTGGCCAGAATTGCATAACGAATCCATTCTTTTTATGGTTTTTAATTTGGTGGCAGGAATGGTGGAGACTTGTGACAAAACCATTTTTGGCTGAAAAATTTAAATTCATTGTAACCCAACGTGTTTGTGTAAATGTATCCTTTTGAAATTCTAATGAAACAGACCATTGGAAACCGCTTGTTTCCTGCTTGCTCAGCTTTGGCTTTGGCAGTTTCAGGCAGAGCTTCCATGAGTATTGCTGGGATGCCCAGCCCCGGGAGACCTCTGGCCCTTTCTTCTGAGGTTGGAGACCGGGGCCAGGGTCCCTGGTTCAAACAGGACTTCACGAAGTCTGGGCTCTTGGCTCCTCTGGCTTTGCCCTGATGTACTCCGTGCTTGCAGACAACCAGGTGTGTCCAGAAGCCCCACGAACCACCACTCACTTGGAAATCGAGCTTTGATTGTCATATTTTTCAAAAGTTATTTTGATTTCATGTCCTGTGGGAAGTTTGCAATATCCATCTTCTGTTTTTCAGAATTACTTGCTGAATAAAATTCTCCATTCCTGCTTTTACAACTCCTGTCATAAATGCGGCAGGCAGCCCACAAGTGCTACACAACGCCCTCGCTCTCAGGGCTGGCTTAGCCGAGTATTAAGTAGAGCAAAAAGTTAAAATAACTAATTATTCAGTAACATGTGCGGCTTTGTTTGGAGTGGAAGGATGGGTGGAGCAAGAGCGAGACTACCTGGGCAGGCTGCTCTTGGCGACTAACGTGAAGGGTGTTAAACGGGTTGGTGTCAGTGGGCGGGTAACAACTCCCTTCTTGGCAGTGAATCACAATTACAGATAAAAGTAGCATTACTCCTAGTTATCCTAAATTAATTATTTTGCAAGTGGTTTAACTTCATGAATAGATTCTTAAGCCATAATTTAGAATAATCTTACGGACTATAAAATAGAACATATAAATATCTTTAACTTTATGGACTATATGCCTAGCAAATGAGATTTTACTATATATAAATTTGGTTCAGAAAAATGAAAACAGTTTGTATTTGTGCAGAGACACGCTTTTATCCCAGGGTGACATGTTTCTGTATTCTTTAGGAATATATGAGCTGCCCAAACACTCACCTACTTAGGGCGGCCAGAACCTTCTGCTATTTTAACTCTATTTTGTATCAGGCTTGTTGTAGCAGAGTAAGCTTCGCTGCTCTGAATATTTTATGTTGTCACTGGAAAAGTCCCAGCTGGAAGGTGCTTATTTAACGGTTTTCATTTGGACTCTTTTTAATAGAGACAGACAAGGGTGAAAGTGACCTGCTTTGAATAATGCAAGCAACTGACAAAAATGATAGGTTCTATGAAAAGTTTTATGGTTAGATGAACATTTTTAAGTTTCTAGACATTTAACTACTTTAGACTGTAAGAGTTTGGGGTTTTTTTTAGCATGTGAAGTAATATTTTTACTTAGTGCGTAGCTTCATTTACATGAGAATACTGCATAGTCCTGTTTCATTCAGGTTTTTACATATGGAAATAGGCACACAAACCTACAGCAGCACAGGAACCAAATACTCTAGAATTCAGGTAGCAAAACTTTACCTTTAGTGCAATTATTGTTGATTTGAATAGAAATTGCAAAGCATACAGAGGTATGTAAAGATAGTTTAGTATGTCGGCTTTAATTGCTTTTTAAAATTGTGTAGTGTTGTCAGTCTATTACTTTCCTTCATAGTATGTATTCCAGAGGTTATAGTTCTGTTTGTGTTTTCTTTTAGTGCTTTGCTGGTTGCGTCTTTGTTTGTTTGTTTTATTTTGGGAAATTAGAGTTTACCAGTTTCTCCAAAGTGATCACAGAAATGCTTGAATATCAGGTCTAGCTAGGCATTTTGAAAAAGAGCAAAGAGCCTGATGAAAGTTAAAAGTAATTTGAGTGTTCTGAACATTTCACTGATGCTTAGTTTGGAAATACCTTTCCAGGTGAATTAGCCTTTTTATTGCTCTGATTTGGGTTAAGGATGGCGGTGTTGTTTAAAAGCCTTTCTGAATACAGTTAAGTGAGTTTGAGAAGAGTTTTTTAAAAAAATAATTAACCTATTTTGTAAAGGAAGGATTATGTTTTTTCCTTTAAATGACTATGGACCTATTTTCTGTATCTAGCAGTTCCCCATCAGTTTTCATTTCCACCTGTAGAATTGAAAGTGTTACACATCTGTCCTACATAGAAGTTTTAACCCAGGAAAAGAAAATCAGAGATTATAAATCTACAAAGAGCATTCATGAAACTGGTAGTTCCTCTAGAACTTTTGGTAGATATCCTCTCTTAGAACTGCTTTTACCTCTACAGTGTAGAGTGTCTCTGTACATAGCAGGTAGGTCTGCAATTTCACAGATCTGCGTAGTTTCCAAGTGTCTTATGAGAAAAGTAATAATTATTTAGTAAGTGGAAAAAGCAAGGGCTTTTTCCTTTTGAATTTTGCTACTTGTCAATATGATCGGGTACAGATGGAAGAGTGGAACAGTTATGCTCCTTTAGAAAAACTTTGTTGAGCTCACTCTTTAGATTTTAATAATGCTTCAAAGTATATCTCGTCTGTAGAGTCAGTCTCAGTCCTTACGCCCTATTATTTTAAGTACATCTCAAGGAACCTTGAGAAAAGTGGAAGTGTTGAATGCAATTGACTTTTTTTAATAGGATAATAAAGCCTTCCTTTTTCTTTAGAACTACTTAACTTTTCTGCTTGACTATTTGCATAGTGTATTGACTATTAAAAACCAACCAAACAACACAAAACAAAAAACCCACAACAAAGCAAATCCACTTCTTTTTATGGCAAAATAACCTTCAGCAGAAGTCCAGATAGGAATTGATTATTATTGCTGAGGGTGGATGCAGCTCTGCTCTTCTGGAGGAGGCTTCTGTCAGACCCTTAAGGATGAAAGCTAAAAAACCAAATTTTGTTTCCACTTTTGTACTGTCCTGTACTGCTTTTTCTATGGCATTACTGAACATTTACAGCCCTGTGGCTCCCTGTGCATAAATGGGAGACAAGCGATGGTTTTGCCCTGCTCTGGGGAGTTTTCCAGGTTGTGCAGTAGCTTCCAGGTCTCTCTCACCTCCTCTGCTGGCTGAAGCACCAGTCTCAGCTCTTGCTTCCAAGATTTGCAAACCTCGGCAGAGAGAAGCTCCTTTGGAAGAAGGAAGGGACTGTGTGCGCATGTGAAAGGCACAGTGTAACTTCTTAGTTTCCTTTAGTGAACCTAAAAAGTTAGTGATGTCGAAGGGCCTGTCTAACATTTGTTGTTCAATATATTTGTTGCCATGGCAAAATTCAAACTGAAATCTTTTCAGACAGCCTAATTGCTTGGTGCCTGTGAACAGCTGAGGTGGTTATCACTGTATGTTGACAGCAGTTTAGCAGCTGAGATTTTGACTACTGAGAGATTTGGCTTACATTACTGTGCTGTTTCGTTCTATGTTTGCAGTCAGTTATTTGAATTGTCACATAGAGGGGCCAGGGACCATTTCCAATCAGCTCTGCAGGAAATAAGTCATTTAGCTCAGGTAAACCTTAAACTCCATGGCTTGGAGAAGACAGGAAGACCAGTTTTATTTTGCATGGAGGATGCAATGATCCATGTTGGAGAGGATGGCAACTGCTTTTTCCTGGCACTGGGAAAAATACGAAAACTGAAAGACTGCAAGTTCACTTCCCCCTGCTCCTTCGCTGTCACTGTCCTGCTCTGAAGATTTCTTTGCTACTGCCGTTTATTGCCTGGCATTCTTTCTCCTGGACATTCTCAAGATAGTCCATGTGAATGGTAAAGGTCACCTATTTTATGAACCTATTTGGATCCAATTATTATAGAGGTAGGAATAGACATCGTAGTATTTCTAATATAGAAACACAGAATCCTTTGCACTTTGACACTTTCTGTCTCTCTAAAACACCAGGGATGTGTTTTTGTGACCACATGACATTGCTGAGTTTTCAGTCTCTGTATTCCTTTGCTTGTCAGCACCTACAGACACTTCTTCATAACTTGGGCTTGAACTTCTTAACTCAGTCTGATGTTTTAGCTGTTTAATTTTTGCAGTGGTATTTATTACTGTCGTGGTTTGGCCTCAGACGGCAACACAGCACCACGTGGCAGCCGCTCGCACA
>JAOXJM010000003.1:20213029-20230519 GCA_026413425.1 Tringa solitaria
CCCATGGGATGGAATACCTGTGTCCCTGCCAGGCCCTGGGGAGAATTAACCCGAGCCTCGCCCGACCCAGGACAATTACAAATGCACACAGATTGCCAAACACATCAGAATCAGAAATACTCTAAAGGATCCAGCAGTATTTTCCACTGTCTTCTAACTGAAGGGACTTTACAGCCCTTTTTGCTCCTTGTGAAGATGTCCCAGAGAAATACATCATTTCCATTACGCGGGACCAAGTAATTTCAAATTTCACTGTTGACATACATTTTTTTAAAGGTAAAAATCAGTAGGGCTCACTAGGATTATGCAGCTTGTTAATTATTGAAACCATTTATTTTTTCTAAGTTAGTTGTTTGAAAAGAGCAGCTTCTTGCTACTTACTTTCTTCCTCTGTTTTGCAGAAAGAAATCTGTTTCCATATTTTAAAAGCTTTGAAAAGATTATAGTGCTATTATCCTGTTTGTGAAACAGAGTATGGTTATCTTTTGCTTGGTGCTGGATTACCATGCAGTTACATTGCTGCAGTTACATTGGTATGGTCTTGTGTTGCTTCCTTCTACATATAGATGACAGAAGCAAGTAAAGGAGAATTCAGTCATGCACAGTGCTGAAGCTTTTATATGTTAATTGTTTTATATGGTTTGTAAGTAAAAAGCCTTAGGTTAGATTTGCTGTCTGTACAGTATAAGCTATATTAGGTGTGTTGCTTTTTTGGGCGGGAGGATCTTTTTAGTAAATTTATCTTTCTATGTAACAGGAATTCCTGGAAGGTGAGGTCCTGCATCACAAAATTACATATTTTATTTTTTTTCCCATCTCTATCCAATTTAGTATGGGGCAAGTTTCCATTAAAGCAAGCAGATGTGTAGTTTGTATAGTCCATGTGCCACGCATATTTTGTAATATACCGCTAAAGTTTGAATTAGAACCAATCTGCAGATTACTTTCCCCTGGAAACTGGGCTCAGCCTGTTAGATTTGCTTCATGTAATCTGTCAAACATCCTGGTGGGCAATCATACAATTTATTTGGGGTGTGTTTTAACTAGCTACCTAGATATGAAAAGCTTTATGTGCCCTTGTCCTCTTGAACCAGCCTCTTGGCTGTTTTTGAAGGATTATCTTTAGTGAGCCAGGTAAGTTGATATGTACTGTCAGCTAGATCTAAACAGTGGAAATGATTAAAATCACACTAGTAGGATAAAATATTGTTACCAAAGTCTATTCCCTTTTATTTCTGGGTCAGATCAATTCTGTGCTTGTGGCAAGTGGAAGATTTATTTAAAACATAATTTAGTTGTTATTATTTCAGCAGTGCTGGGGGTTGGCTTGGCTTTCTGTGCAGTAGTGAAGTCAGGCTGCTCCCTAGCAGGTAGGCACTGAGGCAGTTTGGGTTAGTGATGCCTCTGTGCTTTGTAGAGATACAGAAAAGATGTAAAAGGTAAGAGTACTTAATTTTAGTAAGTCCACACTACTACTATTAGAATAGAATGATGAAAGTAGTTTGAATGCACACTGTTCCCTTACAAGCTAGCTGTCTCAGACTGGAATCTGACAGGAGGAAAGCCTCATCGATATATAAGCAAATCTGAACCAGAGAGTAAAATCCACAAAAATACCCTTCTTGAACAGTGTCTCTTCACTCCTACTGTTCTATCAATGCAGTGTTTCCTCAAAACACTCCAATTCTTATTTAGCCTAGAACTATGTTTAATATTTTCCTGCAAGTAGTGGGGGGTTGGTTGTTCTGCACTAGTAAGCCCATAGCCTTTCCATTTAATTTTCCTAGCAGTTGTGTAACATGGCAGCCGAGGTATTCTTATGACATTTATAAGAATTCAACAAGATTTTTTTTCCCCCTGTCTGAGTAAAGTGAGTTGTTTTTTTTTCCTTCACTACATTTTCCATGATTTTTGGAAGAGAAGAAACATCAATGTTTGAGAAATGACACTGTACTTGGTTTCTCAGTGGGAGGCACTGTTTGAAAAAAATGAAATAGGTTACAGCAATGACAGTTACCTCCTTATGCATGGATGAGAAGTTGTTCTTCCACGGAGATCACTCCTATCTATGTAGAAAATCATGTAAGGCCTTTGTAATGTTCAGCACAGCATATCTTCATCCAACAAGCGAGGTATTTCTTCCTGCTGTCAAATTATTTTGGCTTGAGTGTGGCTGATCAGACTTCCCCGGGACTACAGCTGCGTGACAGTTGCTGTAGTTAGATGTATGGTGCTCGCAGAAAGGAAGCTTCTCTCAAACTTGGAAGAGAAAAGATTCTGTCAGTAATAAAACTATACAGTTCAGGAGCAATGGTGCTGCAGTAACCAAAGGGTAATTTTCAAAAATTTCGTTTTCACCTTTATCACCAGGAAGAGTGTGAAGGAAGAAATTTTCTTTCCACCTACCAAGTGTTGCATCACAGTAGCACAGAGTGTGTCAGCACAGCAACAAAGTGTTCATGTGATCCTGCTGGAACTATTGTTGTTGTCCTGTTAAGAAATGCTAATAACGTGACACTTTCGATGTACATAAAGCCATTACAGGATGGTAGTAACAAAGTCATCCAAAGCAGATGTTTGTTCCTACAAGCTTGTGTTTTTGTTTTAATTGACCCATTCATTAGATTTAAATAAAAGTGGTCATCCCACCAGTAAGTTAAAAATAAACTTTTAAATTGGGATTTATTGGTGTTCCTATTATAATTCTTTTGTTGGCAGTATAGCTATATATGAATTCATGTGTTCTAGAAGGCAGGGGTTCTAATTAGAGTCACTAGAAGTTTGGGGGGTTTTTTTTGTTGGTTTTTTTTTTTTAATTTGCTTTAGCTGATATTAATTCTTTCAGGGCCATTAATGGGTTTAAGGCAAAACCCCAGATCACTTCATCAACTGCATATCTCTTGAGATCAGTCATTGCGTCTCTGTTCTCTCATAAATTTTGTTTTGCTCAGGTCTGATTAGAGACTGGATAATACCAGCTACTGGATAATAAATCCACTGCCTTTAGAGAAATATTCAACAGTATAGGTGTTTATGACTTGAATCTCCTATTTCTCCTCCTTTTGATGTGCAACTTTTGAATTCTTTCCTATCTCCCTTCTACTGCACCCTTTCTTTTTCTCTCCTTTCTTCTTATTAGCAGGATTTTGGCAGAGCATTTTCAGAGCTTCATTGGATTCAGCTTGCTAGGATTGAGGCTACAGGTCAAATGTATGAATTGGATACTTAAAAGCAGGCATGATCTGCTCTGGGGTGATGCCTAGAGCATCCCAGAAAGACGTGACAAGTCTGAGAGAAGCGTTTTGGGAGTGGAGGATCATTATTCTCTAGCCACTGGACTGTCTCCTTCCTAGTTGTCTTCTACCCTGTAGTGCAGGTTTGTCTTGTCTTCTCACCAGGAACACCATTTCAGGAAACGGTTTCCAACATTGTTTCATCCAACCCCAACTTCCTCTATGTGCCCCAAGATGGTGCTATGATAACTATTAACCAGAGGAAGGTAGAAAGGGGAATAACTCTCCAGAATGGATTTTGCACAACTAGAGAGAAAAAGAATCTGATAGATAGTTCTTAATTCTCAATGTTTCATATCCTCTAGTAATTGTTTCTTCCTTTGTATGAGTTTTAAGGGCAAGAAAATGAGAGCTAAGTTAATGGTGGAAAAACTAGTAGTAGCTTGACGGAAAAACTCCCAAGCCACAGTTAATTACTGATTACGATAGAAGCAGTTTAAGTGAAGGTTTGATCTGTTGTTTGGGGTGAATACATATTGTTGTCACCAGCAAAGAACCCAAAAGAGAAAATGGCTCAGAAGAAAGAATAGCAACACTCAATAGGTTCCAGTATTTTAAATCCACCTCTCTATATCACAGCTATTAATGCAAATATTGATCGATAATGCACAGATTTCAGCTTGATGCCAAACTAGCAAAGAACTATTTGGAAAAATGATGTTGTTCTTGCTCCTTTTCCCTGTCTATTTCCACATTTCCTCCCCCTTCTCTCCCCCGCCCCTTCTCACTTCATTGAAAATTGTGACCAAAATGAAGATGTTACCTATCCAATAGGCTGTACCTGCAACATATTACACTACAGCAACAAGATGGCTTTTGTGGGAGGCTGGAAGTATTTTTGGAAACAAATGGCATCAATTCCTAATTAACCTTACATTGAAATAAATTAAACTACGGTACTTAAACAATAATTCTAATGAAGTTAGAATTTTGGGTCATTTCCATAAGTTAAATATATTTAAAACCATATACTTATTGAATTTGCATAATTAATACTTATACTAAATTCTTTTTTGAGTTCAAATCTGTTGAATGTTAATGGAGCTGCATTTAGAGTGTGTTAAGTGAGATTAGAACTGGGTCATGCATGTTTGCTTTGATAGATTGTGGAACAAAATTCTCTAGCAAAAGCCTTTGACCTTCCATGTGTGTCAGTGTTGAATCCTTGCAGGAAAAGTGCACTTTTTATGTGCCAGCAAAAACTTCATCTTTAGAGCTTGTGCTGTTGGTATGTTTGTGAAGTCAGACAAAGGGAGCTGGCTGCTACATATAGCATTAAGCCTTCTGGAAGAAAGTTTAATTGATACTCTATTAAAATCTTAGCTGCTGAAGCTCTTAAAGAAGTGGTGTTGGTCTAAAACATTTCCTGAATTATCAAAAGGGTTTGAGAAGTACTTAAATTTCCCTCGTCTGTTTTAAGACCTAAGGTGGGAAACTTGGTGCTAGCTTTTATGTAGTCATTCTATAGTATACTCCTAATGAGGCAGGGAAGGGTTTTATATTTTTATAAGATAATGTCTTTAAAAAAAGTAAAGTGCATCTTATATAGCAAGATTTTTTTTTCTTTGTTAGACGTCAAAAAGTGTGTCCCACCAAGGATATTTTTTGGTTTAATCTCTTAAGTAATTCATGTGTTCTGTTGGTGCTTAAAACAGCACCAATTACAGACCAGTTGCAGTGCCAGCAGAATTTTAAGATTGTTAAATGGCTATCTTTCCATTAGACCAAAATATTTACCCCTCTTTTCCTCAGGAATATTATATTAAAAAAATAAACAGTGTCAGTAGTAAATGTATGTCACTGGTGGACAAAGCAGTAAGTTTTACTTCCTTATAAAATGTTTCTTTGTGTAAGGTCCTTCAGAGATCTCTTTGGTAAAACATTTACTTAGTGAGACATGAAAGAATGCAAAATGGATGGCAGTAGAAGAAACAGTTACACTTTCTGTTTGTAAAATACAGCTGCATTGGATCATACCCTCCATCAGGTGGATGGCGTGTAAACATCACTGCAACCCTTCTCTGTGTTAGTTTTCTGTATTAGACTTGCTTCAATAAGAACAATATCATTTATTATGAGCAACCTGGTCTAGTGGGAGGTGTCCCTGCCCGTACAGGGGTGTTGGAACTCGATGATCTTTAAGGTCCCTTCCAACCTGAACCATTCTATGATCTTCCAGAGTGGCCCTATATGAAGCTCTGGCGGCTACAATAGGAAGGAGTGAAGGCAGTAATGATGCCTTGCTCCTTTTATGTGATAAGTTAATTTCAGGAGCATTCTCTCAGATGTGGAAGATTTTAAAAATCCCTTGTAAAAAGCATTACCTCCTAATTAGAAGTTCCTAAGATCTGAGAAGAAATTCCAGGTACAGGCTTGTGTGTTTTCTGGTGGATTCTGTTTCTAGATGTATCCTGATTTATGCCTGGGATTTTGTGTCCCTAAAGTAGGACTTTTGGCCTCTGTTGGGGGGAGGGCGCAGAGACCTATAAATGAAATTAGCCATTGCTCAGGCCATACGTTTAGCATAGTGGGGCTTTAGTTCCTTTTTGGATCCATCATTCAGCTCTTTCTTTTTGTAGCTTTGGTGGCTTTTCCCTTGGATGGATAAAGACTTTGAGGGTTAGAAAGAGAAGTGTTAACTTTCTGAGGAAATATTACAGACACATGCCCTAATTGTAGGTGCTATTAGGAGAGTAAGGCTGAACTGTGATGAATGAGGTAATTCCCTCTCACACGAGAAGAGGAATGAATTCTTAATAGCTGAGAATTGGAAGGCAACCTTATTTAACAGGCTGAGGGAAAATGGTCTCCTGAAGAGGCCCTGTCATAGACTGCCCTGGCTTCTCAAACTGTGTTTTCTGGAGATGGGAACAGGTTTGGGCCTGATTGAAAAGCCTTTTATGCACTTAAATGTATCTGCAAAAGTTGAACCATGGCAGTTCATCTTATTTATGATTCTAGTTCTCTGACCTTTACTTAAAGACAAATCGTTGTTGATCCACCAGAATGCTTTTTGGAAATTGTTTTATGTATTTCTAATAAGGAACATCCCACAAATAGATATTTTGCATTGACTTAAAAACAGTTGCAGAGAACATGAGCCTGCACACATCTAACCTACTCAGCAATGGAGAAGGATGCTGAAGGCCTCCTTCCAGGTGCTGGGTGCAGGGAGAGATACTCACTGCTCTGTGTTCTGCATAGAAAAGTTACCACTTTCATGAATATTTTGATGTATATTGTTATTGGAATGGGCTATCATATTTTCCCTGGGAGGAAAGACAGGTGTGATAGAAAAGCTGGAGGGGAAAGGACAGAAAAAGCTTTTAAAAGCTGATTGTGAGCCTTGGTTTTGTATTACTTAGAGGGAGTGACAAGCAAGCCTTTTCTTTGTCATCATTTTTTAGAGAGAAATGGGTCTTGGGAGAATAGTAAGTAAGAATCGGGAAAAATCTTTTTCCTCTATTGGCTTTTGAAGTTCTCTTTTGCATTATGGCTCTCTGTCCCAGCCCTTCAAATATTCATGTTCATTTTTATCCCTATCTGGGACTCGCTGTGCAAAGTAAATCTGGTGTCTTCTGCTGATTGGGGCCTTGCTCTTGTATTCCTTCTTTCAGAAACTGTGTAGCCTCTGTAGGAAATGCATCTTCTTTGTCTTGTACCTGGTTTGTACATTTTTAGGTGTTGACACAGTATAATTAAAATTGAAGAAAGTAGGGAAGGCATTTAGAAAGAGTAATTACTGGTATGGCAGTAGCAAAATTAGTGGGAAATGAGTATGAAAAGAGAAATTATCCTTCTGTGAACAGCTTTAGTAGATCTGTCCCTGCCTATGGGCTTAAAATGTTCTATTTGAGTTGCAGGACCACAGATGTACCTGCAGCTGCCACTAACGATAAAAATTCTCTTAATGTCAGTGAGGGGAATTAGCTGTCCTTTCCTTTTGAATATCAAATACTCATCAATTAGTTGATCACACACTGATGTGCTGGTGCTTATCGTACAAGTCCACCCGGTGTGGGTGGTTGCATTGGAAGAGGTGCGGGCCATATCAGCATCTGTGGAAGGTTTTCTAGGCTGCAGAGAAACAGCCCTTGAGTTCTGGTGAGTATGTATCAGCCCCACTTGCTATTTAGTCTTGAGCCCCTGGGTTTGCTAGAACGTTTTGACAGAACCTGTTTTTCCAGGATGAAAAAAATGTGAGCCAAAGCTGTAGAGCTCTGCTCTAAATGCTGGTCCTGCCGGGCTTCAAAGGAAAACAAATAATACTCAGTTCGCTTTCAGGGTCTGCCAACCCGTGTGTAGTAAACTGAGTTCAAAACCAGGTTATGGTCAAGTAGTACAGGAGAATAAGTGAAGGAAGGTGGGTTTTTTGTTGTTTGTTTGTTTGGGGGTTTTGGTTTGGGTTGTTGTTTGTTTTTTTATTATTATTATTTGGATGGTTCTAATGTAAGATGCTGTGTATTGTCTGCTTGGTTTTTACAATATTTTCTTCACAGTGACCTGGTTTGATCTCTGCCAAGTGTGTTAAGGATCTGAAGCTAGTTACTGTGCTCAATAGTTTACCAAAGCTAGTAAGTAATAAATACCTTGAAACAAGTATTTGCTCTTAATAGAGATGGGTGTGAGTTGCAGAAGATCTCATAATGCAGACTGCATATGGAGCACGTATTTTGGTTTGATTGAATACAAAGACTGCTGTAAAATCTGGATCCTGGTCCAGGCTTTGATCCCATTCTTATAAGTTCAGAGTAATTTGGATCCTCACCCAGATCCCTTTTCCCAATCATTCAGTTTTTAATGGTATCCCTTTGGACAATCAAATCTTCATAGCTTAGAAATTGCTATTCTAATTTCAAAAAAAAATTTGAGGTTACAGTGCCATCATTGAAGGCTGTTATGAGCAGCCCCACGCAAGTGCAGTTCAGACGTTTAAAGAGCTCTCACTCGTTTTTTGCTGCAGCAGGAAGACTTTACCTGAAAAAGATGCAGAATTGCTGCTTTATAAGCTCTCATTCCTGCCTCAGATAGATTCTTTTTTTCTGTTGTATAATAGAATAATTTTTGACTACTGATTGCAATTTGGTCTTGCAGCTATTAACTTTCCTCCTTGTTATTTTACACATTTATTTATTTCTTAATAAGGTTTTGCCTAGGCATGTGGTTTTCTTTTCAGTATTTTGGTGGTTTTACTATTTTGAAGGTGTGCAAATTTTGAAAATTGTATCTTGTGGTTATGGCAAACCTCAGGAGATAGTGGCTATGATCATATCCATAATCAGTGTTTTCTTTTCTGAAAAAAGTAATAAAAAGTGTTTTACTACTTTCACACTGAACTTCTACTTCCAGGAAAAGGGATGGCTGATACTGGAGGCAGTCTGATGTGTGGATTGTTTCTTTGGTGCAAGTAGACTGGTGTGTTCTGAAGGAGCCCAGCTTTCCAACTAGCATTAGAGGCTAATGTTTAAATGCACGTTTAGGTTTATAAAAGCTTTATAAAGGCAGAGGATAAAATTCTCTACAAAAACTGTGTGCTTTGATTTTTTTTGAAGTCTATGCTGGCCCTGACTGCTGCAAATCTCACACTGCAGAGTGCATCCAACGTCTTGGGAGCAGGTTGCCAGATAGGTTAGCAGCACCCTGAAAAATAAGAGTCACTGTTTACAAATAAATTCCAGTTCAAATTCTGATTGTGTGAAATCAATTTAAAGTGAACGCTTGTAAGGTTTCAAAAGCTGAGAAATATCTGATTGGCATAATACCCTTTTGGGAGCCGCAGTTCTTCTTGCTTGTTCCTGCTGTTGGAACCTGAGCTGACGTGAACTTTCTTTGCACTGAATGATCCAAAGGAAAATAATTGGGTTTGACCTTGCAATGAGTTTTGCGTGGGCTCGTTACCGTTTAGACAGATGGGATATATTAGAGTTGCCATTTCTTGTTTCATTATAGTAATAAATGGCAGCTGATTTAATAGTTTGTGTTTATAAAACACTGTGATTTTCATTAAGCTTCAGTGAGATTTGCAAGCTGCCATTGAAATGAACAAAAACATGCAAATTATTTAAATGCCAAAAGAAAATTTTAAAAATTTTAACACTATTCGGTTGGGATTATTTTAGGCAATGTTCAGTTTGGCCATTTCCCTTTAACTGTTGAGCTCCTTTTCCCCTAAGCTCACACCACTGGTTTTTCTTTTGGGTGTGTGCAAGGCACACAGGCTTTGCGTGTGTTTCTCTGTGTGCGAGGGCAGGGAGTACCTCAGGTTTAGGGAAACCATAGGGTGGGTTTGTTGTCCGTTTGCTGTGCTTATTTTTTAAAAGCTGGCTGTCCAGTGATACGTGTAAATGTTAGTATTCCAATTCTACCCTCACACGTGGCTCTGAGATTTCCAATGGTCTCTTCTTCCCTTAGCCTTCTCCTCCACCACTGAATAAATAACTTTCTCTTGCACAGTTCTTGCATTTAGTGGTGAGATTTGTAAATGTGCTGATTATCTGGGAACTCCTGTTATTGGCAGTGGGACTTGAAAATGGGATTGCTTCGTTGTGGTGCTGAGCACTCCTGAGTATCTGGCTCACAGGGGGTTGCAAGGCAGGCAAGAGAATTCACAGCTGATCCGGGCCTCCCTGCTGGCCCATCATCTCATCTTTATCCTGTGGTTTTGATTTAAACCTCTCCTCTGTGAAGTAAAGGTGCGGCTGGAACAGTAACTTGTGCGAAACAGTTCATAAAGCTGAAGGATATTGATCTGTGTCCTATAGAATAGTAAATTACTGGCTTTGAGAGCAGTTTGCTGCTCCATAATTCACCTGCTCTGTCTTCACATAGAGTGTTGAAGTGTTGATGCCTTAAGCTGATAAATGCTGGTATTTCTGTTAGTTTCTTAGCCCAAACCTCTATGTCGAGGAGAGTCAGACTAGTCATTTCTATGCCCTCTGTCAGTGGGAGAGTTCCTGTTGTGAATACCAGGTGTGGAGGAAGGTGCTTCTCACAGATGTGATGTGCTGCTCTTCAACATCACATTTTGTTCACTTGTCATATCTCCTATGTTACGCTGCAGGTAAAAAGCCATTTTATTTGGTTTTGCTGTCTTGTATTTACATTGATTTTTGAAAATGCAACATATAGTAATGAAAGATAAAATGCACTTTTAGATGCTGCAGAAAAGCTCTCTGAGAAGGAAAGTTTTATTATTACATTACACAAATTAGATACATGGAGTGTAATGGAACAATTTTTTTAAAAACAAATCCTTTTTTTCACTTATAAGGGAAAAATGTCTGTTTTATACAGGGTATTCCTTTGCAGCAGGGTCCTGGTTATAGGATATTACAATAAAATACATATTTTCCATTTGACATCAGTGGGTATGGGTCACTTTGAAAATCCCGGAAAGCTTTTTTGGTAGTTTGTAGGGAATAAGGGAAGTAAATGAAAAGATGAAGATGAAGGCTCCTGTAAAGCTTGTTACTGGTTTTAGATGGTCAGTCTGAGGTAGTTGAAAATGGACTTACTTAAAAAAATCAAACCAACCCTCTTCTGCCCTACTTCTCCAAAAATTGGCCTTTTTGTGCTGACTGAAGGGGACAGCTGGAATCTCAAGTAGTGAGAGTAGTAAGCAAGAGTAGGGAGTGTAATAAGAGAAAACGTTCACTCTTTGACTAAATATGTATGTACATAAAATGGGAGCAGAGAAATTTTCAGTAAAATTAATGCATTCTTGCTTTGAAATGTTACGTGTGACTCTGATGGGAAACATCGTGTGCTCTTTTGGCCTCTGAAAACAAAGCCCGTTGAAGAAGTATGCCTTTTTATGTCAAAATACTTGGGTCCTTGTTAACTGTTGGGCTCCATAAACTCATGCTGGAGATTTATCTTGACACAAGAGCCATCTGTCCTCAGTGGGAAAATAATCAATATGTCTTAAATTAATGTTTTGAGTATGATGGACTCAGTTAGCTTGGTCCCCTATAGATGGAAAGCTTTTTATTTGCTGGAATTAAATCCAGCCTTTTTCATAAGTATATGTTTAGTGTGCCACCGGTAGCACTATAAATGTATTAAATAGTATACATAATGTACTATTCGTATGAGAAATATTTGGGGCAATGCATTTCTTTTAGTCTTTGGCACTTAACACAATATAGAGGGTACTGTTCGGAGGTAAGCTTTTACTGTTGAGGGAAAATGAATTATAAAAGCCTGCTAAGATGGAAAATATTACAAATTTTGTTGCATTTTATCATGGTAATTTGTATTCCTTTGGTTTATTTGTTTCTTTTAAGCATTTTGAGCAGGTTTTTTCTAAAAAAGAAAAAAGTTATACTGCAGAACCAAACACAGATAAATCAAGCTGTTTCTTAGAACTTACTCTTTCCTTTTTGTTTGAATACACTTTTTATTTTTTTAAGACAAACTTTTGCCTAAGCTCAGCTGTTGAAGTCTGTTCTGTTCTTAAAAAGAAAAATGGAAAGCAACAGGACAGAAGTGGAAAAAATAAAACCCAAAAGAGGCAAAAGTTGTTTCAGTGGTTCCTATAGCTCAACTGCTGAAGGGCCATGGGCAAAGTCCAGGGCACAGGACCCAGCTCGTGACCCTTGATTTCCCACCCTGGCCCCCTCCTCTGGCTGAGGACGAATCATGGCTCTTGAATGTTGTCTTTGGCCTGTCTGTGGAAGCAAAATTCAGCAGGAGCGTGCTCCTCTTAGGCAGGTTTTATTCTGCAGAACTGAAGTAACTTGAACAAAAATGTTTCCCAGTTACCGGATGTGTATTATAATGGAATTAGAGAAAAATAAGTGACTTTTGGTGGAAGTAAAGAAAGGCTTTGCAGTGCTTTTTAGTTGGAGTTTCTAGTGGTGTTAGAGCTACTTGCTGCTTCAAAAAGCAGCAAAAAAAACTCAGATTTTTTTTTAACCCTATTAGAAGCTGGAGAAATGGCTTTTGTGCTGCTGTTGTAGATGTCTGAAGAGTCATCTTCAGTTCAAGAAGTAAATAAAGCCAGATTGCAAAACAAAACATTGCTTTTGTTGCACTTTATATGTACTGGAAGTACCTGTGAGTGGAGCTCCTCATGGCTCATAAACTGAAGAAATGGTGACAGCATTGGGTAAAAACTTTGAATTGTATCTGGAGGCATCCACGTGGGGAAAACTGGAGTAATGATGGTGATGCCAGTACCTATAAGTAATAGGTAATACCTGGTAATACCTACATAAACAATGTTTTTCTTGGTTCTAGTCTGGTTTGTGGACAGCTATTGGTTACAGGTTATTTACTTGCTGAAAACCTGGTACATTTCTACCTTCGCAAATAGTTACTGAAACGTCATGCTAATGTTTTGCCAACTTTTATTTGTTGGCTCACTTCTTGAAAGGAATAGTAATCATGATTTATATTGCTTTCCAGCTTCATTAGTTTGGCATGTGGGTGCTCGTTGTCTGAAGTCAAATATTTGGCATCAATTGGAATTTACGTAATCTTGATGTGTTCTTATCATATAATCATCACTGATGTGGTAAACATTTCTAAGCATTTTGTTCAAGACTTTGGAAGATTCTCATGCACTTGGCTTGGCCATATTTGTGCATGCTGAAGCCACCGCGGATCTCAAATGAGGGTCAGAAATCTCTTAAAAATTTAATACATCACTCAAAACTAATTGCATCACACACAATATAATACACCTGCATTTATTCTGTAAATGATGTGTTCTACAAAAAAGTTGCTGAAGATCTCCAAAACACTTTATGAATAGTATTTTTGCATGTATTTGCATTTAATGGGTCTCATCTCTGGTACAACTGAAATCATGTTACATTTTCTTTAGTTGATGGCAGTGCTTTTATTCCCTTGGATCCCCCTTCCATTTTCTCTTGTCAAAAAGCACACTTCATCAGAGAAGGGAGATAAATATAGTATGGTATGATAACCTTTAAAACAATCTTATTTTATGTCTGTATTTCCTCACATATTTGCTCCCATGATTAGAAATGATCTTGAAAAATCAATTTATTCTAACTATATACTCTTTATGTGTTGTTTCCTCTGTGAAGGATCACAGTAAAAATAAAATCTCTTATCCGTAATAAGGGATCTGGGTTTTTTAAATATGTAAAATTTAGAGAGGTTAGTGAAACCCCTTGTCACAGAAAATTTCAGCTGAAATGTATTCTAATAGTTGTGAAAATACTGGTGACTAATGGATATCTTTGGTAGATAATTATCAGGAAACTAAGCTTGCATGAGCATCCTTTATGGTATTACCCTGGGGAATAAACTTGACTTTGCCGCTGTTTGTCTGTCCTTCTGCAATACAGTAACTTCTGCCACACTGCATTTTCTACTTGCACGTGCTTCTTGATCCTGCCCATAAACCTTCCTCTGCTGAGGCGAAGTGGGACAGTTGGCCTAGTTCTGGCCTTGGGGAACACGTGGGGAACACGCCTCCTGAGACCACAATGTGTTTTGAGGGCAGGGTAGACAGGAGATGGAATGGGAACCTTCATAGAAGGCACTGTAGCCACCTCCTCTGCTCCTGGATCCTATGGATAAGTGGGCTGGAAGCAACGCTGTTGGTTGCAGAGTGCTTTTGGTGGCAGATGATGAGTCCCCAGAGGGTGATCCTGCCAGTGCCACGTTGCTGTGGGAAGAGGTGCGATGGCACGTTGAGGCCTGGCCAGGAGAAGCCAGTTTATCGAGGCAGAATTTTTCTGGATCTGTGTGTGGGTGGCTTCCTGCTGGAGCCTGAAGAGCTGTCAGCATTGCCTTTTTGTGACAATAGTGTGGGGGAAAGCTATGCAGGGGAAGTCTTGGAGAGCTAAGAAATGTTTTAAAATACTTACTGCTTTTCCTTCATGCTTCGCTGGAAGACCACTGGTTTGCCTTTAATAGAGGACAGATTATAATCACTTGATTTTTAAAAAGAGTATTTGGTGTTGTGCTCCAGTGAATTCTTTTATGAAGAGCTTACAGGGAATAGTCCTAGCATGTTAAAGCACTGGTAACAAAACAATATTTCTCCAAACAGCTCTTGTAAGCATTCTTTCAAAAGTCCAGCCACAGATGGGCTAAGAAATAGTTTAGGAATAGAGCTGGCTATCAACCACAAGAAAAATGTTCACTGGCATCTCATTGTTCCATTTTAATTGATAAAATGGCCTGTTGTCTGTTTTGTAATCAGAAGAATTCATCTTGAGCCACTTCGTTATGTGTCATGAAAATAATTTCTGTATTTTAGCTAATCAAAGAAAACTTAATTGATTGCTGCTTTTGAGTCAGGCATTAATAAACAGGCAAAGCATAACACGTCTTGCATAAAAAGCCAGCAGATTAATTTACAGAGAAATCTATGTCAGATGCTTCTTGTTGTACTTAATGTCTTGGTATGAGGTCGTACAGAATTTTTGCAAATAATCATGACAATCCCATCATTATTCATATACTCCAATACTGTCTTGGTTTTTATTGTTGTTATTATTGAGAAAACTGCTGCTCTAAAGAAACTAAAAGTTGCAAGATCAGGGGAAGAAGTATTCAGGAATATCTAATCTTCTGCAAATTTTTGTATCTTTCTACAATAGCAAATATCATCTTATTAGGATTATAATCCTGTTCCTTATACGAATTGTAGAATCATAGAATATGATTTAAATTAGACCAGAAATAATTTGAGATTAATTCTGCCTATACCACTTTGGAACTTCATTAGCCAGCTTTCAAGTCGGCCCTGACCAAAACTTTTTTTGTTGGTGGCATCAAGGCAGAAAAAAGGGAAGAAGTAAAAAAGAAAAGGAAAGATGATGACATTTAAGTATTATGCTTCTGGTTGGGGATAGAGATGATTCATCAGGCTTATTTCCTTTTATCTGCACTGTTTTTCTATCTGTATCAAGAAAACTCTGGAGCTCTTTCTTTTGAAATAGAGAAAACAACAACAATAAATGACAAATACAAAGGGAGGTGGTTAAATTATAGTAACTCTGGGAACTCTGATTGAGATTGCTGTTAAAACAGACAATTTGACAGCCTTTTTATTTTCCTCATAGGCTTTACCTGTAGTATTTGTTTATTTTCCTGATAAGTATATATCCGCTTAGAAACTTCATGCCAGAAATCTTGTTAATAATGGACTGACTGTGCTGCAGAAGCAGTGCTTGTTCCCTTCAAAGAGGGGAAATACTTTTTATCTCCTTGAACTTGACAGGTCAAAATCAGCCAATGCACAATTGAAAGCTCTATGGGAGCTGCATTTGTGTATGACAGTTACTATATTTGTAACCTGGAACACAATGATAATACTCCTTTGGCCAGCAGAATGCGTTTTCCTACAGATCACCAGGATGAAATTGGGATATATCTTTGTGTTTCATTTCTCCATCCTTTCATTTCTGAAGGAGTTCTAATGCATCAGCAGCCTTTAATGTTCAGAGTTTCATGATGCCTCCAGACAACAATTTAATTGGTGCAAATCCTCTGGTAGCCTATATTTATTTTTCCCCCTTTTTATTTAACTTCTGTAAGAGTGATATGGGACTACAGTGGCAAGATATCTTGCAATAGTTCAATTTGTAGCATGTGTAGTTAATAACAATTTATAATGAATAATTATGTGTATGGTTACTGTAAGTGATGGGAAAACCCGCTGTGACAACTCTATTGAACTTAGTTTAAGAAAATGCTGGAAGGCATCTTTGCTTAAATAATCTTTCTTGGAAATGTTGGCACCATACTTTTCTTGTGCTTTGGAAGACCTTAACAGAGAAAATGAATTGATTTTCAAGTAAAAGTTTGTCAGAAAAATCAGTTTAACCATAGTCATATGAACAGGGAGGTGTAAATCCTTTGTCAAATCTGTAAGTTCGGATGCACATAATAAACACTCACTTTGTAGGAACTCTCTTAATCGCTCCTAAGCGATCCTAAACTTGGCATCTTCATTTGATGAATAAATCTACTGTGAAACCTCCCTGTTACGTCTACAAATGCAGGTGGGGTGCTCAGTAGGGGCAGCCGAGCTGCCTCCAGAGCCAGCAGTAACACAATTTTGTTATTGAGCATTAATTACTCCGGAACAGCACTAGGGAAGCGTGTCTCTGCTTCTACTGGGACTCAAGCTCAGATCTTCCCATAGTGCTGTGGTGTGCCCAGCAGAGAGGCACCTGTACCCTGCCCTCAGTCCATGCACATGAATAAAATAAGAAGAGGGTGTGTTAAAGCCTGGTGTGGGACTGCTTCTGGTTTTCTAAATTCAGTGAGATGCTTACGGTTAGGATCTGCCTGCCTGGAAAACTGCTGTAATTTCAGTGGTTTATAGCTCTTTCCTGCGAGAAGATCTTTAGCTAAGCTGCAGGTTATCCCTTGGCGGGCCTTGCCTATGGCCATGACCTTTATAGAGCAGGATGTATGCTCTGCTAGCCAGCAAAACTAAACGAGGACAGAATTATAGCCCTTTTGAGGGTGCTCTTCAAGTGTATGCAGAGCTTTCTCTAGTGGCTGAGAGAGATTCTTCAAGATGGAATAAAGTTATTTTTCCCGTGTACATCAGCTGGGAATCTTCCCAGTGATATTCAGGTAAAAAAGAAGCAGAAAGAAGCACAAAAAAAGAAAATCTTATTATCCTTTAATATTTGAAAAAATAGCAGTGTGATAAAAATTCAGTAATAGCATAGCCCATCCTGTGATGCAGTCAGAATCACAGATGTCCTTGCGAACATCTGGTAGATGCAGCAGATTAAGCCTATTTTCTCTGTATTACTAAAAAGGTTAAGCATCTTGCTAGACAGTTGGGTGGGTTTAATATTAAGGTTGATTCATCTTTCTTGCATGAAAGCTTGCAGTACTATGAGCTTGTGAGATGTATCCGAGTTCAGTATTTAAGCCCACACTGAACTGCTGTGCTAAACTTATTGCAGTCCTTTATATACTGTAGGAAAGTTGCAGAAATTAGTCCTTTCTGTCTAAATGGAGGAGCCTGGCAGCATTCCTTTGCAGCGTCATAAATGTATTTACAATAGATGTAGCTCGCATAAATTCTAAACGCATCTATATATTTCTTTTTCCTTGGGAGGGGACAAGAGAGTGATATATTGCTAAGCAAATCTTTGAAGCTCTTGAAGAAACATGCTTCAATTGGCATCACTTGGTGAGGGTAACATCTTCCCCTCTTGTTTTAATTCTCCCTTAAATGTGGATTTTC
>JAOXJM010000003.1:20260323-20273375 GCA_026413425.1 Tringa solitaria
CAGGGAGGTGGTGGTGCTGGTGCTGACCCCCCCCCACCCCACCTTGGTGCTAGGCGTAAACTATCCTTCTTTCTATCTTCAGCTTCCCATCTGTTAGCAGAAAGTGATGAGTCTGAAGAAAACTGGTTTGGAAAGTAGGGTAGCTTCCCTCACCATGAGATGCTGCGAAGGCTTGACAAGTTCATTGTGACCATTTCCCTTCTTTGTCCTCATTGTCCATAATCAGAAAATGGCTCATTTTTAACTTGTGCAGAAACTTTGTCTAGCTAGAAAGAATAAATTATTTTAATTCCCTTTTCTGGGCTTATAATGCATTTAGTTTGTTGAGATTTCTGTTGCATATGTATGATTTCTTGCCGATTTTCCAAAGAGAAAAGAATCTCATAAAGAGAAATGTTGAGAGGTGATTCATTCCCGAAACCTAGATTCCTTTCCGACTTAGTCTGTGCTTGTGAGTGGGGGTAGGGAAGGGGAAAAGGCAAAGGGAGAAAATTAAATGAGTGAGGAGGAGCTGCAAGGATTTGGCAGTTGTTGCCCTCCGAAACATTCCGACCAAATCTGATGGTGTGTCTTTGCATTCATCCTCTCCCTCCCCACACTTCAATAATTCTTGAGTCCCTGGGCCAGTTTTTAGTCTCTTTGGCAGGCAGGTAGAGACGGAGAGACATTGAGTTCCTGCCAGCAGCGAAAACAGATGACCAGGGTGAGAGGGAAAAAAAGCCTTAAGAAAAAGGCTGAGGTCCCTGCTGAATACCAAAAAGCTGCTTGGGAATAAGATCTTATGAAATGTCACTAATTTGTGAAGAAAGCTCCGTTTTAATCTTGCATATTATTAGCCAGCAGAGAAGCAAGCAAGGTTTCGTTAGTTCAGCTAATCACACAGGTTTCTTTCTTGATTTCTTCCTGCTTTTAGTTGTGTAACCATTCTACATTCATAATTTATATTTCCTTAGGAATACTTTCTTCTCAATTGCTTGTCATTATTGGCATTCTTCTCTGGCTGAACTATTAAGTTATTTTTATTCAATTTATTTGAACTGTTGTTGCTGTTGCAGTAGTATGGAGTACTTCATATCTTAAGGAGCAAGAGCCATGAAAGGTCTACAGCTTCCCTAACCGTTATATGTTAATCTTGACAATATTTGAAATTAGAATTGTATTGATTTTTGCATTGAAAGTTTGGATCTTGTCTTGTAATCTCATATATCTTTTCTTATTCCAGATTTCTTATTATCTTGTACAGGGTTTCTAGAGTATGCACTCCCATCATGGTGTTTAATGAACATGTAAAGGATTGCCTGAAATATTTCTGAGTTTTCTATTCAGCTTTTTTAGTGAATATACTCAGTTTTGGAATCTGATCTTGCTTGAATTTTAATTGTGTTTAGCAGTTCACTTATAACAACTTCTAAGGTATTGTGGTAATTTCAGAGAAGCTTTAGACTGTTTGTAAGTACCTGTCTTGATTAACTTTCATGTACACTTAAACTTTTGTAAAATATATCAAGGTTTAGGGGGTTCATGCAGTGAAAACCCTGCAATGTGTCAAGGAGTGTAATGTAGTTCAACTGAGATGTTAAACCCCTTTGCTGATAACCTGGTGGTTAGAATAAGAAATCCAGGAATTCTTGGAAATTTGGGCCTAAACACTTTCAGGTAAGTAGGTTCCACAGTCCTATTGAAAACCAGTGGTGGTTAAATTCCGAAGTGAAAAGGTGACTGTGCTTCACTTGGGTGCTTTTAAAAGTATACCCTTAGCCTCTGGTTCAATTTTACCTCTACAGAGACCCTTTCCTTGTTAACTGCTTGGGTAATTTGAAACTCTGACATACTGGGTCTTTCAGTTCTATAACCAGAAGACCTTCCTAGCGGTACCTCAGCTGGTTTGACGGGAGCTACTCAAGGCTTTACCCTTTCTTTAATGGGTGTCCATCCCACTGGGCCTTTGGGTTCCAGTGGGCAAGAGAGAGGGAGCAGGCTATTTGTGAGACCCCTGGAATCATTTCAGTTCAGACCTTTAAATACAACCTATGGGAAAATCCTTGAGTTGTGCTAAAATTGGATTGAATGCTCTGGAAACACATAACTGTTTCTGATTGTCAGCTTAGCCATGGGTTTCTTTTTGTAATTGTATATTGTTCACAAATTCCTTTCAGGTGATGGCTCTATATACAAAAACCTATTTTCGATCAATTCTGCAGTTGTCATATTTTCTTCCTTTGCGTTTTATTTTTCGTACTAAGCCCTGTGCAATAGAGTGCAAATCCTTTGTTTTTAGCAGGTATCAGGACATAAGAAATAATCCAATTTCAGGTATTTAAGGTATATTGTGATATACTGTTTAAAACAGTCTTTTGAAAGTTGTATATTCACATAACATATAGGGAGTCATGTGAAGTTCTTATTGACCTTTATTATGTTCTTCATAATTTAGTTGCAACTTTGTCACCTGTGTCCCAAAGCCAACTCACAGCAACCCTATGTTCCACTTGCATAAACTTTATTTTCATATTTAATGAAGGTAGACTTCCTACCTAGAGATGAATGTTTACTGCACTCTGACCTGCCTGCATTTCTATTATCTGTGTCTGTATAATCATTGTGTAATAGTAATAAATAAGAAAGAAAAATCATTCTTGATAATATTTGCTCAGTGAGCAGGGAAATCACTTTTGACAGCCAGAATATGCATTGAACCTTAAGGCAAACATAAAAAAATACTAATATATATAGAAGGGCTTTTCCTTTCTTCCCCGTACTGTAAGGGAGGTTGATGGGGGAAAGTACAGATGAAGAATACAATTAGATGGCAAGATGTTTTATGTTGCCTAAAGCACACGTAAGATTTACTCATTAAAAAATAGCCATTTGAATTATGTTTATAGAAAGCCAGGCATGGGAGAGATAATTAATCCATACAGTGGCCAAAAGGAATTTCTGTGTCCATAATTTTTAGTGATAATGGGTTTCCTTTTCCTAAATTATTTGTAACTTTCTCTTACTTATAAGGTACTGAATTAGGAGGCCTGTGGGCTAAAAATCCTATTTTCTGAGCTTGTTTTTTTCCTTTGTTCCTTTCCTTCTTCCTGCCCCCTTCTGCTCACCGAACTGCAGCTCCCGTCCTAGCCAGGTAGTCTGGCCAAAATAGCTCCTGCCATCTGGAACAGTCACTCTGAACCTCTTGGTGACTTCCTCTCACTGGAAATGTCAGCTTGAATCTTTTCTCCCTTGCTTACTGCTCCTTAATTTTCTTTATTTGGTTATTCATTATTCAACAAGGTGACTGTGATGTTTGATTGTGTTGATGTACAGTGTGCATGAAAAATGCTATGCTAGAAGGGAGCTCTATGTTCTTCCCCATTATCCTAATCCACATCAGGGTCTGGTTGCTACTGATATGTCATCTCTGTTATGAGGATGATCTAGCACGATGTATTGCAATTATATTTAGATTCAAGATGAGTGCAGAGCTGTCTGAATTTTCTTTTAAAAGATGCAAAAAAAATGAAATTCAGACAAGCCATTATTTTTCAATTAAGATCAGGTTTTTTTATATCATTCCCAATACACTTTTGCATTTTTAGATGTTTGGTGAATTGCTGAATTTTCTGATAAGCAAAACAAAGCATTGCTTTTTTTCCGTAAAGGTTATTCCTGTCATTGTGCAATTAGATGGGAATGTCAATTTTGTTCTGTTGTTAAACAAGCTACACTTATACTTGTAGCGTTGTTTAAATTCATGCTCTAGGACCATGATGAAGAAAAATTAGGAGCATATTAAAAAATAATTCTTGCATTAAATTAGTTTAGCAATGATTTTAAGACACTCTTCTGAACTACAATGTGAATGTTTTAAGATGTTATTCTGGTGAGTGTTAATGTTAGGACAGAGGCTGACTGATGGTTCTAGGTGGTCAGAATTGAGAAGGCAAGGCTATTCATGCATTTGGGTAAGCAGAATATAAGCGGTGATATCTCTGAGCTTTTCCACACAGCTCTGCCAACACCACTTAGTCCTTGGTGGCTTGTGGATAGCACTGACATAGAGGACTAAAATGTTTAATTGCTTTAGTGGACAGAAGAGCAAAGTGTTTTTACTAGACCTGTTTTCTTGAAATGTTTGTGTAATCTGTAAATTCAAAATTAACAATACATAATGTGTACTTTAGAAATTCTCATTTTGTTGAAAAATGGGTAGTAGCATGTGATGGTCTAATGTTCCTTTTAGATATTTGTCCTGTCTTTTTGAGTTACCTGCACTTTGATGGTGTTCACCCAATACATGCACCACCTTGGCCTGTAGCTACGGCTGTCGGTCATTTCTCAAGAAGGGTTTGTGGAGTGTAATGTGTATCTATCACTTACAGAAAGCTATTTCCATTGCTAGCTTTCACTCGTGTGAAATCAGTCTTTTCTGGGCCAAAACTTTGATATCAGTATGGATTTAGGGGCAATAAAAAATGATGGGATGATGTTCCTAGCGAATATAAAATTTTGGTTTGTGGAGCCATCTTTGGTGTTGAGATGTTCTTGCTGAGGAAGGGAGTTTCCCAGAGGTGGCTTCATTTCAGTTTTGTCTGGTATCCAAGTGGCTGCTTTGTGTCTGTGTACCTTCACCAGGGAAGACTTTATTCATGGCCTTCCTTTATTTCTTTTCCCCGGGTTATATATCTGGGAAACGCAGGTCTGACAACTCACAGCCAAAAACTTTGTAAAGAAATGGGGTTGCTTAAAGAATGAGGAGTGAGACCTTGAACTGCTTTTGGAGTTGCCTGCGAGAGACTTGCTGTACACCCTCTGTGTCACAGCGATGTCAACCTTCACGAAAGCAGGTACTCACAGTTTGTGCCATCTTGAGCTGGTGCTTCATCTTCACCTTGTACTTCAGCTGTACTGAAATGATAAACACAGTAATCACGATGCCCGGAAAGCTGGCCAAGTAGCTGCAATTTCCCTGGAAACTGGAAATGAAAGGGAGAAGGGGAAATTGCAAACTGTTTGTGGCTGGTGTTGCTATAGCAAGTGGATGTTTCATGTGCCAGCTTGAAACAGACTTTGTCTGATGGTTAGGTTTGGGGATCTCTGCGTCTGCTCCCTGCAAATCCAGATAGCGCTGTGCGCTGCGCTTGCCTGTGCCTTGCGGTAGGGAATTGAGAACCCTTGTACTGATGCTTTTAATGCCTGGATGTGTGGGGACTGGGAGCTGGGTGGAGCTGGATGATGGTTTTTCAGGCTTTGTAAAGCACTTGCCAACAGGATGATCTTTCACACTGTTGTTGGAAAAAACAGTAAAGGCCATGAGATGTGCTTTGCCTAATTCTGCACCCAGTGGCTGCGTTTAGGGTATGAGAGCTATGAGCTACAGTGGTCGCCAAACAAAACTTTTTGGTTTATGGGCAGTATTTGGAAGTTTCTGTTTTTAATCTTTTCCTCCTGGAACAAGGTCAAGAGGGTTTGTTGGGGTTATTTTTTTTCATTTGCTCCAGTATTAGATTTCTTTGCCCCATTTATAGCAAACCCTTGTGGCCTTAAGCAGATAAGGAAATCCTGCAGGATATGAGAGCTGCTTTTTTAATTTTAGGTGCTATTTTAAAGGAAGAGACATTTGGGCAGGTATTATTACTTGTATAGAGACTCTTTCAAGTGCTGGAAATCTGGAACACTTTGTGTTTCAGAGGCAAATAAAATTTGCCTTTTTTTCCTGTGAGCCAGGTTGAATTAACTGGAATGAAATGAACCTGTTATTTCTGACTGATTCGTTTTGGCTTAGAAAGGCTATTTTGAAGATTGATAATTCTGAGTGGGGAGTAGGATGGCATTTTGCATGAAATATCTAAATTATTATTGGTGATTACAATATCCAAGTCAAGCTGATGAGCTTTGTGCAAGGCCATCATTTAGCAGTCTGCAGTAGCTTACCCAGTAGTTTTTGTTTTATTGGTGCCTTTGGGTAGCAGTCTGAGGGGGAAAAAAAGGATTGCAAAGTTGCCTCTTGCAGAGCAGATGGTAATGGCTGTAAAGAAACAGGAGAATTAAGCAAGCTCTCTTGGTCAGAACGAAGCTTTGCAGAGTACTTTTTAAAATACTTATGTATTGTATTTATTCACAGAGTACTTCCAGAATGTGCAGCTTTCAACGCTCAGAGTAGCAAAAGAGCTGGAGAAGGCACCGGGACTGTGATTGCTCTATTGACTGGTGGTGTGAGAACGGGCGAGCAGCTGAGTTGGCTCTTTGGGGTTCTGCTCCTGGGGGCTGCCGCGCTGCTGGGGAAGCGCCGCTCTTCTCCAGCCACACGGTCTCAAATGCTTCCTGCAGTCCCCAGAACAAATCCAGTCAAGGGAGACTCCCTCCTGCAAATGTCCTTTTCAGTTAACTTGACTGAAGTTAGAGGAAGACAAGTAGTTTTGGCCTCGGTGCCTGTTTGTTCTTTTATAGAGAGAGAGAGAGTGCAGCATACTAAAAAATATATTATATTTTTTTCTTACTATTATAGAACAGCAATTCCTTTATTTTGGAAGGCTGCAGTAGTGATGGTACTGCAGAAAAGTGCTGCCCCTCCCCTCCATGCTACATATTTTGATGGGTTTGTGATACTTTTTGAAATGATTGTATATAATACAATTGTATATATAAATAGCTTCTGACTGACTATCCCCATTTGTTTCCCAGTGTAGCAAGTTGTTATGTTAGTTTCATATTTATGCTTTTGATCTCTGAAAATAAGGAAAAATATTCTTGCAACCATATTTATCTGTGGTAGAAGCCAGCACTGAAAGACATTGTCTGTCTTCCTCCATTGAACACCTGCTGTGAGGGTTCATGCATCTTCTTTTCCTCAAGTGTTTTCTCTCTTTTACTTTTCTTTAAATATGCAGGATCCTCACTTGACAAAAGACTAGTGTCACTCTAACCTGAGGAGTGTAGGTGTGCCATTGTGCTTTCTCTCCTTCCCAGCTGCAAGAACCTACTTGTCTATTGAACCATTGTCTTATTTTCACTCCTGCTCTTTCCTTGATTTCTGTAAATTCCAGAATTGCAATGGTTCAGGGTAGGATTAGCAACCCAGGGCAGGTCATTAAACAGCAGAATACGCACATAATTCCAACATTTACCTGTCTCCGCAAAGAAGTACCTCTTAAATCATGTGGGGTTGTAAGTGTCATCCCCCAAGTGACTGTACCTTTGAAGTGCCACACTTGAGAGCAGCTGAGGATTCAGGAGTCATAAGCTGCTGCCACTCACAGAGGCAAGAAACAACTGGTTTTGTGTGGTGTTCATGGTTTTGTCCCTCTGGGGGAAGCAGCTGCCAGCTTTCCCTGGATCAGGAGCTTAAGAGACTTGTTACAGGCCTCTCTTTAGCTGTGGTTTGATAGCCTTTCTCTCTGGCCTTTGAGGGGCAGCAAGGAATGTCAACCTCACATAGTTTGGGTCATTTCTTTGCCTATGTATTTTCTATTAATGTTCTTGCATTAAACTCCTGCAGTATTTATGGTATCATCACATATCAGTTCCACTTCAGTCACACTAAGGATGGATGGTAATCCAGGTTCCAAAAGCAAGTAAATGCCAAGAAAAAAAATTGCTATTTGCAACAGAACTCTTTATTCAAACTGTTTATTTCATCCAGGCATGAAGTTGAATTAAAAATTGCTTAAAAATACTGTTGCAGCTGGCTCAAATAGTGCTTTGGTAATAAAGACAACCACCATAGCTCATCAAACAGTCCCTTTTGGATTTGTGGCCCCTGCTGCATGATGGGATTCTTCAAATCACTTAAAATTGCAAGTTTGAATAAAGAATTTAAGATAAGTGTGAACTGGGTGTAACTTATTTTGCTGTGATAATGCAAATATTTCTGAGAAGGTACTGCCTAACAGCAATCCCACCCAGGGACCAGTACTACTAAGTGCTTAATTTGTGCACCTGTAAAATGATTCCTACCTCCAATAGCAGCTGGAATTTTTGGTGTCGTGAGGGGTTTTTTTTAATCCTGTGTTAAATTTGTCACGCAAGTGCAGGTGGTCACTTCTGTACATGATGGACTGGAAAAAGGCCAAGGTACTCCCTTATAAACCCGTGCGATACATTAAGCGAAGGCCAACAAGTGACCTTCCTGTTCATGACAGAAGGTTTAATAACTTTGTACAATGCAGCAAATTATGAAGCTGTCTTACAGCTTCCTCCTCCTCCTTTAGGAGGTGGAGGCTGGATCCCAGCCTCCCTGCTCTTAACATGGGCTTTTGGCATTCGTTAAGAGCTCAGAAACAAAGCTTTGGGGTTTTTCTCTTTAGTTTTTTTGGTTTGGTTTGTTTTTTCCCCCCTCTCTTAAATATATTAAGGGGGTTTTCCTCCAGGATTTTCCCTCCATTGTTTCCATATATATATTTGAATTTCGTTTCTTCCAGTGCCTAAATCAAACTGGTCTGATTATAAACGTACAGTCAGTTTGGTAATCTAACAACTTAATAGTATTATATAAACATGTTTCTTACAAGAAAATTTGTTTTGAGTGATACCATATGCACATGTTAATGGGAAATATTTGTCACGCTTCTGCTTTTCTGCCATTTTTTGTATTTGTTTCCATACTTATTAATAGCATCCTTCTGAAACTTCTTTGATGAGAGAATAGACAGCAGATTTTTTTAGTGCCGTACTGGAGTACAATTTTATATGTCTTGGATGTGATTCCAAACGGAGCTGAATGGGAGTGAAATAATGTGTAATCCCTGATTGAGCCTATAGCTGTAATAACACGTAGGGGCTTTTGCTGATGTTATATAAACCACCAGAGCAAAACTCCATCGATAGATAAGTTATCATTCTCTATTTTCTATAAGTCTCTTTTTTTAGGGGACTCTTAGGGACTCTTCCCTGTGGAGCTTCTTCTGAGGAACTTCTCTATACTAAATTTTTTTCTGAGTTCACATTCTGTTCTTTGGAAATGTTACAATGCTCATTTGGGCTTCTTCCCACCTTTTTCTGACAGTAAAACAGTTGCATTAAAGGGTAATACTTTTGGGGGGGTTAAAATTGTGAATTCTGGACAGGTTTGAAGTAACCTCCATTACCTTCCAACATGACACTGCATTTTGTTTATCCTGAAACTCATCAAGAGGACGTGCTTGGTGAGCAGTGCTTGCAGGTGCTTGGGGTCTCATTGTCCTCAATCATGGAAATTTAGGGTGGATGATTGTTTCGCTGTCCGTTTTGGCTGTCTATTTGATTTAAAAAAGACTGTTTCACCATCAAGAGATTTCCATCCGACTAGGAGGCAATGGTGGTTGCTGCTAAGGGTACCTATATGCCTATTTTCTGCTCTGTGTGCTTGTGTCCAAAGATTTTGCATGTGAAAATGTAAGGGATGTTGTCCCAGGTGAGGTCAGCTATCCACAGCCATCCCAAACCCTTGTTCTGTGTGGAAATGATCACCTCCAGGATCATCCAATTGAGCAATTACATTAGGATTGTTTTTCAGATGCGTGTTGTGTCACAGATTTCTGTGTTGAATTTTACCTGACACTTTAATGTCAGATTACAGAGTCTTGAGAGGTCTTTTCACATTTCTTCATGGTTAGTCCTCATCATTTTAGGATGAATAACATGGCTTTCCCATGTTGCTGCCAGCTGCCTTTCCTGGGAAATGTGTGGATATGGCTCCCTGCGGAGCTCTGCTGGGGACCTGATGCTCTGATTCCTGCCTCTTAACCAGGTTTTTCCTAAAAGCAAAGGCCTTCTGTATTATCCCTTAGTGGCTTAATTTTCAGATGACTCCCTTCATGGAAGGCGTTTTTGAAAGGTCTATTGTATTTTAATATATCCAAATACCTAGATCCACTGGACTCCCTCATGCACATGCACACAAGAGATTTGTGAAGCATGACTTCCATCTACAGAAAAGGAGACCTGACTTTCCTCCCCAATTAAAGGTGCTTATCTGTGTGTTTATTTCTAGCTTTTAATAATTTCTATTTGTTTTCATGATAAAGGATTACTAGCCTATATTACTCAGATATCCATTATAATCTTAAAAAAAAAAAAAAAAAGAAAATGAACCACCCACTAACCACCCTGCTCTGCTGCTCCAGTCTGACAGCACTGGAAGAATCTTTCCTTTTGCCTATTAATTGGGAGTTGCTGCTTCTGCAGAGCAGCTTGTTTTAGACCAAACTTGCTACTTGCATGTTACATGCAAACCTATTTTTATAAAATCATTACTGAAGCCCAAAATGTGGCCACAAGCTTTAAAATATCTTTAGTTTTGCTGGGTTTTAATCTTTTGGATTTTATGCTCTTGGTACCTAACAGATTTTAATTTTTTTCCCCAAATCCTCCTCCTCCTCTACTTCGTTTTTGTCCTTCTTTTACATGCAATGCTCCCTGCTATTTTATTTTTTAGCCAAGTTTCTGCCCAGCTGGAGAGTTTTATATATTCTTAACTGTCAGATTATGTTGGAGAGGATTTTTAACAGCTAGGTCAGTCCATGGGAAATTCTGTTATTCGTAACAAAGTATAGGTGGCACTCTTGTTATTTTTGTTTGGTTTCCTGTAATAATTCAGGTGTATATAATCTCTCCGTAAGATTTCTTTTTATAGACTAAGTGCTTTAGAGAGTGTTCTTGAACATTGAAGAGGATTGTATTTATTTTATTTTTTTTAAATATGAATACACACTTAAATTGTCTGAGTCTGGGACTGGTTCACAGTACTCTTTAGGAAGAGAAAATACGCTGTTTTTATTAAGACCTCAAGACTAAGTGCTCAGGTATATGGCATTGGCTCATTTTAAATATATAATTTTTGGTTTTATATATTTTCTTACTATTTCATTAGGCAAAGAAGAAAGCCATCAAATCCTTTAATGCTGTTTTGACTCCAGTTATTAATACTTTTATACTTAGCACTTTCTTGTTAGTTTTGTGTTCAGGGTGTAGATGTAAACTGGTATGGTAATTACAGCACTATAATGAAATGGCATGTTAGTGAGTGCTGAACAGTCAATAGAGCCTTTAGTTCTTAATCTGGAGTAGTAAATACTTGTTGCCCTAATTCCATGAATTGATTATGAAATGGTGTATATTTGTGAGTTTAAGAGTTTTCCCTTATAAACTAAAAATTCTCAAACATGGAAAAATACACGCTGGTGGAGGTATGATGTGTTAGATGTTTTCTGTAACTTTAACAGAAAACTCATTTCAACTCTACTGAATGTTTTTTCCTTCTCTTACTGAGCACGCAGCTCGGACACGGTTATATGGAGATATTTTCACCCTGATGCTTGATCTTCAAATCAATTCATTGTTACTACTGGCTGACATTTTCATATGGCTGAGGCAAAGTTCTTTGGTGACCTCAGTCCAATTTCTCTTGATCCATTTGTCAATCAATTGATTCTGTTGCTGCTCTTCCCAGAAGAGCACCCCATGGTTGAAAGGAAAAGGGATAAGCAGGGTTGGAATGAGCAGAGACTAGAAAAGTTTCCATTCTGCCTTATGTCCAAGAGTATGAATCTCTTCCACATGAGTATATAAATACTTCAATATTTTCTGACACATTCTTGACATGTAAATCTTTCTGTGATGGGGCACTGGACAAGCACGGATTGGTTTGTTCGATGCCACAGACTCTTCTCAGGGAATTTCTCAGGTGAAGCCTTCTAATTTCTAAGTACTTGAATGCCCTGTAAGGCTACATTTGCCATGCAGTTTATTCTGCAAAATTAAATAGGTAATGTGGAAGTAAATATGAATAATATTATGAATAATATATGAATATATATATTATATATTCATATATATATGAATAATAAAGGAGAAGCTCCTTATAGACAAAAAAATATATTTGTGTGATTTTGATCGAACATCTGGTAATAGATGTTACTACCTGATCATAGCATAACGGGCATTGTGTTCTTTTATACATTTCTTCAATGCTTTAATTTTAGTTAAGTCCAGAAGCCTAAACTGTGGTTGAGATTATGCTTTGCTAGTATGGTATAGACACAGTTGAAAGATAATCCCTTCTTGAAAGAGTTTGCAATCTAATTTAGCTTCTAGTTACATTGACTTTAAAATACTTACTTAGTATATATTCACTGTGGAAAGAGTGCTTGATTTTAATTTTGATGGTGATTGAAATCTGGAATCAAATTTGGTTGAACAAGCTATTTTGTTTTAATGGGTGAAAAAACATTTTATAACTTGGCAGTTCATTTTACAGTTGATATTTTTAGTGCCCTCCCATGTAATACAGCCTCATGTATTACTCATCCCTCCCTTCTTCTCCTGCAAAGTAGTGGGGTTCTGTTGTTTGGTGTTTTTTTGTATAACAATACCCTGAAGTGTTTAAATTGAGGAGTCCCAAATAAAAATCTATTTTGGGGTAGGAAGTTTTCTTGATGACTTGGATAACATTTAATTTTACTTTCTAATGCCAAATCAGCTTTCAATATACTAGATGCCATTAAGGCAAAGAATTTTATGTGTTTCGTGTAATAATACAAGTCACAAATGGTGGTAGTTATTAAAGTTAACAGTTTTTCCCCGACTGTGGGAGTACTAGCATTTTTGAGAGATTCCAATTTTGGTTCTTATTTATGCTTGACATTTAATGTGCTTGACATTCTGATTATTTTACACCTACCTAATTTCTTCTAGCTCGAGGGATAATGACAATATTTTAAACAGTTGTGAAGTATAACTGTATGTTATTAAGCAGGTGCCACACTACAAATGGAAGGAAAAAGTCCCAAAACTATTTCTAGAATAATTTTTTTCGTTGCGTATCTCAGGGTCAGCTGGAGCTGTTCGGCTGTGCAGCTTGGTTATCTGTTTTGTTGCCAGGAAGATAAAGCCTTACTAATATTATATGTCCTTTTATTTACCTATATATGTTTCTGCGTGTATATAAATGTATAGAAAATCCATAATGCTGGACTGTGTGTGCTTACATTGTGTCCTTTGTGAGGAGGGAAGTATAGCGATAGATTTCTGAGTGGTTACTGAGATCTTACATTTTTCCTAAAGTTTGAATGACAATGTAAAAGAACATA
>JAOXJM010000003.1:20288565-20313874 GCA_026413425.1 Tringa solitaria
CCAGGATTTAACGGTTCATTCTTGTAGATCTTTAAAATTTCATTTTGGTGATTTTTATCCTTTTTTCTAAAGTAGTCCTTTAGTCTGTATTTAGAAAGAAAAGGAAATTCTCCTAGAAGACATTCTTAATACTTTATGCAAACTGTCTTATGGGGGAATTCCTATTGCAAAATGACCTATATCTTTACTGCAACTGATTTGAAAGAGCAAAAGGTCAAAAATCTCCTAATGTGTTTTTGAGATCTGTGTGTCAACACAGTGCAGTTCAGAAGGGCTGTTGAGACTCTGTGGAAATTGCATTTCTCTTTTGATTTGAATTTTATACCTGGAAAGGATTACAGAATATTCATTTCAGCTGATGGCCAGAGGGCAAAACAGAAAATAATTTTAGAATGGAAGATGCATATCAGAAAGATGCACTCAGAGGAATGTGGTAGGAGGAAGCGTTTATGTAGTTTCGTTATTTTATGTGAGTGATGTAGAAAAAAAATTAGCAAATTTATTTCTATCTACTCTGCCAAACTCCATGTTTTATTTGTTGTTAGTTGGTTAGTGCAATATCATTCTGACCTTGTTCCCTACTGAAAAGATATCTTGTGTAGCAGAGTATCATCTAAACAAAAATAGTTTCCTAGAAAGCGATATTTAGCTGTTGATTTATTTACTTCTTCTGTCTTTCCATCACCTATTATTTTTCCAGAGCTGCTCTCTGTTGATAGTGACCTTGCAAGATGACAGATTAATTTCAGTGTTTGAGAGTGTGTGCAGGCTGCTGCTCAGTCAGTCTCCTTTAACTTTCAACAACCCAAACTCAAATGCAGGCGAAGCTTTAAAAGCTCATCCATCTTTTTCCTGCTCTCTGCTTTGAGTAGCTCTTATGTTCCTCCTGTCATCTGAGAGTACTCTTGCTTCAAATCTCTTCAGTGGCAAAGCAAAGCAGATTTCCCAGGAAGACTATGATGCCTGGCTGCGAGATACACCCAAAATCTGTCCAGAAATCTTAGTAGCCACAGTGAGTCAGTCATAACACTTGACTACAATGTCCAAATGTCCACTTCTTGCTGTGACCTGGCAAGAGGAGCTGCCCCATACAAAGAGCCCCATTACAAGCCAGGGAAGTTTGGGTCTGTGTGGGTCCTGTTGTAAATGCAGTCTGGCTGCTGCATCCAGGGAATTTAGTAGCTGCTCTTAGAAAAGCAGCCCCATCCCCTCCTGGCTTCTCCACCCAAAGATGGATGTAGTAGCTGAACTGGTAAACAGCTGAGATTTTTAAACACCAATGTACCATTTCTTTGGTTTTGTTTTTTTTTTTTGTTTTGCAACTGGTGTGAAATCCAATTTGAAAATAGGATTTTTGAAATAGGAACCTTTTTAACAGTTTTGCAGCCCTGTTGTAAACCATTGTAGATCTTGCAACTGACCTGGTTGGGTTTTTTCCTTCTTTTTTTTTTTTGTACTGATCCAAACAGTGCTTATAAATACATGGTACAGAAGGAGAGGAATATTAACAGCTCATATCTTCATTAATAGCTGAGA
Organism: Tringa solitaria; assembly: GCA_026413425.1. Taxonomy (NCBI): domain Eukaryota; kingdom Metazoa; phylum Chordata; class Aves; order Charadriiformes; family Scolopacidae; genus Tringa; species Tringa solitaria. The sequence goes on from JAOXJM010000003.1 coordinate 20,290,102, forward strand.
CTATCCCAATAGAGTTTTTATTTGCTATTGTTGGGAAAACTAGTAAAGAAGCTGTGAGAACTAACTAGAAGAAGAGGCTGTAACTTCTGGGAGATATGGAAAATTCACTTTTCATCACCTGTTCAAACCATATCATTCCCTAAGCAAAAGTGATTTATGTTTGATTGTGCACAGGAAATATGCACTACATGTAGATGTTCTCCACTGGGACATTACAGTTGAGTTTAATAGCTTGAAATTAGGGAAGCTCTGTGGGCAGTGAGGTATCATTTTTGATGGAATAATTACATTGGTGTAGAAGGGAATTATTTACCTTGAGCAATGTCATGTTTGTGGGGTTGACACAGGCTGGTGTAGGAAGTGGCTATTGGCCTTTCTGGTGTCACCTTCTCTCGTGGCGGTGGTCCCAGCCCTGCCTTGCGCTGGCTCTTGAGCTCAGCTTTGAGCCCATCTGAGCTCCAGTTGTGAGGAAGCCACAGCTCCAGGGTGAAAGAATCCAGGGAACCGCATAAAGCTGCCAGTGAGGTTGAAGGAAAAGCACACAGATAACAGGGAGTGCCTGAAGTTTCATTCCTCAATAGCTGCCTCTCCAAACTTAACCAAATCAGGTACTGATCCTATCTTTTTAAAGAGAACTACTTATATAGTAGATGTACTCCATTCTTTCCTGGGACAGCAAACATACCATAACATCACATGTGATTTTAGCATTTGGTTTTATACCCTATGAATCTTTCAACTACATTTGCATTAAAAGGAAAAGCTTCAGTTCTTCGCAATTCCTCTCGTAGTTGGTGGTTTTGTTTTCTTTTATTGCAGAAAGCAAAATCAAAGCTTCTGAGTCTTTGTGACCTTAAATTTGCATTTGAGATATTGCATCAGTTTGCTTCCATTAAGGATTTTCTCATTTCCTGTACCTGGCTGGCCATCAGTGTGCTTGCAGTTCGGCAGTGAACGTGTCCTGTAGTTGAAATTAAGATCCATGAAGGAATATTTGTTGACAAAAGTAGAAAAAGAATCCCGTTTCCTTCTCCCCAATGATCACTTCTTCCTTGCGTTTAGCCTTGCAGTGAGCTGGTTAGGGGAGGAAAAAAGAGCAGAAACATCTTTTAAGTGGAGCTTAGGGAAGACTGAAATAAATTTTCCATTGATGTTGCTCTCTGAAAAGTCTCTTCCTGAGCTGAAAACAAGCTCCAGCGGTCACACACAGGGAGCAGGCAGAGCTGCTCCTCCATCTGAGCTGGAGGATATGGCATTGTAAGGAACCTGTGGAACCTGTATCCAAGCAGAAAAATTAAATGAAACAAAAATTCATGCAGTTCTTCTATCATGAGATTGTTGTGTAACGGAGCAGTGTGACTCTCACAAAGGCGTTAAGGTGGAGGACAAGGTTTATTTGTCACTTCTGAATGAGAAATCTGGATGTAGAGAAATTTCACGAACATGAACAAAGACATGGCTCTACACGCAATAGTTGTGCAGAGGTTAACTTTGTGATTCTTACCATGCCTCATCTAATAAGATAATTACTTTTGGCACCTTTGTGTCTAGGCCTAATTCGTCTTGCAAAGATAAGGTAATAATTTACCACTTAACCTCATTCTTCATGTGCCAAATAACACAATAGTACAATAAAAACTTAGACATGCAAGTTGGGGGTAAAGAATGGAGGCCAATATCTTGGGCAAAAGCAATATTTGAACAGTGAAATAGGCAGGATCAGAGGGAAATTCTATCTCAAAACAAGTCGTGCTCTAGCAAAAAGGCTTGCATTAGTATTTTTACTTGATAAACTGAGATTTGCTGTGGTGAAACGTGTACAATTCTGCAGCAAACATTTGTAGATTTCCAAAGAGGCCATGGTTCAGGCGGTATTGCTGTACCATTAGTGGCAGTTTATGGTAGGCTGTATAAAGTTGCGTGTTCCTAGTTAATTTTTAGTTTTGTGCTATTGCTCAGGCATGCTTTGTGCAAATATGCCTTGGTCCAGGTGAAAAAAACCCCAACACCTGCAACAGGTTTTAATGTATTTCAAATAGGAATGGCACAAGTTAGTCCAGATAAAGAGGGGAATATTTCAGAATTCCCAAGGTGGAAGAGACTGTAATTGCTCCTTGGCATCTGAAGAGGAGAGCTAAAGTGCAGTCAATAGCTGTGTTGATGCTTCCTCCCTTAACTCACCTGTATGAGTTATGTTTAGAGTTGAATAATTGTTTGTTTGTAAATAAAGCTATTGCAGCTTTCCTTCCCACTGTAAGGACAGTTTGAGCTTAATTATGTAGCAGTGATATGTGTGGGGAGCTGGGGAAGGTTCACCTCCTGATTCGTTTGAAATTTGCTTCCCCTGTGTTTGCTCCTTGCCATACTTCATTGAGGTTTGGTTGGTTTTTGCTTTATTTTTCTGTCTGCATGGAAGAATGCACATTCATTCTTTCTGTTTTTAATTTAAGAGCTGACATTTTCAGTCTTTCTGAAGAACTGAAGAAAGGTGAACTGCACCTTTTCTGCTCTCTGGTCACCCATGTGGGATGATATACTCCTGTCATTTCTCACTCTGGATGTTTGAACAAGTGTAGAATCACTTTAGAGTTAATCATATTGTGGCTTTCTTACAGCATGATGGAATAAAAATCATGAATTAATCGCTTCAGTGGACCTTCACTCCTCTCACAGCAAAGTTTCACTATACTGCAAATGCTTGGTATTGTGTCAGTTCCCTAGAAGTAGTCATTATCACCTACACACTTGGTGTCAAGTGCTGCTTTCTGAAGAGATTAGTACCTTTTCCTCCTCCTCCTCCTCCTCCTCCTTCTCCTCCTCCCCACACTTGCTCAGCTAAGTAGAAGAAAATCCAAATTACCGCAACCATACGGGATGGAAGACGGAAAAATTATGCCCGTGGTTTAGTTGCTGTTTCAAGGAAAGAAAGGAGATACAGGATTTTATTCCCCTTCAGTAGCACTTTAATACTGACCTCATTTCACCCAAGGGCAGGAGGTTTCAGTGGCAGAGCAGAGCGTGGCCTTCGGTCTTCCTAACCCTGGCTGCACACTCCGGAGTCGTTAATCGAGGAAATGGGGGTTCCAAGCCACACACTGTAGAAGGATAACACAGGTGTTTGCTTCCTCTGTAATATGGAGGAGAAATTAAACTGCAATCAAAGTAACAATAAAACCAAATCCAAATCAAAGGGGACCTTGAACCAGAAAACAATTTTTTCTTTTCTTTTTTTTTTTTTTTTTCCTTTGTTGCTTCCGTAATACACCTGTGCCTGTGAGAAGATTTGGCTAATTGGACTCTTATCAGTTATTCGTCAGTCACCTGGCAACAACCACTCGCACCTCTTTAATAAGTGCATGAATTTGTTGTCTTTACCAGGAAGGACTTAAAAAAAAGAAAGAACAGAGCAGAGATTAACTGGGGGAAGAAAAATGGTAACAAAAATGCGATTCACTTTTTCCCACAATTGAAACCCCATTCACTTGGCCGGGTCCTGTGCACCCATCGAGGAATCCCAGAACAAGAAAGGAGAATGGTATCACAAAGCAAGAAGTATAAAGATAACCCAAGCAGCCCACACTTGTATCAATAATGCCTGCTTCTGTAGAACAGAAAGAGTAGCAGCGTTCTCCGATTTAAACTGTATTTACAAAGGTGAGAGACAACAGAACAAGCTGGTAGGAAATAGGAAATGCTGCCACATTGGAAAGATGGAGGAGAGACACATTTTCTTCCCCATCTCTTAATTATTTTTTTTAATTTCCAGTCATGCCAGCTAAGCACGCGATCTGGCTGATTCTGCTGAAATCTGCACCAAAACTGTTCTAAAAGCTTTTACATTTCCTTTTGCTTCCTGTTTAGCATTCCTTTGAAACAAATGACTGAGATTAAAATTCCTTGCTTCTGTCTTTTTCTGCCTTCAAGCAGCCTCATGCAGCCAGAAGCATAAGATTTTATGTTTGGATAGTCTCTTAATAAATAAGAGGCTGTGTACCTTAGACCACAAGATGTAAATTCTGTAGAAAGGTACGATGACACCAGCAGTCTGCGCAGTGGCATTTCAGTGTGTTCTATGGAATTTCCATTTCAGAACGTTTAATAGTCTTTTCCGCTCATCTTTTCAGGAGGAGTTTTATGTTTTTGGAGCAGAGGAATGGTGGCACTAACGTCACTAGTGGTACGCTTCAAAGTGGTGTGCAGAAACGGGAGCTCCCAGTTCCATCTGCACAAATTAAATGCCTTTACACAGGCTGTTCCTCTGCGTGGTGGATTGGCCTGATTTGCTGCCGTTATACAGGAGCTGCTCTTTCTGCAGCCTGAGGGCTGTGTTCCTCGCTACCATCCTGCACAGGAGCTTGCTGGTTTAGAAGCCCAATGGTTGTCGTTGGTCATGGGCAGCTCCTCTGGCCATGGGCAGAGAGAGGGGTGTCGCACTGGGATTCCAACCTTGTGGAGCAAGTCGGGAAACAATTCCAGAGGTGTGGAGGGTGAGGTCCTACTGCCAGCGTTGGTGCACAACTAAAGTGAGTTCGGTACTCCTGCCCTTCAGAAAGCAGGGCTATTAGTGTCTCTACTGCTTTTCATATTTGAATAGTGGGCTGTTGTGGTTTGAGAAACCCGCAACGATTTATTGTCATTTAGGTAATTGTTCTCTGACCCGATGACCCCTCCTCACCAGGGAAGGGGAATCAGGGAAAAAAAATAAAGAAACCAGGGGGTTGTAATAGAAACAGATTTAAGAGAATAAGACCAAACAAGTAACATTAATAATACTAAAGAACCGATATTGATCCAGATATCAATATAAAATACACAAGGACTATACTCGGCTCTTTCTATCACGGGAAGCCATGCACTCCCAGCAGGGACAGCCAGTGCAGGACACTGTGAGCGCAGTGGCTTCGGGAGGAAGGGAAAGGCTCAGGGCTCCAGCTCAGGGGCAAAGAGTTTTCAGGATCACAGCCATTAAGGGAGAGAGAACTCCTCAGCAAATTTTCTAATTTATATGGAGTATAAATTTATGGTATGAAGTAACCCTGTTGGCAGCTTGAGTCAAGTGCCTGGGTCTCACTCATTCTCATCCCTGCACCTGGCAAGCTCAATAACACTGAAACCCTGAATCCCACATACTGTAGCTGGCTATAAAATAAGTATTTTCACCAGTTCAGACACTAGAGTCTTCTAAAAGTGCAGTTTTCCCAAGCATTGGAAGATATTAGATATCTATTTATGTGATATTAGAAAAAAAAAACAACCCTAATACTGGAGGGTTTTACAGAGTTCCAGAAGCACCGTGTGTGTGTGGGGATTTGGGGAGATGCTCTCAGTGTTGCTCAACACGTACAGAAACTACATTCACTTAACACAAAAATTGTGTGCATTCTGCAGAGTTGTTTCATTGTTGTTTTTTGTTTTTTTTAAGAGAAATCTGGGTAAGGAGTTACAATTCAGTGTTATATCTAAAGACACCTGGAAATGGAATTAAATTAATAGTAGTAATTTTGACATAAGGAGCAAAGAATACTGGATGTGGAAGGTAAGCAAGACTAGTAGGATTTGTTTGACAAGGTCAGACAGAAGAGCTGGGCTATAGCTGGGGCTGAGCTTCCTTCAGACCTCAGTCTCATATAGACTTTCATGCTTGATGCGTTTATGTTCTGAGAATTGACAAGAATGTATTTAGGCTAAAAATTGGGATGAAGGCCCCTTGAACGATTTTGAGGTTTTTCTCATCTGTGAAAATAAGAGAAATTGTTTGGTGTTTTTAAGAACTCTCTGAAAAAAAGCCTGTGGTCCTTCTGAGCTCTTGATGGTTATGTTCAGTAAAGCGTGGAAGAGGAGTTACAATTTTTGCAGCAATGCAATAGAGTGCACTAAAATTCTTCAGTGGTTTCACTACTTAATAGTTCTTTTATATTTATGCTGTAGATTGTATCTGTCTGTGGGAGACCTTCAATACTGAAAGATTATCTGAGTATTTAGTACTCTTCTGTTTGTCCTCACTGTACATTTGGGAGATGATCTGTCATGTATATATATAGGAAACGGATATGGTGAAACTAAATCACTTGGTCAAGGTTACAGGGAGAATTTGTGATAGATGTTGAAATTAAATCTAGATCTTCCTAGCCCTGAGCTAATACTGTTGCAGCAGGGTCATCCTTCTATCTAGAGATCTCCTCTTTCATCAGAGGCTTCTTTGTGGCTTTGGCTAAGTTTCCTGCAGACACAAGCTGTCTGTGATACTCAACTTGGGAAGGTTTCATTCAAAAGCTATTAAAAAAGCAGCCCCTCTCTCCCCACCCCAAACTGTTGAGCAGTATGAACCCCTACTTCATTAAACGCTGTGAAGAATTTAGAGTTGTGCAAGTGTGATGTGCAAGTAATGTTTTAGCTGGTTGGAGAGAAAGCGCTTTCTTTGAGGTAGTATTTTGAAAAAGTATCTTGGAGGTAGTTTCAGTAAGAGGAGTGAGCTCAGAATTGAAGGTGGTGTCCTGGCCACAGACCTCAGTGGCAGGTGATTGCTGCTGAAGGTGCAAGCAAGAGGGGTCATTGGATGGGTGAGGACGTGCCTGCATTGCTTTTGGGTAGAACTATCAAACCTGTTTTTAAGTATCTCGCTTGAATACTGATAATATAATTGGGACAGCATGGAGCTCAGTACAAACTAATTGCTCAGTACTTCAGTCAAGTATTTTTCAGGATGATATAACTGAACATAAGCTGTGCTAGCTTTCATGCTTTTACAGCTAAATATACATCTCTGTAGTCTTGTTGAGCTTGAGCTGATTGTGTGGTGATGAAGAGAGAGGCAACATTTTATGTAAGGCGTGTGTAGGAGATCTGAGAGAGATCTCCACAGGGATCACATTAGAGCTTATAAATGTGGAAGCGGTTATTTACAGGTGAAGTGCGGAGTGAGAGAGGAAGGGAGTAAAGGATCTGAATCTCACTGTGATATTATCTCCAGAGAAATGCTGAATATCACACCATTTGCTCAGTATAAGCCAAAATTGATGCCTGATTTCATGAGGTACCAAATTCACAAAAGATTGTCTATTAGTTTGAAAATCAAGAGTGAGATTAGTCAGAAGCCTTGCTGCTTTATCTTCTTAACAACTTGAGGTCCTAAGCCTTTAAAAAAAAAAAAAAAGTCCAAGGAGCTCATTAAAGTTATCACTAAATCTTTGTAAAACTGTATTACTGAAGCTTGACTTGATGCTGGTTTTTGTATGTTCAATGTGTACCTCTTGCTGAATGCTGAGTGGGCAAGTGCTGTGCAAATCACTAGTTGTGTTTTAATATAATTCCTTGGATTGGTTCTGTAAGGAATGGAAAAACCTAAGTGCTAAGTGCCTGGCCTGCGTTTCCTTGTACTGGTTATACATTCCTTTCGTTAAGATTGAAATCACTAATGAACTCTTCTCGTGCTGATTCTGCAAACACACATAGCATATTTTACTGGTGTAACTCCACGGCAATCACTTTCTCTATTCATATTGCCCAAATAAATCATATGTTTAAGTTTTCTCATGAAACAGGAGAAAAGAAACCAGATTTTCTTACAAGTGAAGTAATTTTGGTCTTTAGAGACTGTGATTTCAGGATGTCCTTTGTGCTGATTATTATTTTTTACCTTCAGGAAAACAGGATCCAAAACTTATGTAAATTAAATATCCTGGTGTAGAGTCATATTTTCTTGCTGTTATATCTCTGGTTCGTACGATTCATGTTTGTCCACTGGATTCCTTAAATAACATATTGAAGGATTTCAGGTGGTTTCCAACACTGTCCTCCATAAACCATGGTCATCGTTTTGTGGCTCTTTTTCTGTAAGAGGGAGGTAGACACACAGCTTCAACTTGGAAACGGACAGAACAGAAGCATCGGCACTTTGGGTGTAAAGAGTAGAAAAAGACACTAACAGTTTTTGTGCCATAGTACCTGGCTATCTGGAAATGAACGGTAAATTTTGTTATTATTGACGGAAAAGAGATGACTGTTCACAGCAGCTCTGTACGTTTGTGTCTGTCTTTTTTGTTGGTGGTTGGTAGGGTTTTTTTTTAGCAATGTCATTTATCTTAAACTGTCACAATGTATTGTTAACAACATTTGGAAAAGTTTCTTATCCATGCAGTGTAAAGCTGGTATCTAGTTTTATTAGTCAGTCCCAGAACACTAACTAGAAATTATATTTGATGATAGAGTTCTGAAAGTGTTAAACTTAAATGCAAGCAGGTGCTCTTCCTTCTAGTCTCTTTTATCAGTTTCTTTACAAATATCTTCTTTCACACTCATTGAAATAATATGCTCTAAAGGAAATTAACTTATTCTGATTCTTAATAATGTGATAGATTTTGAGTTTATTTCTGTGTAATTATATTTATTTTATTTTTAGCTTGGACAGTGAGAAAGTAAGTGATGTAAAATGAAGTTTTGTTTTCAGAAGTGTCAGAATTTTTTTGTAATCTTGCAGGGAGGAAGAAGAGGAAAGAAAGCTGTCACAAAGCTGGTTTCCCAGCTCTTTTAGAGGTTAGACCCAGGAAACAATTCTATTTCATTTCCTTAGTAACAAATGATCGCTCTTGTATCTGTACACTTCTCCCTGAAAACTGTTCTGGACTCTATGGAGTGCTTTGCTTTCTGCTGCCATCGCTGGCAAGACCTGAGGTGGCATTATTGAGAGGGCAGCTACAAATCTGATGTGGGGTGGGTGTTTCAGCCTTTCGCATGTGCACAGGACACTATAAAATGATCTTTCTGGCAGCCAAGGGATACCATTTTCTCTTAGGACAAATTCCCTTAGACAACTACAGACTTACTATTCAATTTAGGATCCTGTATGTTTATTAGTGTAAATAACAGGTTGAACTGTGGTCTTGTACAGTATCGTGTAAAGTTGCTGTGAATTTTTTTTTCCAGTTAAGCCCGTGAAGGCACAGTCTGTGTTCTTCAGAGCAAGTGAAATTGCTGTTGGGAACTGAAGGTGTTGTTACTTGCTTTGCTGAGTACGGTGAATGGAAGAGGGATCAGGTTGCTGGAGAGTGACCTCTTGGGCAGCTCTAAAACAATTTGGAGTTCTTGAAGGCAGGTTCCGTGGAGTCAGCTAATCACGGCAACTAAATGCCTGAGCAAATGAATGCAAACACTTCAGGTGGCACCGTGGACAGCTGCCAGCGTTGAGTACACCAAGTGTTGTGTGTGATCATTAATTAAGGAGGACCCCAGGATTTCCATAAAACAGGAAAAATCAAAGGCTAACAGCTTATATAAAATGTTTCTTTGAGAAATCAGTGCCTTTTTTAAAGGATATTTGAGCTTAGCATTCAGGTGTTTCTTTAGAGAATTAATTACTTGAAAGTCAGTGCTAGTATCTGTCATCTCTGTGGTTTTCAGAAGCTTGTATTTGAGTCTTGTCTCCCCATTCACAGAAGTTATATTTACAAAAATTCCGGTGTTTAAAAAGTGGGAAATACAGAATTCTGAATTATGTTTCACTTTATACCTTATTATTTTATCTCTTACACATATTAATGATCTTCCACTGTTGGTCCTGAAATGGAATTAATGACATGGCAAGAAGAAAAAAAAAACTCAGCGGGATTTAATTTTACAAATAATATGCTGAGGCTTCTCATCACTACTTTATCTAAATATAATGCTGTAAGCATCTCTGTTGCTTGTGAATAAGATGATGTTTGGAAGCTACAGCATCTCTCAGGAAACCTAATTTTCCTCTCCACAAATCGAAGTTAGGAGTACTAAATATAATTAATATGGAATATCTGTGTTTAACTGTTTTATGGTATGTAAGCACAGAACATTTAGATGTCTTTAGTGAACTAAGTTGAGGACACAATGCAGGACTGCAAAATTTATTTTTATCCTCAAGGTCAACTAACATCTTTGAACACTGACATCAGTGTTCAAGAAATATAGGTCTTAATCCTAACCTTGAATGTAATTGTCTAGTTTCACTGTATACAATTATATATATATTAAAATATATAAGCACATATGCATTACTTATTATCTTCTTTTTCTCAAGCTTTTGAAAATAACTCTATAAGCTGTATATTTTTAGAAACTGGAATGTCTGACTCAGACAATAAAACAGCGAGATGTGTGACAAAGGTATGCAGTTCATCTTCGTAGGACAACGCTGTATAAAAAAAAGTGACTATTTGTATGCAGGAATTAATAAGGAATCCATCCAAATACATGAATTTCAAAAAAGTAATGCTATTTCAAGTGGAATTTGAGTAGCAGTTGCTTATCTGATGGTGCCGGACACTTTCAAAATTATTAAGCTAAAATGGCTGATAAATGCTTAATGATCTTAAATTATCAGACCCTTAACAGCCCATGCATAAACCACCTTCTAACAGTTTAAAGAGGAGAAAAGAGTTATGCTTTCCCGACTTTGACTGGTTTACAAGTGCTTCAGAATTTTTTCCTCTCGTTTCCTTTTTTGGGAGGATTTAAATAAATTTTGCCTCTTTCTTTTAACTTTCCAGCAAGGCTTTTGTATTTACTTAGTAGTAATGTACTTTTTTTTTCCTTAATTTTTGCCCATTCTATATATGTTTATGGAGATTTGGATGTTAGCATGATCTTCACGTATTCATCAGGAAAGGGCATACACTAGAGAACAAGTAGTATGGTAGTTTATGCGAGACTCAGATAGGCAGAGGCTGTTGGGATTTTATCACTGTGATCTGCAGTTTTATTCCTGGACATTAAGGCATCCAACAGATTTATCTGGAACAAAAACCTTGCTAAGAGCTCCTGTCTCTGAATTGGCCCTGGAAAAAGGTGATGGTGATGTTAATCATCCAGATGGACAAGTTCTGGATGGGGCTTTGTGTTCTGGACTCCCAAATTTGCCTGCTGGTCCTGGAACACTTCCCTGTGGGCACTGTAGCCTTCTGAAAGGGAATTTGCCTCTGTGATGTGAGTGACAAATGACCCACACCGAGAGAGGTCATTATCATTTCCCCCCCCTGCAAAATATGAGTCCTCTTCTTCGTGCTTAAAACTAGTTGTCATTTTCTTCCTCCATTGCAAGCATATTCCTAGTTTGTGAGCATTGTTGGGTTTTTTGAGTGAATAAAGAAATGATAAATCTGCATCTAAGAAAAGGTAGTTAAAAATCTAGTGAAACAATCATGCAAACTTCATAGTCTGTGCTCTCTGGTAGGTTAAACCTGAGTGTCATCCACCGTGGCTTACCATAAGTAATAACAGTGTTTTGGGTTCTTGGTCTTTAGTTCTTGCATTGTCCGGCCATTTTACAGCATCCCTGGGTGGCAGAGGAGGTGCTGCCATGCATTGTTTGCCCATAAATCCTTTCTTGACCCATTTCTGCCCAGACACAAGGTTAACATTTTATTTAACTCTTTCTGAAGGAGTAGAACTTTCCTGTTAGTGAGGAATGTAGTTATCTGCAGCACATGAATGTTTCTGGTGAAAGATTATGATAATAATGCATAGTTTGAAGGATTATTTCACTCAGGGAAATACTAGAAAATATTTCCATTAAGTCACATTGCTGGTTTGACAGACACCATTTAAATCCTCACTCAAGTCCCTGTTCAGTTCTGCTTTCTGTTGCTACCTTGTGAGTAACATCTTTCACAAAATGTTGAAGACGACAACATTTATACAGTGCAGTGCAGATATTTGTCAGGTCAGCAAGATCAAAAAGTGATGTGTCTAGGGTCTGGAGTAAATTAATGTCAAGATGTGTTTATTCTGGAATGCTCAGTGTCTTTGAAAGTGAATTAAAGAAAAACAAGAGGCACACACAAAAGAACTGGGTTTGGATGCAGGGTTCTTACAGACTAGGTATTATGGGGTTTTTTCTCCAGTAACATTTTTGTTCGCATGTAGAATTCTTCCGCACTAGATAGTCTCCTTTATTCTAGAACAACATTTATGTTTTGGCAAGCCCCTACTCTCAGTTGCTTCAAAAAGTTCTGAAATTCTGGCAAAATTGTCACGACTATGGTTTCATAGTCCTGAATCTGGGATTAAGAAGCAGCTAATGGATCTTAATGATATAGTTCAGTCCAGAAGCCAAGCATGATGCCCAACTAATCTTCATTTACAGTGCATTTTGATTTCATGTACTGTGTATATTTGTTATAATAACATTTGGGTCTGATATTTAGTTTAATATTTAATAATATTGTCCTAGTTTTAGCTGGGATAGAGTTAATTTTCTTTATAGTGGTTACTGTGTTTCAGATTTGGTATGAAAGGAATGGAGATAATGCATATTGGTTTAGGTGTTGCCAGGTGTTGTTTATAATAGTCAAGGACTTTTTCAGCTTCCCACGGAAGCTGAGAGAGAGCATAAACAGAATAATCTGGGCAACAGAATATTCTGTACCATAGACACCATGCTCGGTATATAAATGGGGGTTGACTGGGGGGCAGGAATCCACCATCTCTGCTTGGGACGGGCTGGACAATCAGTCACTGGGTGGTGAGAGTGATTTGTGGTGTATTACTTTGTCTTGTATATTCTTTTACTATGATTATTATTGTTGTTATCATTATTTTCCTTTTCTGTTACTGTTCTATTAAACTCTCTTTATCTCAACAAACGAGTCTTTTTTTCCTTTCCCCCTCCCTTTTGTGGGCAGAAGAGGAGAACTGAGCAAGCGGCTGCATGGTCATAGCTCCTGGCTGGGGTTAAACCACAACAAATGTGAATGAATATTTTTGCATAAATTACATGCTATATTTATAAGTAAATATTAATGATTACAGTGTCTATAGCAATAATTCTTTAAGCTTTCATATTGTAAAATTCAGAAAAGAAATCCCTTTGCAAAAGAATTCAAACACTTCTTTCAAACCTGTATGTAATTGTGAATACAAATTCTGAGTTCTCAGAATATTTATAGATAAAAACCACAAAAAGCCATCAAGATAATTTCAGCTCAGGTTTGACTCTATAGTTGTTTGAACTCCTGAAATGGCTTTTGTGAGGGGTATTCCCAGGTGTTCCAGTGGAGGTGAAAGGACCGATCTATTGAAGTTAACACTTTTGGGGGGGTTGGGGTGGGGTTTTTTTTGTGTAGCAGGTTTTTTTTGGGTTTTGGTGTGGTTTTTTGGAGGTGGTTTTTTTTTTTTTGGCTGAAGTGTAGCTATTCTGTTGAATCCTGTCACGAGAGGGAGGGACAGGAGTGGTATAAAACATTTTGGAGCATACCACCACGTTCCAGCCAGCTCCGGGGAGAGCCCTCGGGGCCCCAGCGCTGCCTGTGAGTTACCACAGAGGGTGAGGTGATGGCTGCCAGCCCCGGTCAGGGAGCCCAGTTCGTGTTGTCAGCCAACACAAACCCACCGGTTCTCCCAAGGTAGGATGTTGTGGTGTGGGAAAGGACATCTGAGGTTAATAGTCATTTATATGACAGGAAGGCTCCAGTTTTTTCTTTTCTCACAGAGGATGTGGTGGTTTAACCCCAGCCAGCAATTAAGGCCTACGCAGCCGCTCACTCCCTCCCCCTCAGCAGCATGTGAGGGGAGAGAATGAGAAGAGTAAAAGTGGAAAAAACTTGTGGGTTGAGATAAAGACAGTTTAGTGGAACAGGAAAATAAGAATAGTAACAAGAACCACAGGGTTTAACATTGCAATGAACTCCAGGTTGGACTTACCCACAGACTGCAGTCCCTTTGGGGAATAACCTGCTCCAAGTGGAGACTTACCATGAGGCACCATCTCTTCAGGGGTATCTCTGCTGCTCCAGAGACATACCTGCAGCCACAGTTGCTTTGAGGTACATTTGTTCCAACGGGGCCTTATATGTGGGTCACAGTGTCTTCAGAGATACAGCTGCTGCAGCAGGGCCTTACTGACAGCCATAGTCCCTTCAGGGAGTGAACCTGCTCCAACATGGTCTCACTGGTGGCTGCAGTCCCTCCAGGGGCATACCTGCTCTTTCGTGGGCTTATTCATGGCTTTGAGATGCTCCAGCATGACCTCATGCACAGTCACTGGTACTTCAAGGGGTACTTGCTGCAACATAGACTTCTCTACTTACTCTACGCCACAGATTCTTTGAGGTGTACCTTCTCCAGCATGGACTTACGCTTGGGCCACAATGCCTTCAGAGGAATACCTGCTGCAGCACAGATATAACCACGGCCACAGATGCTTCGGGATGTACTTGCTCTGGCGTGGACTTATCCAAGACCACAGACACGTCAGTGTGTCCTTGCTCCTACCTGGACTCATCTGCAGGTCACAGTCCCTTTGGCTGGAGTTCCAGCCTGTCCAGTACTGCATCACAGAAACGGCAGCGATGCCCTGGCCATCTGCCAGCCCAAGCACGTGGTCATTGCTGTTATCAAAATGTTCCCAGGCACAGCCGAATAAGATGATAAGCGGTACAGCAAGCACCAAAAGCAAAAAGGAGCCACTAACAAGCTCTAGACTCTAATGTGCAGTAAGGCAAGCAAGCCCCATGGCAAGCACAGAAACCTGCTGATTAATAGCTGAACAGCAATAATAACAGCTATAAATTTGATCTAGTACATTCCAATCAAATCTGTCATTATCTCGAACCTGTTGAGTCTCACGTTGGCACCAAAAAGGACTGTCGTGTTTTAATCCCATCCACCAAGTAAGCTCCACACAGATATTTGCTCCCCCCACCAGTGACATGGGGGAGAGAACCAGAAGAGTAAAAGTGAGAAAACTTGTAAGTTGAGGTAAGGACGGTTTAGTAGGTAAAGCAAAAGCCTTGTGTTTAGGCAAGGCAAAACAAGGAATTAATTCTCTGCTTCCTATGGACAGGCAGGTGTTCAGCCATCTCCAGGAAAGCAGGGCTTCATCACATGTAACCATTACTTGGGAAGATGAACACCATCGCTCCAAATGTTCCGTCCTTCCTCCTTCTTCCCTCAGCTTTATATTGCTGAGCATGATGTGATATGGTATGGAATGTCCCTTTGGTCAGTTGGGGTTGGGTGTCCCAGCTGTATCCCCTCCCAACTTCTTGTGCTCCCCCAGCCCTCTTGCTAGTGTGGTGGTGTGAGAAGCAGAAAAGGCCTTGGCTCTGTATAAGCCCTGCTCAGTAATAACGAAAATATCCCTGTGTTATCAACGCTGTTTCCAGCACAAATCCAAACCATAGCCCCATACCAGCTACTGTGAAGAAAATGAACTCTGTCCCAGCCAGAACCAGCACAGAGGAACATCAAGAGTTCCATGTGTTTTAATTGGGCTTTGTGGCCCTGCAGCAAGGAGAGGGAGGTGGTGCTGGGAGCGGGGGGAAAGCCACCCGAGGAGGGTACGTATGGCTGTGTGGTCCCCTGGCATGGGCTTCTGGATGTCCTGGGGGTTGCCTGGGTGTGCACGTCACTGTGCAGGGTGATTACTGGCACTCGAAGAACAGGTCACAGATACCTGCGGCTTAACAAAGCTTAAGAGGTCAGATTGCTTTACTCAATAAGCTATACGTAGACTTTTATCTTATTATATTGGAAAAAAGCCCTGAACACAACAGAAATAATTCCCTCAAGATGATTAATTTTTAGGAGATATGTATCCTAGTTCTATTATTTGCTGAGCTATCAAAAGTCCTTATTTAATAGTTTGTTAAAATTTTGTTATCCCTTTCTAGTTGTTGAGAGTGATTGAACCTTGTCCCACTGTTATTTCCATTAATGTTAATCATTTGCTTTTACTAGAGTAATATATTAAATAGACCATTTGTAGTCTTTGAAAAGACTACAGTGGTAGCTACCGTGTCAGTCTAATGAGATTTACAGTATCAAGATATATATGAAAAATCCATATATTGAAGAATGAAGGCTTAAAGAATGTCTTAGCAGGAGGATGCATTTTCTTATTAATATTAACAGGCCGTATTTGTACTTTAATTCTGTGCTATTATTTATTACTGTCTTAATCTGTCTGAAATATGACTGTAACAGTTGAGCAATTTAAATAGAATAATGGTGGATTTCTTTTTTAAGGTGTAATCCAAGGTCACACTATGACCTAGCTATGTAATAGTGGTACTTAACAATGATACAGATATGAATCTTGAGTCGTATGGAGTTTCACAGTAAAGGATGCTCCTTCAAATGCATCCTGGCCTTGAATAAACCTTTCAAATTGAAGATAAGTGGTTTCCTGTATGGAGCATTAGCCAGTAAGAAGGAAAAACAACCTCTCTAAAATGGTGGTAGTATTTTGCATCAGTGACATCAGGAGAAAGTACCAAACCAAAATTCTTACTCTAAACTTCTCTGGCTTTTCTGGGAGAATAGTTCTGGTGAGGTAGAGAGATGGGTCTGTGTAACCCATCTCTGTATATAAAGTTTCAACCCTATTTGTAAACATCCCTGAAAGTTAGATTGTTTGAAATCTGTGGTCTGATGCAAACTAATGTGATCCTTGTTAGTTGTAGAATCCTATCATTGGAATTTAAATGTCAGTATCCTAACGATGCCTCTAACCTGTAATTGCCAGTAAGACCAAAGAAGCAGTGACGTGAGACCAAAGAGGAAGTGTAACAGACCCTTTCAGAACACAGAGAAGGGAACTCGTATGGTGGAAAGCCACAAATGACTTCTGAGGCCCACACTGGTACCAATATATTATGTTAAGTACACAGATTAATGCTAGAAGGTAGTTGGCACAAGTCCTGTTTCAAAGACTGGTATATTTATGGAGTTTGAACGTGCACTAAATGCCAGGGGGATTCCTAAGCGCATTGACTGTCTCGCTTTTCAGTTCCTAAAAGTTGTAGCACTCTCAGAAGATTATTCTTTAAAGCTCTTGTTAGGCCAGTTTATTGGTTAAGATTTGTTCTGAGTGTCAAAAACCAGTTTTTTCTCATCTGCATGTGAGACGGAAGATTCTGTCATTAAAGAAGGTAGAATGTTTGGTTAATACTATTTTCATGTTCTTAGGAAGGTCTTAGACTGCTGAGATCATGAGGAAGCTGATTTCAGCTGTGGCTTTAGGTTTAGCTGTGTCAGATGTTGCAGATGCTCAGTGTGGCAAGTACAGATGGCTTTGGAGGAGACCGTTAAGCTGCCTCTCTGTCATTGCTGTGGTTGGGCAGCGGCAGGGAGTCAGGTTTACTTAAACTTCATTGGGAAGCTCCAGCTTATTAATGCTTTTTCCAGTCGGCTCTGCTTTCCTTAGGTTTTGTTCTTCTTGAAAGCCCCTAATGACCTTTCTTCCTGCCTAGGTGATCCTGAGAGTCTGGTTTTGCTTTCCGAGCACTAATGATGTGGCAGGGAGGGGGACAGCAGTGCCAGCCCAACCTTGTAGACATCTGCTCTTTTTGGGCATGGCTGTTAGGGAATGGAACAAGAAAAAATTGTGTATTCATAGATACCAGATGGTACAGATCCAAGGGCAGGAGGTAACTGGAGTGTTGGCTGGCTGGTAGGCTTCTTTTCAGATATTGAGAAAGCTGCGATTCTGATCTAGGAGGATCAGGACCACAATAATTTAACAGAACAAGTAGTAATTTGTACAGTAAAATAAATGCAGTAGATAGAACAGTTCAAGGCAGCAGTGAGCTTATGCATTTTAAATACATGCTTCTCGTCTCCTAACCTTCAGTACTTCACCGAGTAGACTCAGGTATCTCAAACGCCCTTCCCTCAAAGGCAGGAAAGGGTTAATCAATCAAACAACTTATAACTGCTGTAATTTAAAATAGTGAATACACTTATTTTATAGTTAGGGAAATTGAAGCACAGTGGGATCAAGTGACCTACTAACATTTCATAGTCAAGAAACAGCAGGGCAAGTCCTTGAATTTGAGTGTTCTAAGGTCCCTCTCCTCAACTTCTTTTATTAGGTCACGTTGCTTCCCAGGATAACAACATGTTTGCGCAGTTTGGAAATGCAAGCTGTTTCTTTGCAGACATATTACTGCAGAATGTTACAAAACTGGAGAAACACTGAGTCTGAAAACAGATTTAATTCTTGTTTTTAAAATGTAGGAAATGAGGTTTAAAAATATGAAAGGCTGCCAGTCTGCTGTTCTAGTTTCAGTATCTGGGTTGTGATTAGAAGAGTATTAGAAATCTGCTAGTGATTTCCAGTGCTAGTCCTCTGATTGGACTGCCTTGCTGAAAAGGAGGTCTTGGTCCCCAAGATCCTGAAAGAGGAATTAAAATTATGTTCTGCGTTTCCTTTCATTAATTATCTCATAAAGACCTTGAAATGTGCTTATGATGCCTATCACCAGCACATATGGAATTCAGGTTTTGTCCAAAGAAATTAGCTAGACTCTTTCTTTTGCCCCTGAATATTTTCTATATTGTGAGTTGAAGTTTTACTGGAGAAACAATTTTTCAAGTCGTATTTCAAGCTCAACAGCTGAAGTCCCGTTCCTTTCACATCCCATAAGCACTGTTGTGTTTTTAAAGCTTAGGCCTAAGAAGCATCTTTCTATTTTCTTTTCCATTTTTATGCTCCTATTCTGCTCTGTTTCCACTCCTTGGCCCCAAGTTAAAGTGTTATATTGCTCTTTTGTCAGAGCTAAATAATAGGCCGCTGGACGCTGTGATAGGCATGACGGTGCACTGACAGATCTTCATTTCAGGAGAGGCACTGTTCAGGTGTTACATTGTTTTGCACTGCTTTGCTATTAAATTTTATGATGAAATATCTAGAAAAAGTGCCAGCTACCACTGCCAGCCATTTTGGGTTGGACATGCCGAAAGCCAAGCCAGTTGGAAAATTTTACTTTTTTCACAGTTGTGTTTAAACCAGTAAAACAAAGCCCACCTTTAAATTCTGAGGTCAGAATATTAACTGTTGGTGCTGTTTATTAAATGGTCCATTTCTGGGGGTGGGATCGCCATTTTTAGCTTTGGTTGTAATACACCACCGTACCTCTAACAGGTATTCCCTGGGTTGGGTGGGTTTGTAACTCTGAGGACAGCGGGCGCATGCTTCGCCCTACAGCTGGGTCCTCAGTCTTCTTGCAGGACCCAGAGGACTTCATGGTGTTGACTCACAGCAGTGCTGGTGCTCAGCAGCAGGAGAAAGGATCTGTAGCATTTCTGAAGAGTTTGTGCTTGGTAGCTTTAGGTAAGGACAAATACAACCTGACTCTTCATTCTTCTTGATCCAAAAGCAGGACAAGCTCCCAGTGTTGGGGATGGTGCCGTGACATAGCAGTGCAGTTCTTAAGCCAGAAAGGGCATCTTCTGGGGTTGAGCTCAGCGTTACTGCTTGACCTGCTCTTTCCCATGTGGCAGGAGGATGACTACCAGCGATGTGATGAAGGTAGCACCAACACTAGCAGTAAAACACATGCAGTGCTGTGAACAGGCTCCAAACTGATGAGCCTAGCAAAAAGGTTAATAGCTTGTTCATCTTCATACGTGGTAGGGTACTTTTGAGGCCCCAAATTAAATGAGCACTGGGAATACTCATGTGAAAAATTGTTCCTTTGGATTTGGTCTATAATAATAGTTTAAACTAGGATTTTTTTTTCCTTTTGAAGATTCTTTTTTGTTATTTTCCTCCTCCTCTTATTCCCTTGCCTATTTTACTAATAAAAAATAACAATTAGAGTATTTCCTGATTAAGTAAAATATAGGCATTATGGTTCTCTACCTGGGCTGAAGTTTCTGGAGTATGGCACACAATCTTTCAGAGCAGCAGTCCTCAAAACTGGCAATAGCCAAATGTATGGAACAAGATTTTATCCTGTGTTTAATTTCTTTAAACTGTTCCTGTCTTAATCCAGGAAAGACAGTTAAAAAAAAAATCTTTAATGTATTTTGCTACTGTGTCAATCAACCTTTTATTGCTTTTCAAGTTATCTTTAAAATTTGTACTGAAAAAAATGAATTTCGGCAGCTAAATAATTGCAGATTATCTTAGTATCTTCTTGCTTTTCTGACAGCACAGTAGAGGTCACCAGCATTTATGGACCTAAGCACAGCACATCTTAAATATTACACTTTCGTTGTTCTGATACTGTTTCGTTCAGTGCTCGAGTTCAGTTTGGAGCCTGCACTCCACGCTCCTTAAAGCTGCAGTTTGTACCAAAGACTTGCTAAGAAAAAAGGGGACACGTCTCTCTGCTTAATATAACACAAAGTCACTGCATAGAGTGTCCTGGCATGCATGGAATTGCCTGTAGCTTTCTAATGATAAAGGCAGTTTCACATGAGAAAAATCTGCATTGATCCTAGTCTTGATTTACATTTTACTTCATTAAAAAAAAAAATTGATCAGCATAGATAAAACTGATCAATGATCCTAGCTCTTTTTTTTTTTCTCTCTCTCTCTCTTTTTTTTTTTTTTTTAATAGCTTCCATTTTGGTGCAGTGCAGTACAGACTTTTGGTTTAACTGGCTGAATTGATATTCTGAGCAGCGAGTAAGGCAGGATGACAGAGCATCAGCACAGCTACTCCTATTAGTGCTCGGGGAGGTCCGCTTACTTCCAGTTGCCCACTCTGGCCAAGGCAGGGGGAAGTCACGAACCACTGCTGTCCTAGGATACTATAGAAAACATCCCAACTTTTATCTGCACTTTTTTATACAGACTTCAAGAAAAACATGGTATTTTGCTGTTTTGAGTCACTCTCAGGATCGAATGGGTTGAAGTACAGAATTTGAAGTTGCAGTCTGAACTTGGTACACGTACTCATCACAATTTACTTGGGAAAAAAAAACCCAACAAACTATTACACAGGAAATGTTATGCTTTTTAAAGAACTGATGTCTCTGTCTTATTTTTAGTACTTGGGATTTTTTTTTGCAGGGCTATAACATGGTATTCCATGGAAAAAGCCCTGTACGTTTCAGAATCCTGCAAGTGCTAATAATGCAAAATAACAGGTAGATTATTTTTTTTTAAGAAATACCACAGAATAGATAGCAAGATAAAATGCCCTGATTCCTCCAAGTGTAAGGCTGTCGTTATCATGAGGCAGAGTGCTTTATTTTATATGGTTAAAAAAAAAATACATATACAGGAGGGAAAAAAAGAGGGCATAAGGCTACTGTGACATGCATGATGCAGGCATGTATGGTTTTACAGCGAATGCTAATGTGAGCAGATGAGATTAACCAGGAGGATATTTTGCCTGCCTCTCCTGGATGGGCTTCACGTTTCTGGAAGACATGGCAGGGTCAAAAATACAACAAAGCCACGGCAGCCCTGCAATAATTTGTTGTTGTTTTCATCATAATCAACGTTGTTCTTACATAAGCAGAAGGAGAGCAGGCTGCATCTTTGCAAAAGGTGATTAGGAAGTCACTGGTAGGAGACCTGGGCGTTGGGTTTGGTGCCCAACGTGGAGTCGGTTCCCGAAGCCGGGGCAGCGGTCGGGGGCTGCGGGGCTGAAGCCCCAGCGCCAGGCTCTCGGGGGCGCGGAGGTTCCGCCGCTCCCCTCGCCCCTCTTCGGTACCCAGCCCTCCGCTCCCCCCTCCCGCTCCGCTGACAGTGATAGCTCTTGACAGCCCTTGTCCTTGAAGGTTTCTCCCGTTCCCGAGCAAGTGGCATATTCCTGGTAGTTTGCCATCTTCCGTTTTTGTCATTATCCCGAGGGAAGTATTAAAAATCCCAAACAACAAACATGGTGGTTGAGTCCATTTTTCCTTCCCGAGACAGAATTAATTATTTTTTTTTTTCCGCCCGCCGCCGGTTCTCCCCCCTTCCGCCGCCTCTCCCCGCGGCGGGGCCGAGCCGGGCGCCGCGCTGCCTCCCCGCCCGCCCGCCGCGGTGGTACAGTCTGCAGAGGGACCCGCGCCGCGCCGCCGGCCCCCACAGATGCCACACCGTCAGTGCTCCGCCGCCTAATTGAAAGCGTTTTGGGGGATTTGTGATGATATCTTAGCCAAGTAAGTAGCGACATCCGCAGCGTGAGAATAATAATCATTATAATAATAATAATAATAATAATAATAAAAATTAAAAAAATTAAATCTTTCCCCTTTCCGTTCTGAGCTTGTTTATTTGGCAATTTGCTCCTCGGGAAGGCGCAAGCTGATGAGAAAATGGTGTGGAGACTGGGTCTGAGGGATGCGTTAGATTTTTGGTTCCTGCCCTGTGCATCTCTGGAAAGGTAATGCTGCGACTTGTGGAGATTATTCTGTAAGGTCAAACAGAAACTGCATAGCTAAAAAGGCAGTCTTGCATCAGAAATCATTCGCTGAGATTTTGCAGGTTGAAAAATCAGTATGATCTTGTTGGGGTTTTTTAAACATATGGGCTTGATTGTGATTAAATCTGTTATTTAGTGATGAGGAAGACACGTGGATGGGATTTTTCTTTTATCATTGCTGGTAAGAATCGGATGTCCCTTTTTTCTTTCAGAAGTGAAGTACAGAAAAGACACTAGAATGTGAGCAGTACATTTTGACTTTTTTTTTTTCCCTAACTTGAACTAATATTATCTTGTGATAGGCAAAGATATTTCTTGTTAGGAAAATATGTAATCCTGAACTGGGATTATTTATAGAGCTGCCTATAGTTTTTTCAATGGGTATGTTTGAAAGAAAAGGGTACACAGATGAAAAAAAAAGCATTTCTATTGAAATGGATTAGAAAATACTGTTAAAGGCACAGGGAATTTTATGTAATTTCTTCTAAGCATGCATGATGTTTCCTGTGGTAAGGTGGGGAAAGGCTTTCTGTGGTGTATGGTACAATGTACTAAAAATTGTGACTGATAGATTTATTTATTATTTATTTTTAAAGAAGAATCAACCCTAAATGCCTGAATGCTGCATGGCAAAGCTTTTGGCTGCTCATGAAGCATACAACGCTTTAACAGAAAACATAAGATTACAGGAGTCATTTCCTATTATGTAAAGGGAGATTCTGTGCGTTTGATCCCAGCCTGCGGCGCTGGCAGCATCATCTGCCCAGTGGTGTCGGGCAGCAGCCGGCCCTTCCCCAGTCTCTGATTTCCTGACTTTAAGTTGTCCTACACAAGCTGGGGCAGTTGCTTGGGCATTGCACCTCCTGGCCGAGGACTAAGGAGAAGGATGGCTGTGGGCAGCCCAGGAGCGCGTAGGCACCCAGGAGCAGATGCTTAGTCCGCTACTTCCCATCCCTTCCCCAAGGTAAGTATTGAAGTTGCTAAAAGGGAATGTGTATTCTTTCATGGTCAAACTGTTCATTTTAGCGTTCACATGCATCTAAAGAGCTGTATGCTTATCAGGTCTTCTGGTCATTTGACCTCCTGATTACATTCTGGTAGGGACTCTGTGAAAAGATTGCAGAGATATTACACAAGTTAGGATGTTTGAAACATAGCTGGCACACTTAATAGGGAAAAAAACTGAGCTTTTATTGCTGGTGTTTGTGGTTAATATTGGATGTATGCAGTATGAAATTGATAATGAGGGCTTTTTGTTAGTCTTTGCTTAGTAAAAGAGATTACAGATCTACTTCATAGTCCACATATGGTTTTTTTTTTAATGCTGAGATGCATTCCTGATTAGCATTTAATTTCTGAGAGGTCATCCATATGCATGACTAGCTCTTATACCTTGCTCTGAAATAACTGTTTGACTCAGGTATCCAGCAGGTCTTTGATCACATACAGCTTTTACTTTGTTCCTCTCATTTTAATCGAAATTGCTACCTGTGAAGAAGTGTTTCATATTTTCCCTGTAGCGCTGGTAAAATGACTAAGTTTGTGAATAAGGCAGTAAAATAAGGCTTGTAGATAAGTTGTGTATAGTAATGCAGCATGAAGATTTTTTTTCCTTTTTTTTTTTTTTTTTTTGCTTTCCTCATTTATTGGTGTAGGAT
>JAOXJM010000003.1:20313974-20324769 GCA_026413425.1 Tringa solitaria
AAGGCAGTAAAATAAGGCTTGTAGATAAGTTGTGTAGAGTAATGCAGCATGAAGATTTTTTTTCCTTTTTTTTTTTTTTTTTTGGTGTGTGCCCCCTTTTACCTCCTTTCCATGTATCTTCCTTCATTTCTGTGGAGAATTGATTTTGGCCCAGCACATCAATGGTAAATACACTTGCATTTTCACAGAAAAGGTAATTATTATTTTTTTCCTGTTGCAAATCAAAAGTGAATGATATTTCTCATGCTTTCTGCATACATAAAAAGGTTTCATGCATGTATATTGACACAGCTTGGAAGAGTTTCATGCTTCTTAGTAGGATTACAGGTTATAGAAGAGATGGTAATGATGACCTAGGTATCATACTGTTCTTTTAAGAGCTTCCGTGAAGTGACTTTTGTGAGTGCTGTTTTCTTTTAAATTTAATATCATCTATCTAGGAAACAGTTTTAAAGGATTATTTATTCCCCTTTCCTCTTTCCGCAGCATTTAAAATATACAGCTTATCTTTTCCAGTGCTGTTGGGATGCAAACATTTTTTAATCATACGAAATATATATATCCCTGTCTGAATACTGACAATGTGAGGATATGTTCTGCTAACATATAGGAATGTTATGAATGTTTTCACTTTCTTATTTTCATCCTGCAGTTCATATTTTCAAATATTAGTTGTGTATGTAGTAATTCCTTGTTACGTTTTCAAATAAATACAGAAGTCGTGACCTTGTAACTATCTCTCACATTCACTGAAACCCCATTATACTGCAGTAGGACTCCAGCAGCTGGTAGTTCTGTAAATTGAACCCACCTCCTTTTGATAAATGTAAATACTTTCACAGGTCGGACATAAAATCATGTTCGGAAGGGAAGAAAGCAGTTTATTTGATTCACCCGACTGTGGAACCTTGTAAAGAATATCCTTGCCTTTTGCCAGATTTTTCATTATGTTTTCAAGGAGAGACAAAGAAGGATATTACAGTTCACATGGAATTTAGCAAGTATTGCTATACCTTTCTGGCTGATTGTTGAAAGTGAACAAAAATTAGTTATATGTTATCTGATCAACTGAACCCCCCCCATGATTAAAATTCCACATTTCTGAATAATTTTAATAAGTCAATAGAAAAAGGGGTTAAAAAAAATAAGCTAAGGATGATTATGACTAAATCATCTGCTCCTAGAGAGGTGTTTTTAATTCCTATATTAAAATGCATTGCTAAAGCTTAAGACAGTCTCTCTCATGCTTTCATTAAGACTCTTTTCTCGTTGAGCCAAGAAGGTAGCAATGAACCCACTCTGAATGGAGGCTTCCTGGCAGCAGGGCTCAGTTGCAAACCAAGCAACAGCAATCTGTGTGACTGGGATAGTCCTCCTGCCTCTGCAGCACCTGCAGTCCGGGCACTCTGCTTGCCATTAGGAGACCTCAGCTTGGATTCTACTTGCCAGGGCTTTATTATGCACAGCAGGGATGCTCAACGCTGTAAGGCTCTATAGAATTTATCCTTGTAGATCACCTATCTATACATTGTGTTCAAAGATAATATATCCTTAGTGGAACGGTTGCATAATAGAGCAATATTTCTTCCTAGATAGGTTATGTTCTGTATGCCTGATTTTTTATATGCAAGTATTTATAAGTAAAGGATATATAGACTTATATAGCTTATATAAATATCTAGACTTCAATTTCATACATAAAACAATGAAGATGACCAGTAGCATTTTGTTGTAGTTTTTATTTTAAGGTTTGGTGCTCTTTCGTACAAAGTATAAACATATGGCACAATTTTAAGAGCTTTGGAGGTTTTTTTTTGAAGTTTTGCAGGTTTTATTTAGGTCTGGGGAAAAGGCATGCTTTTTACATCATTTTTCTTGATATATGATCTTGGTTTGTGTATAAAAAAATGGAGATTTGCAGTTGAAGAAAAAGAAACCATTTATAATAAAAGGGTTGGAAATGAAACATATTTTAAAATAGCCCAATGACAGGAAAATAGTTCTAAGAGGCTGGCATCACTGTAAAATGCAGGACGTGTTCCTTCCTAACACTGCAGATCGGTGAAATATGAAGAATCAGAAGTGATGTGGGATGCCTGCTTAAATAGCAGGCTTGACATAGTTGAGAAATGGTAACCAAGATACAAAATACTTTCCTTCTACCTCATCTTATATGAACAAGTTCATCCTGTTGGTGATATGTTTTTCCTTGTTTATAAACCATTGTGTGGTTAAAGCACATTGCACCAGGCTATCAGAGAAATCCTAGAAGCAGTTCAGGTGAAAACCTAGAAGAGGACCAACTGCAGTCATAACTGCAATTTATTTGAAAGAGTTTGTGCATTTTTTACTTATTGTCTCCTTTCCACACATGTTGAAGGTGAAATGGGTGGAGAAGCTGATTTCAGAGTCACAGAATCACAGACTAGTTGAGGTTGGGAGGTACCTCTGGAGATCGTCCAGTCCAACCCTCCCTGCCCAAAGTGGAGTCAGCGCGAGCAGGTTGCTCAAGGCCGTGTCCCATCAGGTTTTGATCCTCTCCGAGGATGGAGATTCTGCAACCTCTCCAGGCAACCTCTGCCAGTGTTTGACCACCCTCACAGTTTTCTCCTCTTTAAATGGAATTTTCTGTTTGTTTGCTCTCATTGCCTTTTTGCCTTTCACTGGACACCACTGAGAAGAGTCTGGCTCCATCTTCTTTCCTCCCTCCCATTAATTATTTAGAGACATCGATAAGGTCCTCCCTGGGCATTCTCTCCTCCAGGCTGAACAGTCCCTGTCTTCTCACCCTCCAACTTGCTTGTCAGGTGCTCCAGTCCTTTTATCATCTTTGCGTCCCTTCATTGGACTCGCTCCAAGGAAGTTCATGTCTCTCTTGTACTGAGAGCCCAGATGTCTCAGCAGTGCTGAGTGGAGGGACAGGCTCACCTCCCTTGTCATGCTGGCAATGCTCTGTCATCCCAGGAAGCTGTTTACCTTCTTCGCTGTGAGGACATGGTACTGGCTTACTCAACTTTGAGTCCACCAAAGGAACCCCAGGGCCTTTTTTGCAGAGCTTCTTTCCAGCCCGTTGGCCCCCAGCCTGTCCTGCCTGGGGTTATTCCTCCCTAGGGGCAGAAATTTGCCGTTCTCTTTGTTGGACTCCCCAAGGTTCCTGATGGTCCATTGCTCCAGCCCATGGAGGTCCTTCCGAACGGCAGCTCAACCAGCTGGTGTTACCAAACACACCTCTCCATTTTGTATCATCTGTGAGCTTGTAGAGAATGCTCTCAGTTGTATCATCCAGCTCATTAATAAGGACACTTGGCTATTGCATTGCAAGAAATCACTTGGAAGGAGAAGATTTGACCTGGAACTGCGGTTTCAAGATTTTCTGCCCAGAACTGAAGCACTGTGTACCAAAAAAATTACAAAATATAGTCAATACCCTGTATATGTTTACAATTAAGAGTATGGAACTTGCAATATTGAAGTCCAATGCATTGCATCAGCATCGTAGATGCACTTCGGTATGTATGTAAACTATTTTGAGGACAAAAAAGGAAAACCAATGATTTAGGTTTACTAAAAGCTTATTTTATATAATAAAGAATGAAGACTCACAGCTGATGAAGTAATTTCAATTGATAATTTCGTTCTCTGCATTTCAATTAAAGTGAGTTAAACATAAAACCATATGAAATGAATTAAAAATAAAATGAGTTTTAGTCCAATATGATTTGAATCTTGCTGAAAAATCTATCACACAAAATGAAGAAGTAAGATAGGAAACATGCTTATCTGTTAGATGTTGGATGAAGAGATATTTCAGTAGTCGTCTCCTGCACAGCTCACTGGCCTTCCTCGCTCCTGACCTCTTGAAATTAGTTAAGCATTTTAAGTAAATGACACTCTTCATATATACACCTCATTTGAGAAGATTTTTACTTAGACAAGAGCTATCTCCGATACGATAGGTTGTCTCCTGTGCTCTTATTTGAAGTGTGCTCTATAGTCCAATTCAATCCAAACTTTGTACCTCGGTTTAGGATGAGACACAGCATTTTAAATGTCTTCAAGGATTCCTCTCTCTGTATGCCCCAGCCAAAGTCTGATAAGACAATTCCCGCCTTGCTAGAGACAACAGCTTACCACAATTTTAAAGTATTGGTTAAACTGCCTATTGGGTTGGTTTAACAATTACTTTAGGTGAAAGCCAAGTCCCTCTGCACACTGCCATCGTGCTGTCAATTTATAATAGAATGGGAATTTTATACTGACCTTTAAGCATAAGGTCAGAGAGAGCCAGTCCTAAGTGTTCTGGGAAAAGTGTAAGTAGAAATGCCTCAAACTTTTTCCATTAGCCTACAGGCTTCTTGAAGCTGATCCAGCATGTGAAGAACCACAACTGTAGACTGATGCTGAGCAGGAGTAAGGGCGTGCTGTCAGGGCAAGTCCTCTGTCCAGGAGAGCTGAGTCAGCCAGCTGTCACAGGTGAGGCAGGAGGTGACAACCCGTACTGGATTTGGATACTGGGGTTTATTCAAGATCCAACAAGCTTAGAGCTTTCACCCTGCTTTATCTCACACACAGGCTGTCCTAGGCCTCCCCTGGCGTTTGTCTCCTCACATCTCTGAGAACTCCAGGATCCCTTACTTCCAGGGTCTTTTGTCCAGTCTTTGCTTTTTTATCCTTTTCTCAGAGACCATTCCTTTGGGAAGGGCTTTTGTTCAGCCTGCTCTTCCTTCTGGAACCTGAGGGCTTCAGTTTTCCAAATCTCAGCCATCTCTGTGCAGAAGCCCAACACGCGATGGACCTCTTTGGTGGTGCTGTCTCACATCTCTTCATCGATTGGATGTCCCACTGTTATTTAGCCCAGGTATTAGCAAAATTTGCAACCAGCCCATCCAGACAGCAGCCAGCAAGAAGCAGCCTTATGCATGAAAGTCAAACGGTTTTGGACATATTTATACCCTCCCACACATGCAATGATCTGCTGCATTCTGCTTTTAAGCCATTTTTCACCTAGAACTGTAGCATGCTTCTCCACAAATAGGGAGGGTGAGGACCTCCACTCCTGTTGCCTTTATTGCCGCAGGCTTTTGCCTTTCTAAAGCAGACATTGCCACCCCCAGCCTTTGGAGCAGTAGGTTTCTGGGTGCGTTAGTGGACCTTGAGAAAAGAGTTAGGCTTTACGGGAGTACAGTGACTGTTTATTTTGGCATGAGCAGTATAGAACATTTCTCTTCCAGGATGGGTGAATATATTGTAATGGTCATGCTCAGCATCTAACTAACCTTGACAGAAACACCGATGCTGATGAAGCACAATAAAAATACGCTGCTGCCATTTCGACTTGTCTTTCAGAATGGTACACTTTGTGTCACAAAGGTAATTAGAAGAGAACAGTGTTCCCAATAAACTGTTCCAGCCTCCTTGGGAAATGTGTGATCCCAAATGTCAGGAGGCAGCATTGATTTGTGTCTTTTCTAAGTCAGTTCGGAAGAAACTGTTGTCCTGGCCGAGGACAACTATTTAATTTTACACTGTATGCTTACTACGTTCCTTTCCTCTGCTTGAATTATAATGAAAATTTTGCATGTTGTTCTAAAAATATATCAAATTAGGTTTGATATTAAGGGACCAGTGAAATGCAATTGCAATGAAATAATGATTTCGTGTTGCTTTTCACAATGAAATGAGATTGTCGTCCTCCCTGCCCCCAGTACTTAAAGGAATACCTATTTATGGATAGCTTAGCTAACCTGGGCAATGCAAAGAAGAATTGTGCCCAGTTTCTTGAATGCAGTGCACATTTTTGCACTACCCAAGGAGGGCATTTGCATTATGGTGGGACTAGATGACTCTGTAATGCTGTAGTGGTACATTGTTATGCAGAGAACTGCAGGATAAAATGGTAGTGCTAAATCAGCATTACTGAACAAGATGGCTGAAAATGCAGTGAAAACAAACTATTGGAGCAGGGGGATTACTGAAGTAGTGATATGCCTAATTTCCATGCAATATACCTCCCAGCTTTCCATATAGGCTTGGGGGCAAACTCTTAGTTTTGCAGGTTCCTTTCTTTGGTTCATGGTAAATGTTTGGTGCCTCTCTCATCCCCACACTGCATTATTTGGCATTATTTCGCACTGGGCAGGCCAGAACTCTGTGCCACTGAGAGGCAAGGCAGAGGGGGCTGCCTTCTGTTTTGGACTGACCTGAAAGAAGATGAAAGGACTGCCCTAATATTTCTATTGCAGCATCAAGAATCCCCCTTCAGGGCTTTGGGATTTTGAGCTGATGTTTTATTACTAAGCATATGTGGGGAGCTGTTAGTCCCCAGGGCGCTCAGTTTACATCTACACACCACTATTTGCAGAATCTTCTGTTCATTTGATTTTAAATCTTGTTTTGGTTCATCCAAAATAATATTGGGTATTTCTGTCTGTTCTGTGCAGCGCTTAAATATCAGAGATGGGTATATAATGTAGAGGTGTGGGATTTATTTACACATTTGGGCTGAAGACAAAAGAGAGGGTGTATCTTTTCCCAGAATATGTGATATAGCAGTAGGTGACATGTGGATAGAGACCACTGGCTGTGCAGGTGGGGCCTGGCTGGTACCCAGGCTGGGGGGGGAGCCTGGGTGGGCCAGCTGCTGCCTGTGGCTCATAACACACTTGACCTTGGTGAAGTGACAGTATGTTAATAGAGACAAATGGTGCTCAGATGGTGAAAAAAGGTACTCTCTGCTGCAACGATTCAATTGCTGCCTATTTCTTTCATTATCTTCTTAATATATCTGTTCATTTTAAGAAGCTATAGTTACTGTGCCATTCCCTACCTTGTTATGGATTCTGCCCCCTGTACCCTCCTCCGAAGGGATGTTTACAAAATAATAAAAAAACCCCAATAACCTGAGGAAGGGACATATAAAATCTGCAATGCAGAAACAGGATTATATATTTATCTGACTTCTCATGTAGACAGATGATTAATATAGTACCAACTACAGGGTTTATAGCTTGGTATATCATTAAGGTTCCCTGTAACTCTAATGTGAAAAGATAATAAATTAAGTGTCCTCTTCCCTGCCCTTGTCCTCCTTTTTCTAGTTTAGGAACACACTTAGAAGTTTTAATCTGAAAACATGATTCTGATACCAGAACTGCAGATTGAAAGAGAAAATGGAAGACATCTGAAATGTTTTTTCTTGAATCTTTTGAAGCATTAAAATTGAGTGCATGAGGTCTTAACATACAACCCTCATTTACATATCTTCTTTTGGATTAAGAGAGTATCTTTAAAGATGTTGCTAGGAAAGTATTTTTGGGGAATTTTTTTTTTTTCACTTGTTAGAGAAAACTAGAATATAATTTCTTCACTGGGTCCAGTTTCCTTCTAAGGAAGTCTTCTCTCCCTCCTTTATCTTATCTGGAGCAGATGAAAGCTGCAGATACAGGACACAGTACTTTTAAAATTTTTATTATCAATAAGGTAAGTAGCAGTACTTTTGGAGCTTTAATTGTCAAACCCTGAGAGAAAGATAATTATAATATTAAAAATAAAACTCAGTGAGAATGCTGAGAAAGAACAAATGATACAGTAACAAGAAATATGCATACATATTATTCCTTTAAAACAAGGTTCTTTATATGGGGAGGCAGTACCACCGATCTCACTGTTGGGAGCCTCTTGCTTGTGATCAATGGGAAGCAAAGAAGATGAGGGTCTGTGATTCTGTATAAAGCCTCTGTGCTGGGTTTATTACATTCAGTGAAATATAATGCCTAACCCTACTCTTTTTAGGCAGAGGCATGACCCCTGGGGCTCTGACACTGGTGTAAAAATTGAAGTGGTACACCCAGTGGGAAACTGGTAACACAGAAACTAGAAGAGATTTTCTGCTAATTAGGAGAGTTTTCAATTTGCAGCTTGCTTGAGAAGAGTTCTGACCATTGCTGGATAAGGAAGGGATAAGTCATTCAACATAGAAAAGAACATACGTGTGTGTGTATGTATGTGTACATACATATACATGTATATAAAAGCACCCCAAATAAAGAGCAGTTGCTATAAAATCCTTTTTGTTGTTTAGTTTACTGTGCAGTTTAATTCCATTCAAAGTTATTCTTTCAGTGGTTCACTTGAAAACAATAACAGTTTTGTACTCCCTCCCACACGCAAGCTCCACTCCCTTCCTCAGCAATTCTTACTTGACCTTACAGCTGGTTCTCTAGAAACTTTCATACCAACTGCCCCCCTCAGGAGTGCCACCAGCACACTGCCGTGTTGGTCTGCTTTTTCCATTTGTTCTGTAGCCAACACAGAGCCTCAAAGCTCGAGGTCTTAGTTAATTCAAAATTTTCTATGGATTTGACTTTCTCTCCCATGGCTCTGCTTTTTTATAGCAACCAAGTCCCGCTACAGTAATAAAAAGACAAATACGGGAACACTTGTGATTGCTTGAGATAAAAATTTCTCGAGAGCTACGAAGTTAATTCCTGCAAAAGGCTGGACAGACCATGGAATGAACCTCTTACTCCATTAAGTCACACAGCACAAAACATCTATGGTGATACCCATAAGAGCTTGATTAAACTGATTTTAATTCAGTTTAGGAAGGAAGAGGGAGTGTATCCTACTCTTTTTAAATGTGTGTGAGGTGAACAAACCCAAGAGAAGTCTAGAAACAGGGACTCTCCCCCAAACCTGTTATATGACTTAAGTAAAGATTGTTCAGCTTCCATGGGAAAGGCAGATGTGATAATCTGTGCTTGCCAATGAGCAATAGTCTCATAAAGAAAAACTATGTAGACCTGTGACAGGTTTGGAGGGGTTTCAAGCTGCTTACAGGATGGAAAAATTCTTGATGTCGTTAAGATATTTCTGAGGGTCTCTGTTACTGGTGGCAGATTTTTCTGTCTTGCTGCAAACTAAAGTCTGGACCCTAGAAAGCCTCGCAGATATTATGATAACAGCTTGTGTCTGTAGCTCTATGACTTGCTGATGCTGGTGTTGGGGGAAGGCTTTAATGGCATGTCTCTCTAGTCCTACTGTCCAGGCATGACAGTACCTGTGAGGAGCTTACCCGAGGAGTATGGTAAATAAGTAAATGACTAGTGACAGGGAAATAAACCAACTAGAAAGCCAGTATGTCTGAATTTAAAATCTCTTACATGCATTGTCACAACGTGTACAGAGCAGTACAGCTGCTATTGGTCTGTCCTTCATATATCCATACAATCTGCATGTCCCAGAAGCTTTCAGCAGTGACTGGCCCCCTTGAACCCCATCATCAAAGCCCAGCAAGGTTGATTTTAGCTCTTCATCTCTCTTAAATATATACCCATAGGAGAAATGTAATTTGCTGTGTGTCTTTGCGCGACTTTTTGAGATGAGTTATTGAGAATTGAGGTCATGCTGGTTCAGCCTGGCAGCTGAGTCCCTGTGCTTGGTTTTCTCCATAACCAATGTCTCCCTAGAAATCCGTGACTCAGATTTTTTGCTTTTTGTGTCATGCAGTCTTTCCCCCCTTTTTTTTTTTTCCAGAGCAATGGTTGTATTGGTTGTTGTTGCTTGTTGATCTTCTTCAGCATCATCTGCTTTCACTAGCGTTTTTGAACAAATGAATGAATCAGAATAAATCACAACTAATAGAAATATAGGAACAGATTATCATTTTGCAAAGCTGAACTCTCTCAAAGGAGACTACATATTTAAATTGAACAAATACAACTTCATAAATAAACTAAATTAAACATCATCTAATTTTACTTTTGAAGCCAAGTAATTTTAATCAATACTCAGCTTCTTATATAAATATTTCCCAACTCAGTTTTATTCTTTGAGGCATTCTTATTCATATTTAAAAACCAAAAATGTGCCAAATTGAACCACAGTTGTGTATGCTGAATAAACGTAAAAGCTTGGGTATATTACATAATAATGTGAGAGTTGGCAAGAGGAAGCGATTGCTTTTGTGAGTGTCCCAAGTAGTCGTGTAAAAAATGTGTTGGAGAACCTAATATTTCTCTCTAAAGCTATCTGACTGATGGCATGTCTCAAAAATCCTTTTCATAAATCCCTTATGTCTAGTTCAAAAGGAAGCAATAGATGATTAGAAATCTATATATTTCCCCAGGGAAAATTCATGCAGAAGTCCTGGTGGTGCAAGTATTACACCGATGGTCTGCATTTTGAACAAATTCTTGTTCATAGATGGAGGAGATCCTTCTACCGCATAACTACTCTGTAGAATTGGGACCATTTAAACACCTCAAATATGTTACTTTGTGATTGGAAATGCACTTTAACAATTATCTTACTAGATAAAAAGAACCTTTTTAAAAAATATGCAGTAATGAAGTTCAAGAATTCTTGTTAAATGTTTCAAATAGTGTTCACAAAGCTGAAATACAATTTTAGCTCACCCTATGTTTGGTCTAAAAACCATGTTCAAAAGCCATTTTTCAGAAATAGACTTAAATGCAGTTCTTTCTTCCATGTTCATTAAATCATTACACACAGGTTGCAGAACTGACCTGTTCAATGACTTCGTGTCTGAAAGTAGTTGACAGTGGTTTTCAAAAATAGTTAATTTCCAAGTAAATAAAATTTAAGACTACCAAGAACTTTTTTGGTCCAATATCTTGAAGATTAAACAAAACAAGAGTAATAAAACAAATTTCTGGATGTTTTTTTGATATTAACCCATTTTTTTATGTCGTAACACAGCGATTCCTTTCCAACATTTTAATTTCATATTAAAATTGCTAATATTATAGTTTTAGGAAAATGATAATTTTATTAC
>JAOXJM010000003.1:20324869-20335002 GCA_026413425.1 Tringa solitaria
AGAGACCTACAGCAAAAACCGGGATGGTGCTGACACAGAACACCCCACTCCGCTGAAAAATTCCCCCTTTGTCGGATGGGGGAAACATTGACAAATGAGATTTTTATGATAAAAGGTGATTATAACTTTTCCCAATATTTGAGTATTTGCTGGGTAGCACCAATAGAGTAGAGCTTGCTAATTCTCTCCAGTGATTCAAAAGCATTGGAGATTAATGAGTGTTGTGGGGAAAATGCACAGTTAACAAATGCTTGATGCCCACTGAAGTTTTTAGGTTTGCTGATGAAGATAGCTCCATTCTGAGTATTTAGGACTAAACCCTGCAGCAGCCCTGATGGCAGAGACTCCCAGTTAGAAATGGAGCCGTCGGAGTCCTCGGACTTTTTTGCAGTATATTTAAGCTGCTGTGCCAAACGACGGGAGCAAGAGCACCACAAGGACGCTCTGACTCATGCAAGCTGTATCTACAGTGAAGGTCTTGCTGGCAATAAAGCTGTTTGCAATCTGTTTTTTTACAAGTACTGCTGAAGGGAGGTGCAGGCCCCAGTAGGAGAAGAGATGCCAAAGGCAGGCCAGTGCTAACAGGCATCGTGGTAGCCCAGCAGTCCAGAATGTGGGAATTTGAATTGCTGAATTTCTTCTTCAGCCGAAACACAAAGAGGCCATCAACAGCTGTAGGAGATGAGGGCTGGTTTTGTTTGATCAGTCTTCCTTCACAAATGGAAGTTCTGGACAGGTCTCCTAGCTAGGAATTTTAGCACACGGCAACCAAAAAATATGCTCCTGTTGGTTTCTAAATGCATCTGGTTTCATCTGAAATCAATGAAAATGTCTACTTTTCAAACAAAATGTGTAGGCACTATATTGTATTGTTTGGTGTAAAGGAAGATTTGTGCTGATGATGTGAACGTTGCTGCATTAGGGCTGCTCTACATTTTCAGGATGACCTTGAGTATGTTTGCAGTGACAATGAGATAATAATGGATAATTTCCTTAGTAGAATGCAGCAAGAGAGTGCTTCAAGAGCTAGATGAAGACATTTTGCCAGTGAAATGTTTTCCTAGTTCTGCATTTCAGAAGTATCACCAATGCACAAGTACTTGGCCCTAAATGATCCATTGTTGATAGGCAGGTGCTCTTTGTGGGGGGACCGTGGGAGAGGTCAGGTACAATCACATGTATTTAAAAAACATTAAATGAAAACTAAGTGTTTTCTGCAAATAGTAGTTACTAGGTTTTGACAATTCTTGCAAAGCCTGATGCAAAAATTTGGCATAATACCTTTATTATTTTTTGGTAGCACGTCCACCTTCAGAGAAAGAAAGATAACAGCATAATGCACTGCATTTTTTTCAAAACAGTATTTTGACTCTTTTCCTGTGGATTGTAATAATTCTCTCACCACTGAACTCCTGGGTGTGTTCCAGTCTTTATGAATATACCTGCTATTTTGGACGTGATTAGATTCTATCCTTCATCTCAACTATCTGATAATTGCAACAAATGATTTTTTACATATTCAGATCTTCTAAAGATATTGCTTACAATTTAAAAAGACTGATAAAAAAATTCCCTATTTTTAATAGATAAAATAGAATCTGATCTTAAATGGTTTCGCCAAGATTACACATAGCCAGTATATTAATCTCTTAAAACTGACACTTCTCCAATACCTTTTCTATTTTTGTTTTTGATTGTTTGATAAGGATTTGGTACTTGAATAATCAAGGCATGGAAAGTGTGGTACTGCCTGGCATTCAGACTAAAATCTTATTTGGTCTAAAATGTTAAATATTCTCTTATACAGAAGATATTAATTTTTTTATTAAAATCTGTGTGCATGAATCATTCACGGTAACACAAGGTAATGTACTTGGTCGTAACTCAAACAAAATAACCTCATTCCAGCAAATGTTTCTAATCAAGGGCAAGTATTCTGGTATGATGCTGCAGAATTGTTTGCTGCTATTGTATAAAGAATATTTTTAACTGTGTGTTGTTGGGAGTTTGTGAGGTTACTGTAGTAAATCTAACAAAACAGAGCTTGACAAAATTCATGCACAAATTCATTCTCTGCAAAGGAAATGGCAAGTTGGAACTGGTGTTGGGTGAGGTTGCCCAGTGCCCTTATTGGGATGTATGAGCATAAAACCCAGCAGAACTGAATTTTAGAATTAATGTCAGATATTGGTTGTGCTGGTAGAAATATCTGCAACTGAATGCCTGTAACTTCTGATGTTATGACTAAGAATTGTCATCAGCAAATTTCTCTAGAGAGAAATATTTAATAGCAGTCCTCAAGAGGCTCTGTAATTTGCCCTGCTTGCTGCCTTGAGAAAATGTTTCCAAAGCTGTGTAAAGTGGGAATCCTAAATAGAAGCTGAGTCAGTATCTTTTTCTTAAAAGATCCCATTAACCCCATGGCCTCCCCAAAACATCCTGTGGTTCTAAGATACATTATCTTACATTTTGAAAAGTAATATAGGCCACATATGGATAGATATAATTGACATCAGTTGGCAGTGTCCTACATAGTAATTAGGATCATGACCAGTAAAGTATTCAGAGGTCAAAGAAAAAAAAAGTACCAGAATTAATTAAATAGCTTATTTTTATATGAATTTCTGGATTATGTCTATTTAAAGCATTTCAGCCTTTATTTTCAGGTATATACAGCTGTGTTATTTACTAACCATTTGTTATGGCATGTTTTTTCATTCACATCCATTTCATTTCCGGTGCTTTCTAGAAAAATCTGTTGTAATGTCTTTCTCGGTTAATACATGCAATAGACTTTCATTGCAAAGTTCTTATAATAATTATTTTATTGAAGTGACTGGTCTTTAAATGAGTGGTAGTTGCATATTTGAATATTGTTACAAACCCCACTATGTTGTTTTTGAGAAACATAATTTGAATGTGTGATACAGGCAGTCTATACGTTAAATAAATATTGCACATAAATGCATACCAAGAAATGTGAAGGGGCAGGCTCGTGTGGGGCCAAGAACACAGCAAAGACCCTGGTAGTACAGGATGTGAAGACAGGATAGAGCAGAACCATCAGACTATTAAGTGTTAAGAGAGTATAAGCAGAGCATAAAGAGAGAGAGTGGCAGGTGAAGTGATTGCTACCTATTGAAATAAATAGAGCCTACATCTTGAGATGCCTTTGGAATTCTTAGAAGTTTCTGGTTTATTGTACGTTTTGTTTCAGGTACTGAAGGACTCCTTGGTCTCCCTTTGCCTTTTTAAGTAGCTGATTGAAACTTTTTTGTAAAACAGAACTGTGATAAATAATTTAGACATGTGGTTATAGATAATACTTTTTTGCATCTCCAGATATTCCAAAGCTCTATGAACCATTTGAAATCAATCCAAACCTTTTTGTGTGTCTGATCTAGGCTTTTTTTTTTTCCTTTTTCTGAATACTTTGAGATCTACATTTTGAGATATGTAGAATTTTTCTAGGAAATAGAAAAATCTCTGATTCTTTTCTCTTTTCCAGTTATTTCTTTTTAATAATATTTTCTGGAGAAAACAGTTTAACTACAACATGCATATCTGCAATGGAAAAAAATCCTGTGGAAAGCGAACCAAGCAAATTGCAATGGACTATTAGTCAGGTCTTTCTCCAGATGAGACATTTAATTTCATGCAAATTTGGGACTGTAGTCTATATAAAGTATGCGGTCATAATATGTCTATTCTGTTGTTCAGTTTTTAAATGTGCAAACAACATTAATATAATCTAAAAGCTTTATGTGGTTTTTTTAATACTTTGCAATGGCATTAGATTTCTTTTTTCTTTTCATTTAAGTGTTCAGCAGCGATGCCTCTCTGGAAAGGTATATGCTTTCAGAAGACCATTCTCATTTGTCTTTATCACTCGGTCCATGAAACATAGAAGCTATTTGCAATTTATGATTATCTCTTTTGGTCCCTCTTGGTTTCTTGTTAAGAATATAGTCTATTACAAGGGTAGCAGATGAGTCTTTTTTCTTTTCTTTGACCTTAATTTTATTTATGTTCTGTGGAAAAACCCTGGGCTGCTTCAGTGACATCAGACAAATCTTATCATGAGTTCATGCAATACAGTAATGTATGTTCTTCCAATGTTGCATTTCATCTCCTATTTTTCTTTCTATTTTCCTTTTGTTTTAAACAAAAAAATTCTCTCTCCTTCTCACGTTTGTGAAGATTTACTTAGAAATTTAATTTTGAAATATGGAATAATTTTCAGAATCAAAGTTAAAGGTACTTGTTTTTTATGGCCGGTAGATGACAGAGAAAAGGGAAAACCTAGAGTATATGTTGGAGACAGAATTGGGTATTTTCTAAAGATAAGGTTTTAATTTTTTTTTTTAAAGTATGTATTTAAGCAGGCTGCTTTTGAAAGTGAGCTGAAGAAAGCATGTACAAATCCAGGTAATAGCTTGTGATGGTTTGAGCACAAGGCATCAGATCATTTATCAGGAAATATCAAATACCTGTGCTTTGGTAACACCTTACATATCTTGAAGCAGTATGGCTACACACGCTTTTTTTGGAACGTCACAGAATCATGATTCCTCTTTGACTTTAATCATTCCAGTATAATAGGTTTTGACTCAGCTGTCAGACATGACGGGGATTAAAGCTTAGTATTTGAAAATAAACATCTTGGGCCAGCTAACCTTAAAATTGGTGAGCTTTCTGTCCACCAAGAGATGTGCTGTTCTAAACCCTGCTGGACCCTGGCAGAGTGCCTTGGGTCAGACCATGCCAAAGACGCACTAGATTTCATCATCAACTCTACTGACATTTTTTCTCTCTTGAGCCCTCAGTTTTGCACCCTTAACGTTCCCAGAACATTTTTTGTCTCTGTGTGTATATACACTGGGTGTACATATAAATATATCTATTTTAATATATGTATAAAACATATTTTTTAAAGGAATGCTTACTTAATTACCTGACCAGGTTTGAATTCTGAATAGTTTTGTGGAGGTTAATTTAAACATTAATTAGATAAAACATAATGAATTATTAAGTAAAAACTTTGTTAGCAACAATGGTGAAGTGGCGTAACTCAATCAAATACCATTGTTGTGCTGTTTTTTTGAGAGAAAAGAATGAGGTTATAAACACAAGCATTTCTCCTATACTGGCATCAGTGCTGTCATCTGAACATATTTTAAGGACTATGAAGGAGCACTTTAGGCACATGTTCTGTGTCCTAAATCTGCAGGGTTTTTTGTATGTCTGCAAGTCTGTATTTTTGCAGGAGTGTTTTTCAAGGTAGCCAGGGGACTACTCTCTCTACAAAGCTTGAGGTGTTTTTTTTATGCAAACCTTTTGACAGGTTTAGTAGGGAAGAACATATACATGAAAGTATAATAAATAGACATGCAGTTATTTGTATCAGTTTAAAAGACTGGAAAGACTGGGAAAAATGGCTTCGAGAGAAGACATTAATTTTCTTAAATAAGGGTACTTTAAAAGGTTTTGGCAGTTTCTTCTCTTGTTTCAGTCTTTGTCCTCCCACTCTGTGACAGCTGCTTCTCACCATTTTTCCTCCTCTGTTTAGCCTTGATGAGCAGCGGTGGGGTGTTTGGGGATTTTTTGTTTGTTGTTTCCTGTTGGGAAAACAGTTGGTACTTCTGAATATCATTAAAGCTGGTGAGGTAAGCAGCAGATAATGCAGCGTATTTTGTCGGAGCTCTGACCTTAGTGTAGATTTTTTGCAAGACCCTTGTCAACTATATCCTCATTGCAGGGGGAAAAGGCTAATTAGATGAATATATCTTTCATTAAGGATGGATAAACCAGTATGGAAAATTTAAACAAGATAACAAAGAGCACTCGAAACTGAAGCTAAGCACGTGTCTTCTAAAATGAAACAAAATCCAAAGGTGCAGTTCTGCTTAAATTAACTTTCTGAAGCTCCATCCAGGTTTTACCTATTGACAGTAATATTGTCATCTTTCAACTTCCATAAGAAGCATTAAGAGCATTTTAATAGTAGTTCTTATCTTTTATCTGTAGTTTATTCCTAGTGTTTTAGATTGTAGCTGACATGACAGAACTGTTATTTCATATAAACACGTGGCTAAACACGTTGTTTTACAAGCAAAGCAATTTCTGAAATCGGACTACCTGCAAATCTCGTGCCGTGTCTTATGCCACAACATCCCCATTCTGTTGCAGATGATGTTGTGTGCTTCCCCTGTACTCTTTCATGTTTGATCTCCATCTCTGTCTCTAAGCTACCCTCATGGTATCTATATGGTACGTGCACAGCTGCCTTTCCCTGCTCCTCTCCCTGTGCACCACCACCCCCTGTCCCTTGTCACCCTCCTTGGCTGCTGCTGGGATCAAGGGTTGCCTCTGCTATTGAAGATGTGCAAGGAGTGACCATGTGGTAAGATGAGAAGAACAACTAAGTTACAACTTTTCCATCAGTATCTGTGCTAATGAGGTTTCTTCCTTTTAATCAGACCCAGAGGGATATTCAGGAAAGCTGTAGGACCTAAATGGTTGTGAGTTTTCTCTTCTCCATCAAATTGGTTGTAACTGGCAAGTAAATTCAAAATTTGTCAGGGGAGATGGGAATGGGCAATGTTTCAAAAGTTTCATTTCCTGGGAAGAGCGTGCTAAACCACAAGGAAAAGTGCTTTGATAAAATTATGGAGAGGAAACTTGTTTTGTGAGCATCACCTCTAATTTTGCCAGTGTATGAATAATAAAAGCTGCAAGAAAACCAAGCATCTTCTACATTAAAATATTAATACAGTATTTCAAAAGATCTACTTGTATTAATACAAACATTCTATACTTTGTTGTAATGTGTTAAATGCAGGCGTGTATAATGCTTTTGGATACATGTTTATACCATGTATGTTATAATTCACCCTTTAAACATGGGAAATATCCCAAATTTTGCTAGTTATACCAGGCCAAAAATAATTTAATTTAATTGCACAATTACTTCTGTTGTTATAGTATCAGTGAATCAAATAATTATTTCTGAAACATTTTGCAGCAGATGACCAAAATGTTTTATTGCTCAATACCAATCATTGGATTAGGAAAATGGATTACAACTGTGAGTAATGAGTTCTTAAAGCTCCCGAATGATGCGATTTCTGTAAATGTCTGCTTGATGTCATTAACCTTAAGCGTTCTGAGAAATAACTGACTCTGTAAGATTTGCCTTTACCTAATATTTTGTACTGAATTAACTCTGTATATTTATTAATATACATGTGAGATCAAACTAGAAGTTACTTAAGTGAATATGCTTGGTTTCAAAAACGACATAGGAACTAAAGAATTGCTATACTTGAGGAGATTACAGATCTACTTAGAGCTGTGTTTACATGGTCCTCTTCATCAAGTGAGGTGATCTTGTAAAATAATAGCATGAAAAATGAAAAGATTCTGTGTTTAAATGAGAGCAATACTTATGTTTAATAAAATCCTTGCATTATGTTTTCTTGCTAACAATACCACTTTTTAATGTTTTGCCTCTCACTTGGTGGAAGTTCAGCTCTGAAATCAGCTGTCATTATGAAGCCTTTGAATTAAATCTCAGTGCCGGTCACTGGAGAGCTGGATTCTTTTCCAGTGGATCCATGGAGAGTTCACTGCAGAACTAGTACAGGAAAATTAGCTTATTCTCCCCCCACCTGATAGTTGGAATTTTTTTTCTCAGCTCTGAAATGACAAATTTTAATATCAGTATTGGTCCAACTGAAAGACCAATGCTGCAGGCTGGGTGTCTGATATAAGGCACATGATTAAAAATGTGCCATCTGGCAATAGGAAAGAAAAGCCTTAAGAATGGGGTTGATAATTAAGCTTGTTGACAATGACAGTTTTGGGGAATTGTTTTAAGGGGTAAATGATTTGCAGTACCATTGAGCATGGTATATAATTATAATTCTCTTTAAAAAATCTTTCTAGTTTGGTGTATTTTCCTTTTAAAATACTTTCACGGATTCTTTTGCTGAAGAGATGAACAATATAGCACTGAAAAATAAGCCTTTAGGGGCAGGCTTGTAACTGCAAGTTGGTTTCGTGGGCTAACTCACAAAGCTGGTGATGGGAAAGCTTGCCATGTGTGTCCTGCTTTTATTCCAGCCTGCTGCTGCTGTGTTGTTGTGGGTGGTTTTGGTTCCAGTGTCTCGCAGATTAAGGTCAGACCATGGACAGCTTGGCTCGGAATGTAGACGGTTATTTTCTGTGTGCTTAACATCTCCCTTGACTCTGTAAATGGAAAGGCTGCAACTTTGTTTAGCTGCCAGAGAGCAGCAAAAGGAAATGTCAGTGTGGTAGCATCTTCCTCTTCTCTGAAACCCGCTGTCTTTATCAACGACATTACACCCACAGATACAACAATTATGGAGAGAAAATAAACAGTATGAGTGACACCACAGGGAAGGCAAAACCCTGTGTCATCTAGACTACTGTGGACTTTTCAGAACACTTACTCTGGACTTCTGTGAAGGGGGTCATCGGGTGATTCAAAGCAAAAATGGGCTTTTGACGTAAGAGTTGCAGAAGACAGATGGGCTTGAACAACCTCAAGGTTTTTTTTCCAGACAAACAGAGTAAAGGGGTTCTTGTTGAGATCAGCGCTGCAAAGAGAGATGCCTCCTGTCTACCTTATTGTCTCCTCCCTTGGTTCCTGCCACTTACTGCAGCTGTGTGGCAGACATCAAAATTACACTTTTGCTTAAATTATACATTTCTCATGAGAGACCTTGTTCTAAGAAAAAAAACCAATCCATGCCCAATTGCAGACTTCTGTTTCTGACTCCTGAAGTTTCCTTTTGGCCTGGATTAAGTCTTTGTTGTCCTACTAGTCAGATATTTTCTTTGTACAGCCAAGTATGAGAAATGGGAAAGAATGGGAAGGAGTCTTTGAATAACTTCCTGGATTAGTGTGAGAAACCTAAATGAAGGTTTCCCTAAATGAAGGGAAGTATTCTCTTTCTGATGTTTTGTTTTGTGCAACAGCTGTACTAAAATCAGCGTAGGGTGAGAAATGGATGCCCTACTTCTGGTTATTGATTTCTTCTGTAATGTTCTATTTGTGCCCTTTTTTCATGGTTCTGTTTTGTTGTGTGTGTTTGAAAGGTTTCAACTTCTGACAAGCCGAGGGATTATTTTCCTGGGTAGCTGGCTTGCTTCCCTTCCCAGCTTCTTTACTGACTTTTACCCTCAAGTGAGATATTCCTGCTTCCAAATTTCTCCCTAGATTACCGAGTGGTAATGGAATTAATAATAGAATTTTCAAATTTTTTAAGATCTTTTGTCTGGTGATTTATTGAAGAGACTAAAAATATACAGTGAACTCTGTGCAGATTTTATGTAAAGAAAGGGACTGAGCTGAACAGATAAGATTTTATTGTGATGCCATCAGATCAGGTTTAAATTCTGCACTTTTCTGATTAACAAACAAAAGTCAATGCGGCATGAAGAAAGACAGTGAAAAGAGGTAATGTGGTTGCCCATCTTCTCATCAAAAGCTATTGAATTTCTGTGGTTTACAGTACAATATTTTTAAAGTATTCAGAAATAGTACTATTTGCCAGATCACTATGATTAGATTTGGAATTACTGGCCTTTCCTTAGTAAAGGCTGTTTGTTGTCTTTGCAAGCTTGTTGGTGGAATGTTTTTGCAAAGACTGACATCATTTCTGAGGCTTTATAGAGGTTTCAGTCATTAGAACTGTTTTCTCCTGCGTGATTTCTCTTCTTTTTCTTAAACGGTTTCTAAAGATCCCTCAAGTGAGGGCTTCCCAACAGAGGAGGAGCAGCTAGGGTAACTTTCTACCATAGTTACTTTTCTCTGTAACATACTATGGACATATAATGGCACATTTAAGCAGGTGTTATAAAATTTGTATTTTGTTTCCTTTGGGTTCTAAATGTAGTAGTCTTGGTTTAGCCCTGACTTAGCACTTTGATTTTTCCAAAATGAAATTATAATTTTGCTTGTTTGGCTTTTTTTTTTTTTCTGAGCAGTATGAAAATTTCATCACAGAGCTTATGGAGAAGATAGAATCATAGAAAGGTTTGGGTTGGAAGGGACCTTAAAGATCGTCGAGTTCCAACCCCCTGCCCTGGGCAGGGACACCTCCCAC
>JAOXJM010000003.1:20335045-20346248 GCA_026413425.1 Tringa solitaria
TCCAGGGATGGGGCAGCCACAGCTTCTCTGGGCAACCTGGGCCAGGGTCTCATCATCCTCACAGGAAAGAATTTCTTCCTTATGTCAAATCAAACCTACCCTCTTTCAGTTAAAAAACCACTGCCCCTTGTCCTGTCACTACAGGCCTTGGTAAGAAGTCTCTCGCCGTCTTTCTTATAAGCCTCCCTTTATATATTGAAAGGCCACAGTAAGGTCTTCCTGGAGCCAGGGTATGCTACTTAATTGAAGTGTAGAAGCATTATTCACAGGAAAAACAAACAGTTTTAATTT
The DNA here is from genome assembly GCA_026413425.1 of Tringa solitaria. Classification (NCBI taxonomy): domain Eukaryota; kingdom Metazoa; phylum Chordata; class Aves; order Charadriiformes; family Scolopacidae; genus Tringa; species Tringa solitaria. The sequence continues at coordinate 20,335,337 of JAOXJM010000003.1, forward strand.
AAAAAACGGATACAGTCTCCCTTACAGTGTAGGGGACTAGAGGCATCATGATGGTTTTTCATACTGAACTAACCAGTGTGCCCCAGGTGGACATTGTAAATTACCAAAATAGTGTGTGGAAGAGAAATGTATTAAAACTATTTGCTTATTCTTTCAGTAAATCTACCTCTTTGAGTACTGGTAACAATTCCTTGAAGTTATGGTGTCTATGGTTACAGTTTGCTTGGAACAATAAAAAACAGTGACTGAATGGCTTTTCCAGCCAGAAACAAGATAGATTATTGTGTGTTCATTTTCTTATTAGTAAGGCTGATTCAAAGAGAGACTGAAACTCAATACTGTGTTAAAGTTGCAAAAATAGAATTAAAAGGTATGCTTTATGTTTCTTCCTATCAGAGCTATGCTCTCAATGGCAAACACATGTAATATGTGTCCCCTACATATAGGAATTGAAATATCAGTTTCTTAATAGAAAAGATCGATAAAGCTCAAGTAGGATGTGGGTTGCGAGCTGTGGAAGACCAGTTTTAGGCTTGTGTGTGCTCAGGCATGGTAAATCTTGTTGTCCCAGCCCTTTTACATACCTAAAGAATGTCTAAGATGTTACAGATGCTTAGTACAATCTAAACTGGATGAGCAGGCTGTAGTAAACAGATTACAGCAGTGTTTATTGGTAATTCATTCTGATGAGGGAAGTGAAGGAACCATTAAGCAGTGTATAAATAGGGTAAAATGAAGAGGTGCTGTGCAGTGTTGAACAGTTTGCAAGTTAACTGAGCAATAACTCCAGATATTTCTCTAAGGAGAAGAAAAAAACAGTCAGCTTTGCTTAAGTAAGATTGAGATAAATATGCTTTCAGTTTGGAAGGTAGGTTTTTAGCAGGAAGGATTAAGTGGACTTGGCAGTTCCTTTGAGCTTGACATTGATATTGTAATGATCTTTAAATAGCTGATTCCCAACACCTCCTGCTCCCTGTGCCCATGAGGTCAGCCCCAGGGTCAAACTGAATACCAGGGAGGTTGGCTTCCTCGGACCCTGAGGGACATGTCCCCAGGTGACACTCAGTCTCTTGAAAATCTGTCAGTTCATCATGACTCACTTGAAGTGCTACTAGCTGAAGAGAAAGCAGAGATGACACCCTTACCATCTGTTAGAAGCCTCCTGCTCCCTCATGGCTGAGGCTTTGGTGTGTGAAGATGTGGATCAGGTTAGCAGGCGAGATGACACAGCAGAAGCGGGTGGTGAGAAGATCTGCTTCTGCTCAGCGTGAAAAGCAGGTGACCAGACCCTACAGTCCTTCTGCCATTTCAGTGACCTCCCATTTCACCGCTTTTATGTAACAGTATTATGTCTTAACAGCAAGTTCAACTTTCTCCTTATATATTTGCACCATTTCCTTCCAAAGCACCCAAAGAATTTTATATTCTGCAGTAAGAGCGTGGTGGATTCATTTTGTTTGAGGAAAGACAACTGACCGCTTGAAAATACAGAAGCAGAACTGGACTGGTACCTATAGTGTTTAAAAAGAGATCAAAAAAATCCATCATACTTGTCATACTTCAAGGACATACAAGACCTTAACATTTCTGCAGTGAGATCATTGTGTCGGACGTGTTTGCAGATTTTCATCAAGATGGTGGGCAAAATCAGCTAGAAAAGAGAAAATACAATGAAAATGTTTAAAACCAAATCAAGTAAATGCAAAATCATTCCAGTTAATATAGAGGACAAACCTAAAGGAAAATAACTATTCTCAAAAAAACTTTGAGCTAACCACAAACCAGGCATTTTTATTCTGAAACAAATCCAAATCATTGCTATTATTAAGGAACAGTAATTCTGGAGTGGTTAATTCAGATTATCTCCAGTGTGGTGAGATGAGGTAGCTCTGAAGGCCTCTGCTCCCAAGTTAAAGATCAGCAGTAACAGGTAGATATAACTGATAGGGAAGCGCAGGCATACTAAAAGAAAATACCACTTCCTGGAGTGTCTATTTGTAAAATAAATAATTGTAACCTTATTTCTCATCAGCTGTCAGGGAATAGATTGGTTTTCAAATCTGAATTAATATGTCATTTTGTTATAGCTAAGTAACCATATGGTTAGGATGCTGTACCACATTCGTGACACAGATGAGAGATGAGATAATAAAGTCCATAGGGACATTTTTACTACTGTGAGCAGCTTTGGAGTAGTTGGCTCTCAAAATTACATCATTTTAAATGGGCCACTAGAAATACTTATACTTATACTTATATTGTATTGTTTAAGGAGAATCTTGTTCCAGTTCTGGAAAAAACCCAAAACAAGCAAATCATAGTGGTCTGAAAAACCCAATCTACTCTTTTATCGCAAGAGGACAACTTTCCTGGTTGAGTGAGGAGTTGGAGGAGTTTGCACCACTTCTGTAACTAATTACAACTAGAAATAGAGAAATGTCAAGCTTTGTGTCAATTGTAGCATCCTTTATTTTGTAGTTCTCCTTATGTTGAGCCCTGCAATATTTAATATATTATGCTGGCCGGGGCACTCTGCTTATCCAAGTACAGAAGCAGGCGGAGATTTGCACCTTGCCTCTCGTTCTGCTCCAGGTGTGAAGCCAAGTGTTCTGAGGGAGGCAGGGGAACACGTAGAATCTTTCATTCCTCTCTGATGGGATGTTGTACCACATTTTCCTGCATGTGAGAAGAGCAGCCTGCCCTCCCTCTGCTTGTTTCCCTCTTCTACTGAGAGCAGGCTAGGATAGGGTCAGAAAAGGCTCTTGAAGTTACAGTGGAACATCCTGAGTTTTACTGTAATCTTGAACTTCTAATATTTGCTGGCACCAGTGTAAAATAAGTCAGTTTTAAAACTAGAACAAAGGAACTGTAAATCAGTCTCGTTGGCACAATTCTCTGCAGATTGTTCTTGCCAACAATTCTAGCGAGCATCTTTGCTGTTGTTAAACCTACAATAGAAACAATTTGTGAAGTTCAAGATTTTATGTAATTTACACAGAGGAGAATGTAGCTGATGATGCTCACTGTAAAGGCAGTGTTCCCTGCAGTTCCTAATATTGTATATTAAAAAATAACAAATGGTAGTAAAAAGTTATTTGCAACTGACAAACAAAATTTCTGTACGTCGTGTGTGTATGACAGAAGGGGTAAAACTTTTTTTTGATAGTTCGTCACCCTAATTTTTTTTTCAAATATTAATTTCATCTTCCTGAAAAGTGCAGGTAGGATATAACGTGATACCCAAAGAGCACCCAACATTTCTTCCAGAGAGAACTTCCAGATAGCCAAAACCAGGATTTTTCATACAAAGGTGGGAAGTGGCAGTTTCTCCTTTGCTGTCTGTTTTCTTCCTGGTAGTATAGAATAAGAAGGGCCAAATATGGCAACTTTTTGGGTCTGTTTTTCAGTGTAGGGACAAGTTCAGTGTAGAAAAAAATCCACTGTTACTTGGCATGTATCAGGTATGAGTGACCTAGATGCAGTTCTGTGCTTCAGTTTGAACTTACAAGGTTATGTGTGAATATATTCTGAGTTTGCTGAAGGTGCAACAGTTTTGTTTTGTTTTGTTTTTCTTCTAAATTAGAGACAAATTACTGGAAAGGAGCCTAAGCAAGAAATTCTGAATCCTGTGACCAAAACCAAAAATTTGTCCCATGACCAATATAACTAATTTTCAAGTCATTTTTTAGGACATTTTTTCTGTTGTCTTAAGATAGATTATTTTTACCTGGACAAACTCAAGAGTTTGCAAAATGACAGTTTTCTGTCATGGAGTAAAAATAGCAGATCTTTTCAGAACATTTTTTATCTTTTTCTCTGTGCTAAAATGTTCTTTCAATGATGAAAAATCCTCCCCAAAGCGTATTAGAATTGTGAAGAGGGTTCCTTTAGGCCATTATAAGAGAATTGATGTCACTTTGCCTCTGTGGAAGTGATACAGGCCTGTATGAATTGTCCTGAACTGCTTCTCATGTTGAGCTTGTGATTCAAAGATGAGAATATATTTAGAAATAGATTTTCCTCTTCAGCACTGTCTTTTCTTATTTTCATCCTTTTAATGCATAAGATTAAATATATAAAAAAAATCAATACAGTCAGGGATGCTTCCATATCAAAGTGACCCACTCATAATTTAACAATAAATTTAAAGATATTTACAGATGTTTTATGCGTAAGCATTCTTGGTAATGATAAAGCTTCTGCTTTTCATTATTACTTTCCATGGTACATGTTGTAAGTTAAATGCATCGCTTGAATTTTATGATGTCTGAAGCTGTTCTACAAATCATTTTTGTTAATGCATTTTCTTTTCTATTTCTAAATTTTACTAAGATGCTCATGCATTTCATACAAATACGGATTAAAGTTAAACTGGGGGGGATAAAACTGGGGAGCAAAATAAACTATACTATTATTATTACCATACTGAATTTTTAGTCATTAAATGGTTGGATTCATGTTAATCTGAAATCTCAGCATAAAATGGTCATCTTGAGCATTTCTGAATTCCACCTGGTGAAGTGAAAATGAACTGAATTGTTCAGAGTGCACTCCCTGAACCCTTATTGCACACGCTGCTTGTTCTTAAACCCCAGCTGGGTAGCAATCACTGGCAGAAGAGATTGGTGGGGTTCTTACAAAGGCACAATGGTTTCTTATCTTCATACATGTACCTTTTCCTGGAGTCAGGCTGAAATTTGAGGAATTACTTTTCTTTGTACTGTTTCATATTTAGAAGACCTAACATTTTAATTCTGTGTTAAATATATACAGTTTGGGTTCTGCTGGATCAGCAATATTCTATTTTTCAGCTGCTGAGTGGCTTCACCTTCCACTGAAGCAAATGATTTGATGCAAGATAAAACAGTGGTGAGGACTGAAGAATAAATCTCTCCTACTGCTTTGCATTAATGTGTCACTGGGGCAGAATATTTTCTCCCAACCCATTCTTTATTTCTCAGGTCACTTCTTGTAAACAAGAAATGGTTTGAAAAGTGGCTCTGGAGAAAGAAAGCATTCTGGGGTTTTGGTGTTTGTGGCATAGTGCTGCCATGATAACGTAGTGCTTGAATGGCTGCCTGCCTGAAACTTCCATACATTTATGAAGTAACGCTTACATCAGTTTGGACCATTTTTTAACCTGAGAGATTTTGCCATTTGGATATGGACAAATAATCTGTTTCTTTATTTTCCTGCTTCATCGTCTGAAAAATCTTTGAGTATGTGTGCGCTTTAGTAGTCTGAAAGGAGAGTTCTGAAGCTGATATTTAGCTTTAGAAAGTGCTTTGCACTTCAAATAGTTATGTCAGCTCTTCTAGCTCTGCCTGGCCTTCCAGGATGGCTTCCGCAGGAATTCTGAGAAAGAGGCAGTGAAAATAGTGTCGTCTTTGGGATCTCTGTGGCCCTTGGCTCTAGGAGACAAAAAGAGAAAAATTTCTATTTCGATGACTTCTATTTAATGATTTTAGTGATGTGCCTGAATTTCAAGGAAATATAATAATTTCTCACTTTGTAAAGTAATCAAGGACTATAGTAGGGACGCTGCAAGTCTTGGTTATATGTGGTCTGGTAACTACAGTGCAAAATGTCCCAGTACTTCCATGTAAAGACTGGGGGAAGCTTCAGCAGGGTGTTTGAAGAAGCAGTTGTACTGCACCTCCTGAAGGGTAGGCAGCCATTAGGCTCCCTAATCAATTAAATAGAAATACTTTAAATAGAACAGCTGTACCACTCAAATAACTGTGAAACATACTTTTCCAGAAATTACATACACTGAGATGCATAATTACCGGTACTGTAGCCAGTTGTAAATTCTTGTTTGCTAAATTATTTATTTAAAAGTTTGCTATAGTTTTTTACTCTCTATGGGGTTTGGGGGTGGGGGAAGGTGGGTTTTGTTTTTTTTCTTATTAAAAAGGTCAGGATTTCTTTCTTATAATGCAACTGGCACTTCATACCAAAAGCAAAGCTGACATTAAAAAAAGCAGACTTAGTTCTCTATGTGCCTTGAGCTGAACAGGCTGCAGAATTGTGCGGTGAGTAGCTACTGTTTAAGTTTCTTAGGAGTTATTTGTTTGCAAGTCAGCATTAGAGGGCTTATCGGCTTTGTAAGCTGCGTGTCTTCTACGGTCACTAAAAGCTTTGAGAGGAATGGAAACGCTTTCAGCAGCTTGTGCAGCTCCAGTGATCCTTGTAAATCCAGGCAGGATGAACTGGGCATCACGCTCTGGGCTTCCAACTTCTCCAGTGCTCCTACCGGAGGATTTCCATGGGGCCTCTTAACGTGTCTTTGATTCTTATGTGTTCACCCCGGATGAGCCTTGCTCATGCTCCTGTTTGGATTATGAAAATAGTCTCGTGTTGGATTTTCTGGTATATGAATGTGTTACGTCTGTATCTACAAGTGGCGCTGATTCTGTAGTTGGAATTGGAATGTAACAGTTTCAACATGTTAATTATGGGAACTTCCTACTTAACTCATTCTGGAGGTTTGTTATCTGGGATTTGTAGTCCTTCTTAAATGAGAGGAGCAGATTTTTAAAGCTGTGTTTGTGTTTTGGTCAAACATTTGGGATGACCTTATTATAGGTAGTATATTTTCATTGTCGTAATCACAGAAAATCATGGTGGGGAATGAATTCAGGTAGTGAGAACTTTCTGAGCACAAAGTAGACAAATGTAATATTTAAGTCCAGTTCTCTTGGTTTAGGAGATCTGATATAGCATGGAATTAAATGATACTTTTACTGAGGTTGAAGGGGGTTTTGCAATTTAGGCTTCTGCTGTTCTACCTACTTAAAAAGCAGATGAATTACTTTAAAAGGCTGAAAAAAAATCTTTTAGAGAGCCTTAAAAAGTAGAAAACATTTAGTTTTGAAACTTCGTCCTCAAGCAGAAAGTCTGTTCTTATATTACAGAAAGGTTTGTCGTGACAGATGTGTTTGGATGAATTTAAACTAATGAAGTTCCTTGAGAGCATGTTTGATTTGATAGTAACCAAACTGTGTTATGGGCATTGGATGATCTTACAGATAAAAGAAAACTGTGTAGATTAGAGACCATGGAAGAGATTCAGTTTGTTCCCATTTAATTCCTTTATATTATTCTGGCTTGAAAATTGCCAACAGCAAGTTATTAATAAAACATAACAAAGGTACTGTTGGGTCAAATTTTGAGACCTGTCTTTTAATTGGTTCAAATTGGTACATCCCTAGAAATCAATGGAGGAGGACTGTTTTGTCGTGCTTATGCACCTGAATTTGTGCCAAAGAAAAAATGTCTCCCCATGCCCTCTTTTCCTTTAACACACGTTGGCTCAGTTCCTGACCGGCACAGGGAGAAGGGGATGCTGCTGCTGCCGCCTTTCTGTGGGCTCTCAAACGACAGCACAAGTTCTGGAGCTGGGGAAGCCGGTAAGTGAATCCCTCCTCGACCACTGGCCTGGGGGCATCGTTTGTGATGGGAGATACATTCGACTTGCATAAAGATGTAGGGTTTTAAACATTTGTATTATAGTGATAATCGACACGGTATTATAGTTTTTTGCAATCGTCTTTACAATCTGGAGGCGAAAGGTCTGTCTTACACTTATCAGTTACCTTTGGGGGCAGAAACTTGACACCTTCATAAAATATTACTGCTGGGTTGCTATCCATACAGCTAAAAATGTGCTGCAGTGGTATGTCTGAGATACTGCTGCAATAGCACAAAAAATCTGTGGAGTTGGGTTTGTTTTTACCTTTCTATAGATGAGGTTGAATTTCCTTTACATGTGCAGATTTGGTGGCACATTGTTTAGGAGAGATTTGGGTGAAATACTGAGGTACAATGGACACTCGATTATTGAACGCAGAGCTGGGAGGTGCCTTTTCATAAGGTCAGTAGCTTATGTGGTGCCAACTAGAAGCTTTTTTCATAATTCATAGTTCTTACACCTTTTTCAGATCTACTTGCAGAGAATTAGTATAAGCAAACTTGTTCAGAAGCTGAGAAATGGAAGATCTGATATAAAGGTCACCTCTGAAACTGTAATGGATACAATGATATTGATTTAATCAAAACGACTTTTTAATTTCAGGCCTTTGGTAGACAGTTCTTCTTTAAAAGTCCTAGTTTCTTTTCAGTGTTCTTTTAAATGAGCTGTTTTATTCTTAAATTTGAAACCACGTTGCTAAATTTATGGAAGTACAGGAAAGGAAGCCTCCATTTTCTGTTAGCCTTTGCCAAATTCATTGCTTCCCAGTTTTGTGATTCATTTAGTTCTTATTTCTTGTTCATATTTCTTGGAATGAGATTGTAGGTTTTAAAATGTTGCTGAAAATGGCCTTCTGATTTGCTATCGAGAAAAATACAATTCAAAAATGGAAATTATTTTACGGCACAAGAAACTGGTGGTGTTTGTGCTGTTCCCCCAAGCAACAGGAACCGCCCCCCCCAGCCTTCCATCTTCTCCATTCTTTTTTATTTGTTCCTTAACATTACACTCTCCTTTAACCTTGTATATATGCCTTAATACAATGATTTATCATATTGTATAGACTTACTGTATCTTACCTTACATAGACTTCTTAAAAAAAAAATTAAAAATCTGGTGGTATTGTTACAGATTACCTACAAACTACTTGGACAAGAAACAATAGTGTATCTGTTACCAAAGTTATCTAGGCCAGTAGCTTAAATCTATGTACAAGAAAATGTGATATAACTGGCTAACAAAGACGATTTTTATAATATAATGTGAAGATAGCATTCAGTTACTCCAAATTTTAGAGCAGTGGCAGAAGTGACTTTCCTGAACTAATATCTTGGAATGGTCTTGAAGGTCCTTTTACTACCCTGTGAACCAAACTTCCGACATTTTGTTTCTATAATTTTTAAGCACCCCCCAGTGTAGATTTTTGGCTTTTTGAATTCCTCACAGTAGTAATAAATAAAAACTCCTCACCCCAATTGACTTCCCCCCCCTCCCCCCCTAAATGTAGATAAAACAATTTTAGAGTTATTCAGGATGGAAGGTATCATAAAGGTAAGATAAATAAGCTACTTTAATTCATTAATTCTTAGATTTAGACTCCTCTGCTTAGATTCAGAATAGCTGTTAGTATGTTCTTGAAAATGGGAATTACATTTAAAATTGTTTATTTGTATAAACGTTTGAAGTGCCAACAGTGTTTGCTTTGAAGTGACATTTACCTTTTGCCTGTGTGGGAGCAGCTCCTGATCTGTGCTCCCCCCACTTCACTCCAGGCGCTCATTGTTCCTGTTTACGGACACAGTTGCGTTTTTGGCCCAGGGTGCTTGGTGCACCATGTACTTCTGCAGGTCACGGTGCCATTTTGGCTTTGAATAACTGTGTAATATATTTATTGGTTCCTTTCTGTCTGCTCTAAATAAGCTCCATAGTATGCTATACAGTATGTGCAAATCCTTGGTAAATCAAAGAGTTACTTTTCAGCAAAACCAGTTAGGAATGAACTCTTAAGTTTGGCTCTGCATCGCTGGAGTGAATGGAGCTTCTTATGGATGCATGGGAATGCGTTGCTGAGCAAACTGCTTTGATTAACAGAATACGCTGTAATTTTAAACATTGGGTTGGAGTGAAAGTAGCTATGAGACAGATTTGTAAGTATCTTTCAGGATCCACCTCTATTCTTAATACATAGTCAAACCAGTGTAGAATACTTGCAGGACACCAGTACAAGATGTACTTAAACCGTGTATTTTAATTCTGCCATTCAAAAGGCAGACTTGCTCTAACATTCTGGATTTATAAGAATATGAAAACCAGCAATTTATTACAGTTTCAATGCTTTCTTGTTCAAGCTCTTGTTTGGGCATGAAATATGAATAAAAGTCCATGTTTTAAAATAGGTACTTAGACTGAGTCCTAACAAATAGATCTTTATCATATTTATCACTTTGGCTTAAGAAATGAGTCATCTTACTAACAGCAATTTCTCTCAGTACTTAAAAAATATTTGATGGATGTTGCACATACTGCTTTCTTTGTAAGGCATAGTTTTGTTTAATTCTGGATCAATTGCATGCCTCAAATGCACTTCTTTAACAGGCTGTATAATGCCATATTTTGTTTATGTAATGCTTTTGAGTGTTTTAATTACCTAGATTTTAACAATTCATTTTAATAGTTGGGTGAAACTATCTCTAGTATTTTTTGGAGTCTCTTTTTACACTCACAAAGCCAAGAATCTGGGACTGACTGTTCTTCACCTCAACTGTATGTGTGAAATACTACTTTAGATTGTGGTTGGTCAAGAACCCCTTAACTCATAGAACTTGCTCTTCTAAGGTAAAAGTCCAACAGTGCTGATTTTTAAATGCAACAGTATAATTCTTGTAGACTTCTGCAAATATTTATTAGACCCATAGGAGAAAATGTTATGCTTTACAGATACAAAAGTCTGTAATGTAAAGGAATCAGCAGTTAATTTCATCACTTTTTTCATAGTGTGGCAGTGATAAACATAATTTGCATCCATTAAAATATGGTAACTTACTGAGATAATTTGAGGTTAATTAAAAAAAGCTGCACTAAAAGCTTTCTTTCTTTTGGATATTTTATAATTCTATTTTTTCTAATCACAATTCTATCTTTTATTGCTGGGGCAGAATGTTTATCTGTGGATTTTGAAATACTAGAACAGTACAATGTGGTTGTTCTGTAGAACTGAAACTTTTCTGTGTTTATGCAGATTCACTCAGTTTGCTGCTCAGGTGCATTCTACCACAGCAAGATGGATGTTCAGAACAGGCATATAACCAATATGAACTTTATGTATGCATATGTGGGTATATATGTATATATCTCCATCTATATATTCTTGGCGTCCGGTTTTGGTTGTTTTTTGTTTGTTTGTTTGGTTTTTTTTAATGTGGATTACTACAATTTAGC
>JAOXJM010000003.1:20382188-20400715 GCA_026413425.1 Tringa solitaria
GACTAATATGCTGAATTTAATCTGTTTTGAGGCTGAAGGTAATGCTAAAAAGGAAAGTCTGTGTAAATTCTAGTATATAAGAAGAGCTATTAGATGGCCTTTCAATGCCAGAATCTTCCTTTCTCATCTCTTAGAGCATTATTTCCCAGGGAAAATATTACATAGAAGATATACTTTTATAAGGTTCTAAATTAATTTATCAAAATTTTAATGTGAGCAAAATGTAGTAAATGCAGTAAATTTCACATAATGCCAAATTACTTTTTAAAACAAACTTTATGTGACTGCTTTATAACAACATATAACTTTTATGGCTAATAAGAGTATCTTAAGGAGTTATAAAACACAAGGATGTAAATTGGTTGACTCAATAAAATCAGCTGCAGACATTTTTCTATATTTTCTCATTAAAAAATCAGGAAATATATTTATCTCAAGGTTCCAATAAAACTACAAATCCTCTTTCTTAGTTGAGGAAACTTATTATTGTCAGCAGAGAAACCGATAATCCAATTTGATATTGTTTTAGAGAGCATGTCTTACTGATACTGTTTATTGATATACATAGAAAACCAACACACATCAGATTAGGTCCTCATAGTAATACACCTATGTTACGCTTTGCAAATGACAAAGACTGACTAAAGAAAAAGGCATTCAGGCATTCAGGCCAATCCAGGCACAAAACCCAATACCAAGCAGTAACTGAAAATGATGTATTTGCTTGGAAACTGCTGAGAAAACTACTTTGTTTCAACTGAAGAGAAAAAATAAAGTAAGCATTAAACTAGTAAACCCTTTTATTTCCTAGGTATAATTGATCTTAGTTTCAAGAAACAGCAGCAGCTGAGTATAATTCTTCAGCCTCAAAAATCTCTCAAAACAAGCCGCAAGTGTTAGAAGACTTATCCTAAGATTAACTAGATAACATTAGACAATTCAGATGGAGTTATTAGGTTATGGATGCATAGACTTAGATTAACAGTAATGAAATATGCCTACTAAGAATAATGGCCCTTTCAGAAAAGAGTACATCTCATCAAGCATGTTCTGCACCATTGGGTTTTTGTTCAAGGGGCTTGCTGTTTAATAGCTGTTTGGTGGCATTTGGAACTGGATGCAGTTATTAAACAATGTAAAAAGCTAATTTGTTTCTTGGCAGGAGGAGTTAGCCCTTTTACTCTCACTCAGATTCAAATAATATGACCCTCAAGTTAAATAACTACAAAGAAGGTAAAGCGTGCGTATGTGATAATGAAAAAACTGACAGCCTATTATTCGCAGTCTTGCAATCTCCTGTTAGAAGATTTCATTGAAAAAAACATAGATATATTTCAAAGTACTCTGAATCTGATAGTGTTGTGAATAAAATAAGGAGAATCAGGACAGAAACAAGAATATTGTCCATTAAGTAAGTTTCGGTTTGGTTATTTTTTTCTTTTTCTAATGAGAATATACTACAGCATAGCTCATAATAGTACATCATAAGATACCAGAACAGCTTAAAAACTATAGGATGGCAAGATGTCCCTGGACTGACACCTTTCTTCATGAAAAATCCCTCTGAAATTAATTTACTGTGATATAGGAACAGTATTCATTAGAAGTATACAACTTTTTCATTAATGAATCTTTTCAGCAATTGTAAGATTTAAATTGATCTTTCCTTAACTTCACAATACCACACTATAGTCCAAAATCTAGATGCAATGAACTCACTAAAACAATTAACTTTTCACAGAGATTCAGAAATAATAGACTAGTTCCCAGTAGATCCTTTATAAAAAATAGCAAAAAAAAAATTACTGTAGTTCTCTAGGAAAATCTCATCACTTGTACTCAAAGATAGTGTAATAGACAATTTAGAAAGTTAAGGTGGGTATTCCCTAACTGCCATATAATTGTTATTTATTGTATTATTGCAAACACATAATTCTAATGTGGATTTTAATTGAATGGCTAATTCAACATTCTAATCTAACTAGATCAGATTAATTTTGTGCAGGAATGTCACATTCAGTTGTCTAACCTTAGTTATCTAATGCCACTTGAGATATGTTAAGATGTTCCATCTCATCACCATCTGCTTATTCTAAAGGTTGCACCTTGTAAAGGACTGCTTCTGATACATGCCAGCCCTATGCAAATAGACATACTAAAGCTCTAAAATGGCCCAAGATGTCTGTGTTTGGACAGTTGAAGTGAGCCCACAGTGCCTGTTCATCTCTACTGTTTACAAAAAGTTTCAAATGCCTAGCTCAGATTTTGCAATCCCCATTTGGTTAGATTTCCAGCCTCAGTGACTGAGTACATCTGAGCCTGCTGAGGGCCAGGTCAAACATGGACAGTTTAAATTGCCTCTGAATAATCACATATTTGATTTTACCCTGAAATAGACTAAGAAAATTCACAGAAGCCTAGATTCACTAGATTCGTTCTAACTAACTGTGTATACTGTGTAAAGCCCAAACTGATTTCATTGTAGACAACTTGAAAGTACATGTATGGAAGGGTTTAGTGCTCACTCATGTGCAAATGTCTTTTAGCACTGGTATGTAATTTCCATACTGCTAAATTCTTAGCATTGCCCTTCATCCAGCTTTAGCCTGTCCTAACTTGCAATCTTGAATCAGTGCTCAGGCAAGACAAAATCCACAAGTAACAGAGATCATTCTAAATCATTAGAGACCATTCTAAATCGATAGTATGGTTATGGCCACCCTGTTTGATCAACAGAGACCCAAGCTGTCCCCTGCAACTTATTTTTAGGATAAGAGGACTGCCTATGCACTCTTTTATTTACTAGTGAAGGCATATTCTGTATAAGTAGTGCAGTTCCTGCAGCATCTCAGGCCTTTACAACTAAGTCTCTCAAAAGGCAGTATGGAAAAGACTGTATCAATTTATACTCCCTCTATCCTCTGTAGTCTTCTAACACTATGCCAGCAGGTGTTGGGAAAAGGTGCAGCTATCCCTTACACAGACACTCCCAACTAACATGCACACACAATTGCATTTATACCTCAGTGTCACCGCATATATCCTGGAGGAAACCCATAGCCAAGTACCATGAAGTCATTCAGAATTGGCTTCAGGATCAGAGAACAGTGACAGCCTCTGTTTTACATAGCTGTCCATCCAAGTTTAGTTTTCATTCATATACGATGACTTACGATGTTTCAAAGTTATGGAGTGTCCGACCAGTAAGCTTGTAAATCATTGTCATGAGCACCATCAAGAACTTGAATCAGGGATTATTTTTTTTCCATATTTCAAGGTTTTTGACATTGCTTTCCCTCCAGAATTTAAATGAGAAGTCAAAATATTGAGATTACACAAAATTATAGGTTTCAGAAAAATTCTGTTGAACAATGTCATTCATTTCCATGTGATTTTTTGAATGCAAAAAAAAAATTAAGTTAGTTTGAAATTAGATAGGAAATGCTTCAGTCTTGAAAGAACTACACTGAGATATTTCAAACATCCATTCTCTTTCATGTGTCAAACACTTTAGTCACACTATGTCTAAGATTACTGCAGTATTATGCATATTTTCTCATTTACATAAATCCTTATGCACCTATATGGGAAAAAATGCAGTATGATAAAACTACTGCTGCTATTAGCCTGGTCAATAACATTTATAGCATGGCATTTTCTTCCAAAGTGTTTTAATGGGTACCTCCAAATAAAATTCTGAGACAGATGTGGCACAAGATGGGCTTCTAGCAATCACCGCTTAAGTCCTGATAACAAAAAATGTCAGGACTGAAGACTCAGAAGGCTCTGAATTCATTGCCATCAAAGCCTCAGACGCTTTTTGATTAAAAACTGACACTGAAGAAACCTGTTAAGGAATAAGTGCTTATGGGATTTGCAAGCATCCCTTTAGGGGCAGAAATCAGAAAGAACAGGCTAGTTTGAAAGGGCACTTAGAACAAACTGTGTGTTAGAAGAAACCAAGTGTACCATAGCATGCCCTCTATGGCATAATAACATTTCACATATAGGTTGTTCTTAATTTTCTCAGTCCTTTCCAGTTGTGTATAGTGCTTTCAAAAAATGTTTAGAATATTGCAATAGTAAAGGGGTAGAATACTGAATGGTTGAGATATTCTATTTGTACTGGTCTTACATGAAATATGATTTCTGTCCTTGTAAAGTATTTACATCATGAGGTATACATCCCAGATTTCCCATACAAAAGACCAAGACATTTCTAAATTTACCACCTCCATTTCAATACATAAAGGAATAAAATTAATTTAACCTGGAAAATACATTTCTCACATTTCAGCAAATTTTTACTGAAGCAGATGTTATGATTTGCTAAAGAATTCTCAGAAGACTTTCTCTTCTTTCTGAAGTACCAGCAGTGAATAAGCAATTTTAACCACTTCAAATTCTATGGAATATGGAATTAGATATCACTTTACGTAGAAAATCTGTTCTCTTTTGAAACATGAACTCATTTGGAAAATAGTTTACAGTTCTTGAGGGAAGCAACATCAATATCTGAACATCTGAATAGTTCAGCATATTCACAGTATTGAATTCCTTTTATAATGATTTCAAAATAACAAGAGACACTTTGACAGTGAAATATGTTGTTTGTCAAAGTTCTGTTTATCACAACAAAGGAAGTCATATTTAGAGAAAATCAAACATAATCCCATTAGTCTCATCAACTTGTCATTTTCTGTGGTACCTAACTTGCATATAAGCACTGTTCTGTGAATTCACATAATGTGTAAATTAAAATGCTAAGTGGGTTACCAATTTTGAGATACAGATATGTTTAGTAGGAACTTAATGTCAGCAAAATGTGAAAGAATTTATAATAATTCTGGATGCAGTCCTGAGCAGCATGCTCTAACATGCTCCAGGCAATCCTGCTTCAACAGGGGAGTTGGACTAGATGATCTCTATGGTCCCTTCCAACTCTGAAAATTCAGTGAAATGCAGTGAAATCTGACGTTCCTGCTGTCCCCGCTATGTATATATATCCATAAAATAATATCTACATGCTTAATGCTTTGAGAGGAGTGTATGGAGCATTCTTGGCAGCTGCGGTTATTTTCCTTATCTAATATTTCCATTGTTTGTGTAATGGAACAGCAAACATTCTTCCAAAGGTTACCCAAACATAAGCATCTCAAATGAATGGCTGAGATTTTTCGAAGTGATAAGTATAATTTCATTGCTCATTTTGTTTCTGGGTTTTGGCATGTCGTGCCACTTGCTGATTTACTTTGGCTTTGTTCATTTACTTGTAGAAAAGTAGAGAAATATTGCATGATGCATTTTCCCCACGAAGCTTTTAAAAGAAATATGGGCTAGATCACCTGCTCCTTTGAGAGTCCTAAATGGTTTGCAAAGAGCTTCTCTGTGTGTAACCGGCCTTGCTTTAAGTGAGGTTAGGAAAGGAAGAAAGTAAGTGAATGTCTTCTGCCTGTTGTATTAGGTAGCATCAGAGATTTTCAGAGGCCAGTGCTGATTTATTTATGTGATTACCCAGGAGGTCATCTTCCTTTCAATGATTATCTTACTTTAGCAGGTGCAACACTTTTAGAAAGGAGGCTGTTTTCATGCAAACTGAATTCCCCTTCCCTTTAAGACAGCACAGTAAACACATGCAGCCGGTGTTCACTGGCTACAGACATACATTCTGCTGTTGCACCTGAGGTTTAGATGAACAGAATAATAAATGGGTGTGAGATTTTGCACCTGTTTTGCACAGGTCTAATGTTTGTTCATTGTAATTAGCTCAATTACAGCTACAATGTGTTGTAAGTCAAAAGAAAGTCTGGCCCAGCAACTTTAAGTAATTCTTTCCCTCTCTCTAAAGAGGTTATCATAGGTTAACTTTCGCCATAACGTATTGTGCCACAGGTTTCTCCTTGGTCTAAATACAATGATGCAATACAGTATGTCATTCCCTTTTTGCAAAATAATAAGTGATGGAAAGTGTTGCCATTACATGCCGTGGTTGATAAATGTATAATCCCATTCTTGAAAACAGTGGTTTGAGTTTGGCAAAACTGGTTCATTTATTGTGTGGGAAAAAAAAAAAAAAAGATGAGGCCAGATCTTTAATGTAATAGCAACAGTGTACATAATGTTGGGGAAGTAATTTTTAGATTTCATGAACTCTGGCAGTTACGTCAATTGTCAAAATTGCAAAGTAGGATTACGTTGGTGGTGCTCCCTCAGAAAAAGGCAATTAGTCCTTTGCTTGGAGGATCAAAAAGGTGTTCTGTTGCGTGCGCTTTTATTCACATGTATGAAAGTGGCTTCTGTGCTGAGAAAGGAAAAGCTGTTTTATCAGGAATGGTAAAGAAAGACCCGAAGGGAAGAGAGAAGTGTGGAGCTGCTTCCATCCTTTGCAAAGCATGGTTTCTGGGGAGCCTATGGAGAAGTAACAGTACTGCAGGGGGGAAAAATCATGTCATGAGTACCTTGCTTCTATTGTACTGCAGGGCTTAGAAATCCATAAATACATATAGTGTGTCAGCCTTGAGTGAGAGCTGATTTATCTTCATTTTGTTCTTGTTTTGAGAAAGCTGCAGGAAGAAAGCAAAGTCCATTATACCAAATGAATAATCCAATCGATGTAGCCAGTTTGCCCTTGATGAAATTAAGCTTTGTCTTTGCAGTGTATCAGAGAGAGTGAAGGGTCATTTTTGCCTTATTTTGTCTGTGTTCTGTGAAAGCAAACAGTTGACATGCAGTGGTTTTGTCCTTTTGTGATTGGCCCTGCTAGAGAGAACGTAAGAGCACAGCCCTCAATCAGTTGTCTCAGGTGATGCTTACAAGGGTGCAAAAAGTGCTCCTTTTGCATTGCTGCTTTAACATTTAATGATAAAACAATTACCTGCATCCCTCCTAGGTATTCCCAGACTTTTTGCCGAATGTCACTGCTAGCAGCAATGCTTATTCCAGCTGAGCCATGGGAATTAGAAAACTTTGCTACTTAAGTAAGGATCATCTGTGGATTGGGCAAATGATGACAATGCCATTCCTCACAATCGGAAATTTTGAAAAAAAATGTTTATACAACATTGCATTTATGTTTTTTCGGGAAAGAGGATTCTGTTATCTGTTGAAAGAGAAAAAGGTGTTTGGATAAAGTATTGAAAAGTCTTGTCAGTGGGGCAGTGGCTTTCAGTCTGTGAGTCTGAGTTCAGTAGCCTTGCAAGTGGAATTAGCATGACTGAGTGACTGGTCATTTTTCTTTTGGCGATAGCTAATATGAACAGACTTGGGATAAGACATGTCAGATGCAGTAATGATTTCCTGCCTCCTGTCCCCTTTTGCAATTGCTACTTACCCTTCAAAGCTAGACTGATCAAATTTACTGTTTCCATCTGTTTTGCAAGAAGTCAAAGGTTGATGATGCTTGACATGCCTGTTATTTATAAAGGTGAGGGGAGAGGAAAATGAAGCCAAAGATGTATTTTTGGCAGTCAACTCAGTGTGCTCCCAAGACAAACATAACTGCATTTCCTCAATGCTGGTTTCCTTTTATGTGATGCATTTGTAGTTTTTGACTTGCCTTCTAAGTATCTCTAGAAATTATTTCTACTTGATCTCCAGTACTTTTTTCCCACATCTGTCTGGGCGTCGTAGAATGCTTGCGGTTGCTGATCCTGAAAGGTGTAAGCACAAAGATGGCCTCCTCACACATCTTGAAAAACTGATGATTGCCTTTGACATAAAGAACCTGTTTTCACTGGTAATAGATGACATAGTCTGGCATAGCTTGCAGCATGGTGTAGTAACTTTCTTTTTAACTTTAAAAAAAAAAAAAATCCTTTCTGAATGCTCATTCTTAATCCCATTGCTTGCCCTTGCCTTGGAGCTGGTAAAACAATGTGTTTTAATGTCCCGTCCCTATTGCCAGTCCAGAACTTGGCAATGCAACCACAGATTATATTAAATGCAGAGTATTTCTGTTGTATAATAGAAATAGCTGGGCGTATGTAGCTGCTATTTCTGTAACAATGGCATTTACTAGCCCTTGTTTCCTCTTTGCTTTCAAATGAAATTCTTTAGGGACTGCAGCTACTCTTTTCCTGTGTGGATTGTGAGCTGAGTCAGTTCTGTTAAAAGACTCAAAAACCTGAGCTTCCACAGACTGTGTGACTCCTTTGATCGTTCCTTTTGCATTTGGTGTCAATCTCTCCTCCCCACCACTTCCCACAGAGGAACCCTCTGTTTCAGTACCAGGGCAGTTTAGGTCTAGTCCTCTAAGGTACAAAAAGACTGAAAAAATGAATAGTAGGAAGGAAAATGGACCAAATTTATAGAGTAGTTCAAAAGCTGTCATGATTCATTTTTTTCTGATTAGCATTGGAGATAAGGGAAAATAGGGAATAGCCCACTTCTTTCCAGGTGTGCTTGAAAGGAGAGCTTGCCCTTGAAGTTACAAAAGAATGAGAGGAGAATTTTCTTAACACCTGCAATAAGTATCCTATGAACTGCAGCAGAATTTCACTTTGACTTCACAAATGAGGGCATAGCTCCTCGGATGCTATAGGCTGAATGCTATTTGTTCAGGATCAGGTCAGCATTAATGCAGGAAGACAAATATATGGTAATGCTCTAAGATTGCAGTGCAGCTGTTAAGTTCGAATCTTAGCACTTAGCGTAAGCGTTATTCTAGGTGCCTTGGTTAATTCTTTGCTTAAACAATAAAAAAAAATCTACTTGTACTTTTTTCCACAATTTTCTGGCAGCTTCAAGTCATTGCCTTAGTTTGGAAGTTTGAGGGGCAAACTGGAGCACCCTGAGCTCCCTTGTGCTTGTTTGATTTTAGTGGTGTGTTGGCCCCCATCCTTTCCCTGGCATGGGGTCTGAATTTTAAATGAATGATGTTTCCTTTCTGAGCCACTGGTGGGTTTTTTGGGGTTTTGTTGTTGTGTTTGTTTTTTTTTATAATTACGGCCTGGAGTGGTTTTGCATTCATTAAAAAAGCCCCTAAAGCAGTAGAGAATTATTGCATTGCATCATCTTTGCCAGCAGGGACATGGCTTTGCGTGGATAGCAGAGGTTGTCCAGCTGGATGTTTGTAATCTGCGGTACCACAGCCAAAATGTCTGCCTTTTCTTGAATTGTAGTCCCACAGTTGACTTTTGGCCCATGAAAACTTTGGAGTACCTGAAGATGACTGTCTTGGTGAAAATCACCGCTGTTAGCGAGTGATAACTGATTAAAAGGGTAAAACAAAAGTGAAGAGTCTGGTCAAAGTCAGAAGGTGATATGTTCTCTATGCAAATTGTCTAGCGTTTGCTTAAAGAAGAACCTCAAAAACCTTTAAAGCCACCCCTGTTTCCTACTGAAGTATGGTGTGAATTTGGCAAACCGGTCAAGTGTTAACGTGACTGCAGAGATCTCAGGCGGTGAGGCTGAAGTCCCGGGGCTCTGCCTTTGTTCTATTGTTTTCTCACCTCAGTGAGTTTGGGCAGCAGCCCTGAGCGGGTGCGAGGGCAGCCTGACAGAGCTCGCCCTGCCGCTGCCGCCTGGAACCCACAGCCAGGGGATGGGAAACCAACTGCAGAACAGCCTGCCTGGTTAAGAGTTCAGAACAATTGCTTTCCAGGCTTCAGAAATGATATGCTGAAGGAAACCATCACAGTAAATCGTTGGTGATTACCAATATTATGGGCACATCCACCGGGAGCGATACAGAGCTACGGGAGCGCTCAGCTGGCCCTAGGAAGTTAAATTTGTTTATTTCTGGTATCAGTCACTAATGCTGCAAAGCTGTAGGTGCTTGAGGGCTCTACAAATAATTTTTAAAATTTACAAGATAGCTAAGGAAAAGGGTATAAT
Source organism: Tringa solitaria (assembly GCA_026413425.1). Classification (NCBI taxonomy): domain Eukaryota; kingdom Metazoa; phylum Chordata; class Aves; order Charadriiformes; family Scolopacidae; genus Tringa; species Tringa solitaria. The sequence goes on from JAOXJM010000003.1 coordinate 20,392,023, forward strand.
ACGTCATCGGTTTTGTTCCCAAGGAGGTCTCTGTGGTCATATTGCACCTTCTGGTACTTCGCCTGCTTATAAACCTGAAAGCTGATCTGCTCCAACCCACAAAGCGAAAGCCATAACCTGAAACCACAGAAGTGAACTGTCATCCAAACCCGTCACGCACGCCAGGCCCTAGCATGGTTATGAATAGTATGTTGTATTACCAGAGAAATTAAAACAGTTTTAGCTGAGTAAGTGTATTGGCTGGGCAAAGATCAGTTCTGTTCTCTTCAATGACTTGTTCCTGCTGGTTTGTTTTTGTTTAATACTATAGCCTGGCTGAAGTCATTTGCTTAAATACAAAATATCAGATAGCAGAATTCATTAAGCTCAAATTGTCTTATTGACTTTTTTAAAGTGACCTCTTAGTAGTGGATAAAGACTAGACCCAGTTTGTTTTCGTGTGTGTGCACTGCTGCTCCAAAACACCGAATACAAGCTGAGAATAAGCCTGTATTAATGCTTGTGTTGAATGTTAAATAAATGTCTTGGAAGAAACGGAGATTTTTTGGCCTCAATATTGAAGAGTGTGCATGGTAAAAGATCTGGAGAGTTTGAAATGATTTAAATAAAACTCAGAACAATAGCTGTTTCAGCATTACCGACATACAAAGATTCTTAAGGTGAAATCAGTGTTATTTTTTTTTCTCCCCAACCTAGATGTTATTTTTAATTCCTGATGTTAATCTTATTTAACAAGGGTATCAGTGTGGCATGTTTTGCCATGAGATGCTGGCAGTGCTTTCTGCTGCTCCACTTTTCCGGAGGTATTGATGCTGACGTTAATGTTGCTGCTGCTAGGCAGCTCAAAATTACAGAGAAAAAGGTGTATTTCTTCATGCTACGCAGGGGCAATCAATACCATTTCCTGGATGTAAAAATCTCTACATCTTTCCAGTTCTGGTCTTCTCTCCTATAAATCTTCCTGTGCTCAGCAGCTGTTACACCTTGCTATGTGGACGTGAACCGTCCCTTCAGGGACGACGCCAGCCATGCTCTTACGAGTCACTTGCAGCCACTGTTTGCCGTGCGAGGGTGACTGCTGGCATCCTTCCCCCAAGAATCAACCAAGTGCTTTTGCAAGCCTGTCGTCTTTTCTATCTAGTCGTGTTCATGTAGTGACAGCAAACTGAATTTTAAATGAGGTATTTAAAATAATACCCTGAATCTGGGACCCAATTTGGAATCCCCTGGATTTCTTGTTTGATCAGGTCACTATTTCATCACGATTTAGTGAGACCTTTCTCCTCCTTTACTATTATTTTGAGCAGTTTAATTTGCATTGTTGTATCAAAGTCCTGAATTTTATTTGGGGGACTTCATCAGTCTTCCTAAATGTCATAAAGGATTCACTTGTATGAGGTTGCCATGATATCTTTAAGAAGAAATTTCTGCCAGCTTCATTTGAATTTTGGAGGCAGAAGGAGGGGAATAGACTTGAACCTGTTTTCATTTTGCAAGAGTTCATTCTGTTGTTAAAAATTGATAGCACGTCTTATCTGCATGCGACTGTCCATGAAAGTTGTTGTAGCCACCTTGGATTAACAAGACTGGTGGTAGCTGACTGGAATAAAATTATGCTTCTTGCTGATGTTGCAACGTGAGCAAAACCCCTGGCATTATACAGGCAAAATGACCTTTGCCTGGTACATCTTGTCTGCTGGGGGAACAGGTTTGAACTCTATTTGCTGAAGTTGCTGTCTCTCCTATCAGAAAATTTCCTGTCTAAAAGGGGGATTCCTAGGGTAGCAGTATAACATTATCTGATTCCCTAGTTTGAGTGTTTTTTTTTCCCGATTTTGTTAGGTATGTATTTTTAAATGATCTCTTACACTACTTTTACCATTACTTAGTTTAATCCAGAACGAGAGTCAGATCTTCATGGAAGGGGCCTGCAAGCCTTCTGGGGCCAGAAGAGGGCATGGAGAGCAAAGCCTGAGGAAGGTGATCACAGATCCCCCCCTTTGGAGCTCTCTCTCAGCCATTAGGAAAATGCAAGAGAAGGGTGTTCAGTTTAGCACACCTGCCATGAGAAAACTGCATTCTAGCAGGTTATAAGTAGCAAACATAATAAATTTGCTCATATATATGCAATTTCTAGAAGGCATTTATTCATAAGGTGATTATTTCAAGACAAAGCAAAATACTAAACTGCATGTACAAAAGCTAAAACTGATTGGAAATGGATTTCTCTTCTTAAACCTGCCCCTCTTTCCCTCCAACGTTCAAACTTCTGGGCAAAGCAGTGTATCCGTACCTTTGCTGTATGTAAGTAGGAGAGTTTATTCTGGGAAATCTCTGGTGAGATATGGACAACTGGAAGAAGCTATAAACCATTTCTGCATTCTTTAGGATATAGGCCTTAGATGGCTGTGCAAATGTCTGCCCTGCTGTTTACGCTTATAGGCAACCTGAAACAATGCCAAAGTTCTATTCTGATTTCATAGCAAACCATTCTTTGTTCAAATTTCTTCACCTGCTTCCCTCATCCTTTGACTGTATCAGTTTTTTCCTGATAACACATTTCCTTTATTGCTCATTTGCTTTTTGCTCTGCATCTGATATTTTTTTCCTATTCTAATGCTTCCTGGAGGTCTTTCTCAAAGATCTCTCCTTTTGAATTGCTTGTGAAATCATTGCTTGTGGCCTCAGGCAGTTCCTCTTTTATTAACAGAGATTCCTCTTCAACCCAAAGCCTTTGGAGAAGACCATGTACTTTCTGGTATTGATCAGGTCATGTGTTGGGTGTTTGTTCTATTTGAACTTGGGTCTTTTGGCAGCGCTATATCTTCTTTATCTGCTTAGGTTGCTCTATAGAATGGTGGTGATCAATTTAAGATTATTTGTACAAAAGGTTTATTATGACTGCATAAAGTATTAAATCTTGGCCACAGATTTTATGCTGACTAGTAAAGGCAAATACTTCAGCATGACTCTGAATAAGTATTCTTGAGATATTAAATACAATTGATGCAATTGAGCTCGGTGTATTCAGTGAGTAACTAGATGGTCTTCTGTAAATATATGTACCAGTTTCCAGTAGAAACTGTTTTAAGACCAGCATTTATCTTCAAACTTGGCTCCTGGCTTTTAAATAAAAAAACAAACACAGATTATACAGTGATTTTCATGCCATTTAAAATTATGCCAGTTTTTATTTCTGAATCTTTGAAAAAAAAATTAAAGTTATTCTGTGCTGAAGGGCTTTCAAGAAAAATATTTTTGCAAAAAATGAATTTTGAAAACTTCTGCTACTCCTCACTGCATGAGATAATTCCTGCTAAAATTTACAGGGTGAAGGTCAGTATTTTAAGTGACAGGAAAGATTTGGCTACTTGTGTTCATGTTTTCAGACATACAAGAATTGATTTTTGTTAAGTTCTGTCTCCTGACTTAACCCTTATTGTATTCAAGTCAGGGACGAAATTTCTATTCCCTACTTAGCAAGATAATTTAAATTTTGAGTTTTGGTCATATCACAAAAACTTTTAAATACTTTCTACCAAAGATATTATTAATTTAACATTCAGTCTTTATGAAAGTCTTTTGCCTGAAAAAGTTTTATAATATTGTTAAAATTAAAGGATTTTGATGCTGTGACTCCTTAATCTACTCTAAGAATCTGTCTACTCTAAGAAATCACCATATAATTATTTTTTTAAAAAATTAGTTGTCAAGAGACTTTAAAGTCATGCTCATTGTTTTTGACAGAGAAAAGTTGAAGGTGATGAGGTATAATGATATGAACAGATACTCTTCAACTTTAAATATCTTTGTTTAAAGTCAACTGTTTCCTACTTAAGGCTTCATAATACTTATTGGAAACTCTGGAGTAGCAATTTCTGGAACCTTAATTAATTTTAGTGAGTTCAATGCATAAAGCAAAGCAAGCCATACAGTGTTTCTACTAGCAAGCAGAGACATGCTCATAAGAGTTCTTTACAAATCAAAGTTTATGGTGGGAACTTTGCTTCTGCTTGAACATCAGTGCTCTTACTTTCCCATTCCATGTCCAACATCATAAAAGACTAATTGTATGTAATCCTTAAAAACTTATAAGCATAAAATTAAAGGAAAAAAAATAGTAGCTTTACAGTAGCCAAATGTGTTTAAAAGTACCAGAGTCTGTAGTACACTGGAAGTGTTATCACTAAGACCGGTAAGCTAGAGAAGAAAGTGTTAGAAAGTGAAAGTACAGTAGCACCCTCTAGTATGTCGATAATCGGAGGATTCAAGCACATTTCTATGCAGTATGAACGGCAGGAGCATTTAGAGCACATGTTTGCAAGAGTAAAGACTAGGTAACAGTCTGGCCGTGAGGCGTTAGGCTCAGGACAAAGTAACCGTACTGAACAGCCAAACACCGGTTTATTCAATAATCCAACAACTCATTAAAGGGAGTTGGCAAGCAAAGCTAATTAATAAGCATGTCCATGTCTTTTCAGAGGTGAACACCTGACGTTCTATTTAATATTGAGTCAGTATCTGTAAGTAAGGTGAGCTGGCAGGCAAAATTAATTAATACATTCATTGAGTTTATCAAAGGCTACAGTCTTATTATATAGCTCATGCTGAGCTGGGAGGTGTTTTGCAGGAAAGGTAATGGCAAACTGTACACTGAGCCACTGTTTGTTTCTATTTGGCTGTTATTTGACAGTGGGTAAAAGGAGCCCAGTTCGTGCAAAAAGAGTCCACCGTTAGCATGATCTTCTCTGGAGTACGTGTAACATAGGAAAAATTGTTTGGAGTTAGGGGGTTTTATTGTTGTTTTTCCAGCTTCATGCTTAAGACAAAATTGCATTTCCAGAGACAGTCTTTTTAGCATACGGAGCTAACTGTGGTTTTGTAGCTACTATCAGCGTTATGACAGCAGGGTCCTTAATAGTCTGGAGCCTTCCTGGAAGAAAACATGATCCAGTAATAAATGCTCTCCTTAATAGGCAATGGTATTGCCCAATATTTATTCAGATTAACTCTTCTGTACAACAGGGCTAGGTCCAAGGTGCCAGTGGCTCACAAGGGACAAGAAAAAGAGTTTGCTTTTCCAGAAGGGAGTTTATCTGTCAAACAAGAGGATGAAATAGGTCTAGACCTTTACATACAACCGTGTTTATCGTCAAAAGACCCAATATTGCTTAAAGTTATGTGAGAGTTTGTTCATTTGGATGTACTTTTCAGCTGGGAATCTGTTGCAATTTACTGCTTGAGTTTGCTGTTCGTCCTCATTTTTCTAGGCAGTGTACTCAGAGTTTCACTCTAATCCTTTTGGGAGAAGGAAAAATACAGAAGTTTCAGTCTACAGAAACACTTACTCAACAATTTGACGTTTCTGTAAACCTGAATCAGCAACTGATAAATGCCACCTTGACATCACCTGAAGAGCTGACAACTTTATTTCAGCTATTCTAATAAAAGAATCCTAAATGACCAGGTCACCTAAATAAAGCACTGAGAGTGCTAGGCTGGCGGACTTAGAGGAAAATTTTTAGCTATGGGTTAATTGTATCAAAAGGTATGTGTGACAAGGGTAAAATGGACCTTCCTTGGTGTCAGCCATCCTTGGTTTGAAATTGCTTCTTGCTCGCTGTTTGACTTCTGATATCCCAGGACAAATACATATTTTTTTCTTCAATTCAGATGTGTATGTTTACAGAGCCATGTTTAGATTGAGTGCAAACTTAATCTTTCATTCAGAATATCTTCTATAAACATTGATAATGCTAATAATTCTCTGTGTATGATGTTGTTATAGTATCTGATTACGCTTCTCTCTTTCTCTCCATCTTTTGGCAGTCCCCCCGCCCCTACTCTTAATAGGCAGCAATAATATACTTGGAAAATAAAATTAGTTAAATGCTTAAGAATCCTAGGAGCTTCTGGGAACCAAAATTGAAAATAAATTTTATTAAAGTGTATGTTAAAAAAAAAAAAAAAGGCAACCAGTAGAAAACATAGTACGGTACCATTTCCAACAAACTAAAACCCCAGAAGTTATTTTATTTCAAAGCTTCCATAAGGAGGAGGAAGGTAGAACCTGTGAAGGAAAGACTGGATTCCCAAACTATTTTTTCAATATGAACCATATCTGTTCTAAAGGACAATAGGTTATTTAGAAGCCTGTGTTAATAAAATTAGCCACCATGTTTGAAGGAATTGCCTACAAAAATATAGGTGTGCAAAGAAAGACTGAGATGGATTTAATTTCAAATCTCACCTTGTTCAGCACTAGGAATGGATTTGGTTTTGAACGCTGCAGTGATATGTCTGCCTAAATGGAGACAGCTACATACATTTCAAATAGCAGAAACATTGCTCTGATTTTATAAGGTAGCACTTGCTCCGAATTGAAATACTTGTTCTTCATAACCCCGTGCTTCTTTACACAGGAAGCAAAACAATTTTACTGTGGCGGCTGTATTTTTCACGCTGACACAATGCAGGTTCCTTGAACAAGGTTCTGAATGAGATTTTCTCTCATGGAAATATTGGAAATGTTCCTGCGATCCAAAAAATGCTGAAGGGAATTAGAGCAAGAGTTGGAGATTTTATAACAGACAACAAAAGAAAACCTGAAACTGCTGTAACTTTTAAGAGTTAAACTAGTATCTGGAAACCTCCTGGCAAGAACTGTGAGATGATTTGTTAGGCAGAGATACTACTCATTTAACTATAAAGTGTTTGGATGAAAAGTGGAGTTATGGTGAATTGAGTCAGTGAAATTGTCACCAACCTTAACAACCAAGCCCTAGAAGAGGAGACTAATGGGCAACATGTGTTGAAGTATAATATGGACATCCCTGCTGTAGCTCCCAGTGCTGCTGGAATGTGTTAGAACCAGAGGGGATTCCAGTTCAGGCCATAAAGAACTGGTAGTGTTGTGTTCTGGCTGAGTGAACAGCCCCTCACCTCTAGCACAGTGTACACCAGAGAACAAGGGAAAATTTTTTGGGTGGCAGGTCAGAGCCGAGTGTGAGGGTTATGGTTTATATACCAGCAAGGCAAGGGGCCAGTGTTTGAGAGAGTGTCACCCTTGGTGACATGTTGCACTATCACATCTATTTCATATATTGCCACGTAAGAGCAGTGGGTAACATTTGCATAGTGATGTCAAATATGACTTGTTTCAAATTCTGTGTTTAATTTTTCTACTGGGTTTTTAATTTGTATAACCCTGCATCAGCTACTAGATCAAAACATCCATTTCCATGGTAAGACAGAGTTCTGAATGTGACCCATCAATTACATCACATCTGAGTGGTCATTCAGACTTTTGAACCATGGTTTTCCAAATCTAAATTTCAGGGTTCTGGCTAGCATAGAGCATAATGACATAATTCTGAAATACAATGTTTTGAGAAAGATCAAGTGAAGGGGTAGTGTCTGAATGCTTGATGAACGGGAGCTTCCCTGGATCAGTGAATAACCTAATGAAGGCTGGCTGGGACTGCTCTATTTCCATCTGCACTTTTATTGACCTGTAAAATGGAAGTTAGACTCATTTACAAAATCCATAGCAGTCTCCATGCAAGTGATCTGCTTTAAAGTTCAGAGCAACATGTAACTTTGAAATAATCCAAGTTCTCAAACCGGTATGACTGCAATTTGGGGTACCGTTTGGCCTAGCTTGGTAGGAACAAGCCTAGATCTAGGTATGGATATTTCTTCCTGTCATAGATGGAAAAGGAAATGATCTGCCATTTAGAGATGAGATTTTCATGGCGTGGGATCAATAGGAACAGGGCAGTTGCACTGGTAAGACCTGCAAAAATCAACTTCAAGAGTAGGCCTTTGGAAATACTGCTTTTTAAAAGTCACACCAGCTGTCTAGCACAAGTCTGATGCATTGAATCTGAAAAGACTTCAAAGGAAATAATGGTCAAATTATATATTTGCATGACCGTATGGCACTGGTTTCCAAGATGTTGTCATTTTTACTTTGTGGTTTTGTAGGGAATAAGAAAAGTGCTGGAAAACTTTAAAGTTTTCCAGCTTTCATAGATGGTAATTGTTACAATGGACAAACTCAGCAATGTGGTGATTAGGAATGACTCTCAAGAGACTTTTCTGGAAGAAGAATCTTATGTTTTGACTATTTTATTCAGACCGTATTGGAATTGATGTTTTTCATCTGTAGTTTCAAAACTAAAAGCAGTTTTACTTACTTCTTTATTCCAAGTAACTGTTTAGTTGCTGTGCATTCTAAATTACAGGTTTATGAAGGGAACTCTAGCAAGTTTCAGGATCTGAATATTTAAATGTAGTGCTTTTCTAGCCATTGGCTGCCTGTGTTTGGGCAAAATTGCACCTGATACGGTGCCCTCCACTTCTGTCCGTTGTCTTGCATGTAAGAAGACGGTAGCAAGCCCTTGTGGTTTTCCCTGTAAATGTTCAGGCAGCTGAAATTCTGAGTGGTGAATTATAGATGAGTGCACCTGAGAGGGCTGAGGTGACTGTTCCCAGAATTTCCTGATGAAAAAGATGCCTGAAGAAAATTGCGCCTTTAATAATTGAGAAGTCTAGGTTTGGCATGAGGTGTCCTTGACATGCATACCATCAATATTATTGCTTTATGCTGGAGTATGTCTGTGACAATTTCAACTTGTGAGGTGTCCTTGACATGCATACCATCAATATTATTGCTTTATGCTGGAGTATGT
>JAOXJM010000003.1:20401965-20415148 GCA_026413425.1 Tringa solitaria
GAAATATTTAAATATTTTAATATATTTAAAAATATATTTTATATAAAAATAATTTTAAAATAACCTATGATATGCCTCTGGTGTGGTACTTTAAGTGTTCCAGTAATGTGGGCTAAAATAATAGATAATTTCTGTTGTAATCCTGAATCACAGGAAATGGAAGTGTTGAGAGATCAGTACTGAATATGCAGCAAAACATTCCTGAGGGGATTGTTTCTGCAGGATTTTAATATTGTAGGACAGTATAATTTTTGTTTCCTTTCAGCACTTTTATTCAGGTGTTTACATTGAAGGCCAATCTTCAGAACAGAAATTTAAGGCCAAGATCCATACAATTTAGATCCCGCTCTTCACAGCGTAGGGGCTGTAGGGCAGTCTGAGGCATTTGTACTTAATTTAGCACAAAAGCGATGCCTCCATTGCGGGCTACAAAACTCATCAGAGACGCAGAAGGACTCGGAGGGTTAACTGATGGGTTTATTGCCGTGCCACGCTGCTATAAATACCTGAACTAGTTAAATAGAGGCAGCTCAGGTGTATTGTGCTGGAGCACTCCTGGGGCTGCAGTAAATATTGATGGACTTTAAAGCATTTGACAAGTGGACAAGAGGCACTGACCGAGTATCTTCATGAAGGAAGCAGGAAATTATCTTTTGCTGCTTAAGTCTTCATCCAAAATAGCTTTTTATTGATGCTTAAGTGTAACAGAAGAGTTTAGTTTCAGATGCTAAGTGAACAAACCAAATGCAGAGTCCCAGAAAGGAAACAGAAGTCCGGGTGTGCACAGAAGAGTCCTGGCCAAGGCTCTGGAAAGAGCTGTGGGACAGGCTCTTGCAGGAGTTGAGGGCGAGGGCTGAGGAGCTAACGGGGAAGCCCCATCACAGTGTTGTTTCATGGATACTTGTGAAGGAAAAAATGTGGTAGAATTGGGCCTTAGTGAAGAGCTGTTTGCTTAGGGGCATTATACATTGCAAAATGGTGGAGGAGATTTTTTTTTCTTATCTTTTGGTAAGTTTTTGATGAGTTTTCTTGATAGTTATATAGAAAAGAGCAGCTGCCTATGGAGCTGGCCAGGATTCTGAAATTTGTCTACTTCAGCTGACTCTTTGCAGCATTCACGGCATCTTCTGCCACAAGTACGGGGAGATGGAAAAGAACAATTTTATTTCACTATCCCCAGACCTTACTAACAGAGGAGGAAAAATTAGAAATTGCTTAAAGCAAAGACTGAGATACTTATAAAGCTACTAAAGTGTATGTGTGTGTGCGAGTGATGTTTATATTTATCTCCTTTTAGCAACAGCTGTTATTGTATGCTAACACTATAGTAAATACTATGTCAATACATTTGATTCAACATATGCAAAGCTCTTCTGGACATTTCTGTGTATGGCTCTGCTAAGGAGGATTCTGCAACTCCTCCCTCTCCCTTCTCTCTGCTCTCCATTAGGATTTTTAGGGAAGAGCACACAATCTGTTTTGCAGGTCTTTCGGGCCCCCATTTCGCTCCACAGAGGCAACATCCCAAACATTGATACAGTTGTCATTAAGATACCCAAACAGTATTTTGAGTGTCCCCCCAAACGTAGCCAGTAGACTTACAAAAACAAAACAAAAGGCTGGACAGTGAGAAATAAGATCCAACTTTTGCAAAATTAAAACTCTTGACTGTGTCACTTGTCCTATGTGCTCTTTACCTTTCCCCCTCCAGTACCTAACCACCCGCCTAGAGAATTCAGCTGAATGTCATCCTGACTATTTACCAGTTTTCCCCTAACCTGGAATAAGAGGACAACGAGGGAAAAACCTGTGCCTCAGGACAAAACTTGCCTGTTGTCATGAGTTAACAGTTAACTGGTGAAAGAACATTGGAATACTTCAAAATCATGCTATATTTAGAATTTATTCTATGCAATGGCAAGGTCAGGGCCTCATTCCCTGTTGTGTGTGCAGAATGCAGATGTACTGGGGTGTTTTAGCGTAGGTCACAGCTGAAGGTATTTTTGTAGTTCCATAGATTTGTATGGAACTTTGTGAGTAACCCTTCTACCCTGTCTTTTGACACTTTGCTGTATTTCTTTAATGTTTGCATCCTCATGTATAGTGCAACATATTTCTTGATTCACTTGCTAATTTGGCAATCTGAAATTAAACCAAAGGATTTTGAAATTGGTATATCTTAATATCATTCCTAAGACTTAAAATGTTAAAAGTAGAGTAGTGAATAAATTAATTTCTTAAATAAAATTGCATCTTCGGAACAGGTTAATAACACAGACAGGTTAATAACTCACAGACTGTGAGTTAGGAACTCTTGTTGACCCAGTATTTCCTAAAATGTAATGCTGCTAATACAAATATTCTTACACATTTCAAACTTTTGTGATAAATAACTTGCTAGTTGTTTAGATGAGAGAGAACTATTAAGGTGACAAGTTAAAAAAAAAAAAAAAAAAAAGGAATTGGCCTACTTGTTAGGTGTCATCCCAACAGTTGATTTAACGAAATAACGATTTAAGTAGTCCTGGGGAGCCCTGCCAAGTCTGCGGAATGGCACTGTTTTGCCAAAACCAAGAAACTTGAGGTGAAAAGACACATCCATTTCCTAAGACTGGTCTTTTAATGGAAGGAAAGAAAGGTCAGCTGCTGCCGGCAGAGACAGGCTGAGAATGTCTTCTCCAGGGACCCATGCACACAGATGTTGTCGAGATACTGAAAAGCGTCCAATTATATAATCATCAAGTTCAATGACAAAGAGTTTTGGCATAATTCTTAGTATGTATTGACTTCTGATTTGGTAAAATATACTAAAGTTCTTGTAACAGTGTTGAGTCAGTAGCCCAAGTACCTGGGTAGATCTGAAAATATCGGTATTGTCTGATAGTTATTTTTAATGCTGAATTTATAAAATTGGGCTTCATTTCACGTTTCCCTAACAGGACAGGCTTTGCACTGAATGTCTTTTCTCCTGAGATTTCATAAATTGTATACTCTGAAAGTTATGCAGTTAATAGTGAAAGTGAATTCAAAAACTCCTTTATAAGCAGTTGACTTATAAATAAACCATAGCCAAAGAGCACAGCTCTGGCATGTACATTACGTAAACTAAAAGGCAGAAGGACATTTTAATTTTTTTTTTTTATTTTATTTTTGGTGAGGACTTGTTACAGAATAGCAGTTATTACAAATATCTGATAGGAAAAGCAAAATTTGATTTAAATAGTTTAACTTAGTAGTATATAAGCATATAAATATTCAGTGGGATTTATGTTTACAGCTTTGGATCACGGGGCTGAACAGATAGAAACGTCTCTGTTGGAAGGAAGAGGTGGTAGAGCTCTAAGCAAAGCCCCCAGGGCCAGGAGGGGGAGGTTCTGGTGTGTTCTTCACCTCAACGCACCCATTTCAGTGGTTGTTTCCCGCTTCAAGGCTCCGTGGTCAGTTCAAATACTAACAAGTGCCTTTGTGCCGAAGGCGGCATGGCAGTCACAGTACAGAAACAGGACATTTTTTCAAAACTATGAGGTTGTTATTATGAATATTTCTCAGATCTCTAAAATCATGTTAGGCACAACACGATGCTCTACAGCGTCTAGGAAGTTTAGCGTGTGTGTGGTTTGCATTAGGCATGCCTTGTGAGAACTTTAGGAGGTTTTTGAGTCTGCTTGATTTAAAGCATATACGCTAAGTGTGCTTAAATCTAAGCATATGCTCAAATAGTTTAATTTGGAATTGGATTATCCATGTTTAGAGCTAAACTGGGTGTTAAGTAAAAAGAAAGCTGTGTGTTAACTGGCTCTGTTCTGGAAAAGAATTAATTAGAGCCTGAGAAGTGTTTCATTTATTGTCGTTTTGTTAAAGCCTTGCATGCTTTGTGATACCAGCAGGGACACGAAATCAAGACTCTATTCATCCTCTTTTGTTGCATGGTGACATTGCTTAGTGTGCAGGGAGTTTAGCTATTATGCTGTGGCTACAACGAATGAAGACTCCAAAGCCCTCCTGTCAAGCTGTTCAAAGTGTATATACCTTTAAAGCAGGAATGGGAGTATTTAAGAAAAAAAAATCTGCATTTATTGTTTGAGATCTGAAACAATGAAAATGAAGCTGCATATATAAAATTCTAAAAGATGGTGAAAGGGATTCAGAATGCTTTTACAACTACTCTGGTTTGGATGTGATCCATTAGGATTATGCTCCTTCTACAAAGCTATACAAAATGTGGTGCCCAAAAACTTTCATGAAGAAAAATTAAATTTTTAATCATTTTGTAAATAGCTTATTCTTCGGTAATATGCAGTGTGTCAGAAGCTTGACATTGCATTGGAAGTTACTGATTTAATTTTGTCAGCTTGACTTAATTTTCTGTTCTATATTTGCAATTGCTGTTAAAGGTTACACCTTAGAATACACTCTGGATTCCTGAAATCACATTAGTGACAGGTTATTTAATCAACAGCGCTATTTAAAGGTGTTTGAAAATATTGTGCCACTACGGTTGTGAGTTGGTATGAGGTGTTAAAGACACCATGCATTAGAATAGGAATTAAAGCTGTAAGTCTAAAAGGGGCACTGGGATGCTAAAAATGTAGGATGATGAAAATCAAAGAAAGTCACTAAGGTGGTTGCTGCCTTCTGTTGTGGCAGCTACTAATGATCTTAATTGTGGCTGTATAAAATACTGTGTCTGCTACAGACCTGATCTGCAGACCCAGACTTCTCCAGCCAGGCAGGTTCTAGATGTGCTGTGCTTACTGCTGTGCATGTCTGCTCCTCCTGTACTTCGATGTTTCAGACTTACCCTGGAAGAAATGCACTGTTGAAAGATTTTTTTCCTAAAAACCAGGCATGACTATGAAAAACCCTTCAGTGTGTTCTTTTTTTGTCTGCTCTTTTGAGCATATGAAACCTTTTGCACTGTACAAATGGTCCTGACTGTTGCGTGCGGAGAAACAGAGGACATTCTAGTCAGCAAAAGGAAAATGAAGGTTTCTGGTTGATGGCTCAGGTCTCAATTATCCATCCTGGTAGCCTACACCCATGTCAGAATATAAATGTCTGTTTATTCACTAGGACCATTTTGTGCGTGTAGAACCGAGGAGTAGATAAGAAATTCTGATAGTGTTTATAAAGCTGTCTGTCCAATTGATACTCACTGAGAGGTGCCTGTGAAGAGCCCTTAATGGCTTCATTGCAAGGCTAGGTAAAGAGGCAGCCTTCTGCTCCACATTCTTGGAGGTACATACACAACTTTCAGAAGTGATCAAAACCCTGGCCTAGACGCTTTAAAGAGCATTTGATAACTTATTATGTATTCAACTTCCATGTGGTGCCTCATATATTTGTTGTTTGTCTGTCTCATGACCTTATTTGTGGGATAAAGGTGGCAGTGAACATGGAAATTATCGTAAATACTGTGTCTATTTGAATGGGAAGAACAAATGAATGGCACTAGATAGCAATGTTTATTGTGTCAAGTCTTTGGGATGTCATTTATATGTAACTACTTCTAATTAGTGGCATTCAAACCAACTAAAATGACTCTAAAGCAGATGCCAGTTGTTGCAAGGGATGTGCCTGGATACTTGTCATTTTGTACAGTCAACTGGCACTTAGAGCACTGACAACACTTTAATATTAGAGATGGAGGAAAGGTTTCAGTACTGGTGCTCATGGTAATTTTTAATAGGGAACATTTCTCTTAATAAAGAATAATTAGGAAACTGCTGCTGCTTAGATGAGAGTTACCATTCCCTTGGATCTTGGTTATTCCTGATGAACAGTAAGAGCTTACAGGTCCTCCTTACATGTCCTCTCTAGAAAAAGCGCACCATGCTCCATCCTCATTGTGAGTGGTGTTAAGAGAATGAGGTAACATCAGAGATACCGGTCTAAGAAGGAAGGACTCGTGCTTGAAATTTTGGGATTTGCTTTTTCTTCAAGAATACATACTGAAAAACAACGTAAAATAATGACTACCTCAGCCTAAGTCCTGGTGATATCTGTTAAACAGGATCATTCAGCAATAATTTTGCTTTTGATTGAATGCAATTTATAAACATAATCAAAGAGCAATATAGCTTTTATGTAAATTGATGTCCAAATAGCAAGGCTTCACTTCGTAATGATACTTCCCCCACCCTCTAAAATTGCCTTTTATTTAATTAAGACTCTCCAGGAGGCCGACACTTTTCAGTGGCTGAAACAGCAGCTGTACTGCAGTGATGAACCTCCAAAAAAGCTAAACATCTCTGTGACTGCTGTGAATCTTGGCAGAACAATGGAAAAGATACTCTTGGTATTGCTAAGAAAACAACCTTCTAGCTTTTATAGCAATTTTCTCAGTGATCACCATAATACTTTGCAGTGGGGGTTTTGATTTTAAAACTAGTAATTTTGGATGTTTCCCTAATGTAATTTAACTTGCTCTTTTTTACAGAGGTATTTAAAGCCACACTCAGGCAACATTTGCCAAGATAGCAATGAGAATAAGCCTAAATAAGATTTAAACTTTATGTGCATGCTGCTGTTAAGTATTATGGGGACAGACCAGGTGTAGATGCCGGGCTGTGATGCCAAAGGGTAATGGGGTTAACCTCCCTGCCTCATCTCTCTTTCCCTTATTCTGTAGGTTGCAGTGGTGGTACGTATCCTGCTGTCCCACAGTCAGGCTGATTTCTGATTAATTTTTCTGTGCTGCAGTCTTCTATACTCACATTGAAGGAAGGGCTCTTGAAAAACAGGTTGACATGATAACCTTAACAGCACTGAGAAGTACAGATTTATTAAGAACGACTTCCATAAGAAGAAGGGGTGGGGTAACTGAGATATTAACACTTCAGAAAATGTTAATAATCATATGAGGACTTTGCTTTGTGTCAAGGGAGTTTCCTTGGTTTCAAAGGAGCTACACCAGTTCTCACACATTCTGTCTCCAGATAGTTGCAGCCTCATTTAAAGCCTGTTTTGGTTTGCCCTCAGGCAATTCTCTGGTCTCTTTTGGCCATGGTGAAAATAGATTTCTGTCTAAGATGCTTACATGAACTAGAGGTTTGTGGAAAGCAGAAGACAATATTAAAAAAAGAATAAAGTTTTTCCTTTAGTACACAGTGTTGAGTAGTTATGTGACATAGTCCTGAATTCTAGACAGATTGCTTAGGACAGCTCAATAAAAGGTTCAATGGCAGAGTGGTTTTGAAGAGAGGTTAACTCTAATGAGCACTAAATCTGCCATTACAGAGTTCCTCATGATGCCAAAAACGCTGTCCTGACATGCATAATAGCAGTGTTGTCCTGTGGGCACAGTGAAGGACACGTGGAGTCGTTACTTCAGGTGAACATTTAGAGCTGAAGGAGTTTCGAGGCACTGTCTTCTGAACTGGTGGGACTTTTAATCCCCACACAGAGACACTCAGCTTTGTGCTAGTTTGGGTTCTTAGTATATCTATAACCACTGTGTGTAACACAGACATTGCAGAATTTGGACGAATAATGATTTTTTGAATTGGAAGAATTCCAGAATCTGTGCAGTAGATGAAAATTTCTCTGAGATGCGCTTTCAAAAATAACTCTGTTAGGTTAAAGGTAGATAAATAAGACATTTTGTGGTAGTCGTGTTAGATTTAGACAGGAGAATTGTGTCTCCTTGTTGTACGTGGACTTTGAACACCATAGGGAAGCTTCAGGTAGGTTTCAGGAATAAGCTCTTTGCATAGTTTAACAATACTCCCTGCATCCTCTGTGCCGAAGACTGTGCTTGCTCGAAAGGGGTCACATGTTAAAAAAAATACTTCTGTGCATTTTGAACGATATGAGTGTTCAAGAGTAGTAATTTGTTAAACTAGGGTGCAATGTAATTTTCCCAAGAGGCAGTAAATCCTCACACTTAAGATGATAGACCTATTTCTACTTAATGGGGAAAAATTCACTTCTGGCTTAACTCCACTGAAGTTAATTTCTCTGACAATAAATTTGGCCCAATATGTCAATACAAACTTAACTCACTTGTGTTCATAGAGATTAACTCAACAGCATCTTATGTATGCCCAGAATAATTAGTTTACTGTCTCTTGAGGTTTATTTAATTAATTTAGAATGCTTTCCATTTAGAAGATACTTACTGCAGAAACAGGTCTGTTGCAGATAAGAGAAACTATAACTACTCCCTCAATCTTGTGCTTGACTTATTGGAAAGAAAGTACTTCAAGTGGGGAAAGTCATGTCATTTTGTTAAAGCTGCTCTCTCTGAGCCTGTTTTAGAGAATCCCAGCAACCTGGAGTGGTTTGCTGCCTTAAAGTAATATTCAAAATACTATTAAAATGTAAAAAATATGTACTGTGCTTCCTCTGATCGGCTAAGAACCATTGCCATACTTTTTGAAATTTGTTACTGCTTCGGAGAAGATAACTTATTTATAGGAAAGTCTTTTAGATCTGCAGTCAGACACTGAATTTTTAAAGGGAGGGTCTGTGTCAGAAACTAAATAATTAAGATCTGTGCCTCCTCAGCATTTTATTTCAAATATTAAATATTACATAAGAGATTTTTCCCTGTGGAAATCAAGCCTTTAAAGTGGTGCAGACTCAGCCAGAAAATCACTGTATTGCACATCTAAATTGCTACATTCTGAATCCTACAAATAGTTCCAAAAAGTTCTGAAAATATTTCAGCATTCTACGTGCTGATTCTAATTGCCCCTCTTTAGAAAAGTTGTGATGATGTGTTGTCATTTTGACATAAACTCACCCTTTCTGAAGCCCCGAACAGGGATTGTTCTAAAACTCCCAAGAAGATTTTAAGCAAACATTGATGTTTGGGCTGATGCAGGTAGAGCCTGGGCTGGGGCTTGCCATAGTTATTCACATAAAACCTGGGCAATGTGTATCTGTGAGCTGCCAACTTGAGGAAACAGGTAACTTGAGGAAACGCATAACTTGCCAGATGAAATGCAGCCATTCAGTTCCTTCTGTTGTAAACCACTGTCCTCCACTGGAAGGAATTAAAACTGCACAATTTCTTCTTGAGACCTGTGCTGCAAACAACTGTGAGTCCTTCACTTGGAGAGCTCGCTGGCAGAGCAGTGTGCTCCAGCCTTACAACTTGCATAAACTTCTTAATGTGGTCATCGTGTTTAAAAACCACCTGAAGCTTCGATTACTTACAAGTAGTTTCATAAAATTTTTCTGGAATTTAAATAGATGCATTAAACCTATATGACATGGTGCCTGGGGAAACGGCTGTGCCAAAGTTTTCTTCTCTAGCAAAACCTGTACAATTAAAGGAACCAGCACAAATTTCCAGTGAGCTCAGGTTCCAGTCCTGGCTTTGTTTACAGGCCCTGCAGCCCAGCTGTAACACTATATGACAGCAGAGGCATCGCAGGCGTATGAATATACTGGAAGCAAACACTGCTGTTATCCTCTCTCTCCCATCATCAGAACTGCAGAGTTGGTTACATGCGTGCCGCTTTCCCTTCGGTAAAAGGCTTGGAAATCTCTGGTTTCCATGAGGAATCATGAACTAAGTCTTTGGTAGGTTGGTGTAGAGGCTGGAGCTTGTAACGTTCTCCGACAGTGACCTGCCTTATCTTCCATAGGCTCTGCATAGACTCAGGCTGCTATCTCAGTAGGGTGGAAAACTGAGGCATCAGGTTCAGCTGATGAATTACTTTCATTTAAAATTGTCCCTATCCTTTTGCATCCTTTCCAAAGGGATGTGGGGGCGTTTGAATGGAGTCAGTGTCTGGCTCCCAGCTGGAGCCACATTCCTGCTTCCGGCTCAAGCTGTGGTTCTTCACCCTTGTGCAGGTATCAGGGGCCCCAGTGGTTCCTCTTGGAGTTTTACGTGTTTTGGCATTCTTCAAGTTTCCTATCAGCTAGACCTCTAACCTGGAAATTCAGTATATAAGCTGTTGTTTTTAAGTTGAGCAAACACTGAGCTGACAGTGCTGTGTGCAATATACATACTCCTGATGGTTCTGGGTTTTCTTCCCAATTTCTGTTGGTAGGAATAGAAATGAATGTGCAGAGGAAGGTTGTGTTCACATCGTTTGAAAACTGCCCTCTGGTATTGCAAGAGTTTGGGCTTTGAAAGTCTCTATATATGTGTATATGTGTGCACTGTGTGATTATTTGCCAGGATTTACTTCACATGGCAGTTTTAAGAGCAGTGAAGTATTGTTGACAAGCTATTTCTCTTTCTTTGCAAGTTATTTATCACTAATTATAACCAGTGCAGAAGAAATGATTGGTTGACATCAAGATTAAAGCCGAGCAAACCCCAGAGAGCTTAGTGCAATTATCTAGAGTATGGGCACACTGATATTCTTGACTCTGGCCAATCCTACGCTGTCACAGTCTTTTTAAAGTGTTCATCATCCCCTTCTCTTGGGGATCGATTTTATATCCAGGGGAACTGGCTGGTGCATGAGACAGATCTCTGTAGTGGGAGGAATCTGTTTTTCACTGAATTTTCAGCACG
The DNA here is from genome assembly GCA_026413425.1 of Tringa solitaria. NCBI lineage: Eukaryota > Metazoa > Chordata > Aves > Charadriiformes > Scolopacidae > Tringa > Tringa solitaria. Next base: position 20,412,446 of record JAOXJM010000003.1, read on the forward strand.
CTTAGGATTATGAAACATCAAAGTAACTTGCATGAACCAAGACAATATTTTATAACAGCCTCTGCCTGTTCTGCAGAGGTTGGAGCAGCTTTGGAGAGTATTTCTCACTCCTGGGAAGCAGGTGGATTTGGATGTTGTAAATTACCTGCTTGTATATTCAATGATAGCTTTCCATCTTTCCATCAGCTGTTTGGGGTTGAATTAAGGGGATGAATATACAGGAATATCCTTAATAATGATAAAACCCTTCAAAATGCAAGTACTGCAAGCAAGGAGTCAGCTGAGACGCCTCAGATTTGTCAGGGGTGGCACTAATGTAGCCATGAGCTGGACCTGCCTCTGGTTAAACTTCACTGCCTCTTCATCTGTCCTCGGATCACTTTCTGTCTTTGCATCTGCTGAACATTGCTGCCTCCTCACACCCTCTTCCTCCCATGATCAGTGTTCCTCCTTAGGTTTGTAAACCAAAGTGTCTAAGTTTCTTATATCTTGTATTTTTAATGGAAATGTTACACTCAGATGATAAAACACCACTTAAAAATATCATCTCTATGGGCACTTAGGAACTCGGGCCTGTTGTGGGGCATTTCTTTTCCCTATAAATAATATCTTTCTATTTCTTCATTACTGTTTATTTTTCCTTGTGGCCTTCACCACAGCTACCTGCTCCAAGGAACCCAACTGATGATATGCAGGAATATTTTGCTTTTTGCTGTTTTGCTACATCTTGTATTTTTAGTAGGTTTTGTGGCAGGAACACCTGGTGGAACATATTCCTAGAAATTTGCCCCCCAGTTTCAAGACTTCTCTGAGTTTTAGCAGTGTTCATGTGCTGCAGAATTTAGCCTTTCTTCTGTCGAGCTTTGATACCCACAGTTAGTGCTGTGAAGCCAAATAAAAGCCACTATCAATCTGAGTTTTGACAAAATTATTTCAAATCCTTTCCATTGGCTGGAATGGTAAATGAGCCAAGGAGAGAAGTATTTGGTGGTTCTCATTGTCATTTTACATTTGTTATGTACTAACGGCAACTTTTCCACTGATTTAACGGAAAAAAGGAGTCAGATGAGCTGGATCCAAATTGTTTTGCCTACTCAAAGATTGCAGTGGTTGTGTGTTGCTTGTCCATATGCTACAGAGTTCCAGCTGCTGAACTCTGCATCCTCATTTTTAGCATCTATGAGATTTTACCGTTACATTCAGCTTGCAAAATTTTAGGAAATGAGATTTTGCTTGAGCCTAGAACTTTTAAAACCCTGTGCAGTAGAATTTGCAATGGCTTGCAAAGATATTCCTGGATATTGGGACCAAAATTCTAAGGAACATTTGAAGTAAACTTTAGACTAAAGATCTTTAAAGTTAAGTGTTTCTTAAGGTTTTTGTTATAAACCATTTGCTTAATTTAATTTTTGAGCCAATTGTTGTAAGCAGCACAATTAGAATAGATTGATAATTTCCTTGTCATTTGCATCTTTTTGCCTTGCATATATGTATTTTTATACAAAACTGTGTAATTACCATCACTGAAAAATGAAATAATATTCATGGTTTAGAAATTAGCTTAGGCATATAGGACAGTTTGGTAACTTGTGCGTCTTGTGTTTTCCAAAGTTGCCTTTATTGGGATCTTTAAGGGTATAAGGGACATAGCATTGAAAAATCCTGGAGGCATCATACCTCAAGGCAGCTCTGTTGCTCCATGATCTGTTCCTACTGATACCTTGACTCTCAAAATAATTAGTAAATCCCGTAATTTTAACTGTGTAGATTATTTCATGTCCTCATTTTTGTAAGAATCTGATCGTATTTAAAGTAGTATTCTTAATGATTTGGGTATATATGAAATCCACAAAGGCTTGTATGACTCCTCTGCATGGTTTGACATCTGTGGGAAGCCTTTGGATGAGATGGTTTGTTTGCATTCGGATCAGCCCTTCTTTTATGTCAAACACACGTCTGAAGACTTACAGTGGGAATCTGGGGCCACACTTACAGAATCATAGAATGGTTTGGGTTAGAAGGGACCTTAAAGATCATCGAGTTCCAACCTCCCCCCCTGCCATGGGCAGGGACACCTCCCACTAGAGCAGATTGCTCAAAGCCCAGCTACTTCTCCAGTGCTGGCTTCATTTTGGTACCCATAGTCCATTTTTAGCTCCAGGTGCACTCTGGAGGGAGAGCAAGGAGACAGTCTATCTTAGCAAAAGCTGTATTTTTGGCAAAATTAAAACTCCTCTGAAAATATATCTGTGAAGAGAGACAGTATAGGCAAGATCATACTTGAAGTTCTAGTTAAACTGATTTACTTAAAATTGAGCGTAAAAACGTCAGCATATAATGGTTAACTAAAAGGGAATATAGATATCACAAGACAACATGAAAACATATGAATATATCTCAAGGGGGAAAAAAAAAAGAATAACTGGGGAAAAATATTAATAATTGGAGCCTGTTTGCTTTCTTGTGGTTTAGACCAGACTGTAATATTATTTTATTTTTTTGGTGCAGAAGTATTTAATTAACTCTAAATATAATCATCGCTGTGGTATCTTCCGGCTTTTTCATGTTGCAAACTGCCCAGAATGCTTGGGATTCATACATTCTTTTAGTTTGCTGAAAATAAAAAAAAAAAAAAAAGAAAGGCCAGGTTCCTTGTAGCATTTCAAGAAAAAGAAATATTGCTGCTTGCTTTTGGAACATTTG
>JAOXJM010000003.1:20415248-20430746 GCA_026413425.1 Tringa solitaria
AAAGGAGTGTGAGCTGTGAGCAGGAGCAATCAATCTGCTAAACAGCAGAATCATTACAAGTCTGTGTTAGAACTGAAATAAGAGTTACCCTGAGATACAAATTAATGCAAAACCCCTACAATTTTTAAAATACTCCCACAATTACTTAAATCTCTCTCTACATGTATATTGCTTTCTCAGCTTCAGTTCCAAAAGTCAGTGGTTATTTATTTTCTGACAGTATTTAAAGATAATGCTTTTGTACTCATCATTCCTAGAGGTCTTACATTTTTTTTCCAGATCAGAAGATTTATGGCATGAAGAGATCCAAAATAAAAGACCTTTAATGTGATCTTTCAACTGTGTGTAATTTTAGAAATAACTGGAAGGTAGATTACATTTAATTTTCTGAAAGTTTCAAAAGCAGTTATATCCTTTCTGTCCAACAAAATCCTCAACAACAGAAGTGCCAAACTGAATCCAGCATGTCCACAGAAATGGTATCCTTATTTTTGTGTCGCATGTTAGAAGTGAAAGCTTTAAAAATCAGGCAGGCATGTCCTTCTCATACTTGGCTGTTAATTCTAAGTAAGTTCAATTAGATTTCTGCCTTAAATCAATTTGCTGTGAGTGAGCCACAGAAGCTGCATGCTTGGAAAAAACCTGATTCCTACCAGCGTAGGCCATATGGGGCAATTCCATTCTCTGGAGATGTTTCCACCAGAGACCATTCCTTTATTATAAAGGTAACATATCTTTTTGTGTAAATATACATTTTAAAAAGTGAAAGGCACCTAGGTGGGTTTTACCTCACACACACATACATCTCTTTTGAGAATAAACCAGAGCTCCGTGTCTCAGCTTTTTGTTTCAAGTTTCTAGTCAGTCTTCAATAGTAGTTTACGCCTTCCCTTGCATTGTCACTGTGGTACCCCTGACATTTATTATACATTTATGAGTATTCTCTCTGTCTCTGTATGCATAAAGGGATAATTGTGTGAAAGATAGATGTGAGTTAAGCAAGAATAAATTCTTTTGATCTATGTTATGACATTTATTATACAAACTTTATGTAATCCATGTAGATTAGTTTCTGCTTTTTTACAGAAATAAAGCTTCCTGAGATTTGTTAAAATTCAAACATTTGACATATATAGGCATGTAAGGGTCAAGAAAAATTCTGCTGTTAATAGCTTGAGCATTATGTTACGCAAACATTAGAGCTGTAAAAGCAGAAAGCGTGTGGCTTTATTTGCTGTGAGGATAAACAATCCTCGATACGAGGATAAACAGAGCTTTTTGACCATCGCTGGGTTTTGCCCAGGCCACTAACATGGAAAGCTATGCTTGCCACTGTAGTGCTGCAAATTAATACTTTTAATTTCAGTAATTTTTGTAGCACTGATACTGAGATAAGTGCTTGTAAACACACACTGTTTGAAGACTTTTATGTTGATGCTAAAGGTACTGTTTAGCAGTTTTAAGCTGTGACTGTTGCCACCCTCTCTAGTTCCCAGCTACTTGTTGCCACTGGATTTCAGTGCGGGCATAGCTGTTTGTGTAACTGCACTAGGAAATAGACCTGGAAAAATGCCTGGCTGGCTCAGGAGCTGCCCTCAGGGTGGGCAGGGTAAAAGAGGTAGTTTACACTTGGCTTTTCTACCACTATTGCATGTGAATTTCAAGGAAAATTAATGACTTCAGATATCCATAATGACTTGTCTATAGCATGGGATATGCCAAATTGAGATGTAAATTGCTTTATTTTTCAATACGTTTGTGTTCTGCTGGTCTTCAATCATAATTCAAATCCCCACTGTGCCAGATAGTGGACTAATGTCTAATCATCATTTAGAAACACTGAGGGGACGCAGGAGAGGGAGAGAGTATGAGAAGCTGAGATGATACCACACAGATCACAGATTATTAACATTTATTGGGAAACAAACAGCCTAATGACCAGGCATGGTTTTCAGGTAAATAAATATGTTTGAGAAAGCATCCTGTGTTATCATTCCTGGAATGACAGCTTCCAGACTTTTTTTTGCTTAATCTATCTGAAGGCAAATTCTAGACAGAATTTTACAACTGAAACAAAGCCTCATGGTCTACTGTAGCATAGGAACATTTGGTCCACTGTTTTATATCACTGGGAAAATTATACCCCAGTTTCCAGAAATACAATACAGTATTAAAGGAGGTTTGGTTTTTTTTTTCTGAAGAGCAAATATCCAGTGGGTTACATACCAGTGATGTGGTATGTGAAGAGCAAAGCAGCCTACAAACAGCTTAATTACCTGCCTGTTTGCAATTTGTTATTTTCTCTTAATACTTGTATGATTCAAATCCTTCCTGCTCTGCACTTTTCCCCCTTTAAGTGGTTGCTTGCAAGGCAGAAGCTCGGCTGTACTATTTTTTTCCTACACATAAATGAAATTGTGAATTGAGAAAATGCTTTTGAAGCCAGGAAAATGGAGTTGTAGGTACCACTTTTCTCTGTTTTTAAACAGCAAGAACACTGATCTGATTGCTTGGTGTTCCTTCCTCGTGCCCCAGGAATCTTCCTGTTGTCCCTCTCGCACGGAGTCGTCCCTCCTTGATTAACTTCTGTCACTCAGCTCGGTTTTCTGACGGCAAAATGAGTGCTGTGGCAGAGTGAGTCATGGGTGCAGAAAAGCCATTTCAAGGACAAGCCAAGGGTGTTGAACACAGCGGCTTGATAAAGCCGAGATTCAGGACCAGTTCAGTGGTTTTCAGCCTCAAGGAATTTGACTTTAAGAAGCTGAGGCATTGGTAGTGAAGCCAGACTCTCTTAAAATCAACAAAAGCAAAATCTTTAGATGCAGTTTCCTGTAGGTTTCCTGTAGAAATGTTGCATTTAGGTCCTATGAGGCTGCACAAAGCAGCATTATGTAAAGCACAGCAGATGCACTCTGGATTCAGAGGCAGGGGAAAAGCATGTAATAAAAATCAATGTAGAGTGCCATAGTAGGGGAAAACATCTTCAAAATATAACGAAAAAGAAATTCCAAGTGGGGGGCTGACATGGAGCCTTAATATCTGCCTCAGCCTGGCATTGATGCTTTTTTTTTAAATGGTTAAGAAGATTTTAAGGAAGATTTACAACTTGGCAATTGCATCTGGTTTGTATGACCTGTTGGTCCGAGCAAGTGCAGAGTGGGGCTGTGGTGGGGAGGAAGGGTGTCTCTGCCCATCATATGTGGGGCAGCAGGAGACGTGGCAGGAGTCAGCACTGGGCAGCATGCTCGGACTCCAAACCATCTGGTTACCCCTGCAGCAAAACTCTCCTTACTCAGAAGTGGGATCAGGCTCTAAATTAAGCATTTATAATAAAGCAAAGCAGTCCTGGAAAAAACTGCATCTTCAATGCACTTGGAAGTATGTGATGACAGCATGTATCCAGCTCAGATTCTTTGATGGTTAACCAGTAAGTCGGGACACCAGAGGTGTCAGCACTGGTTACCTGCCTCCGTGTGCACCTACAGAATCCTGCTGGGGCTTACACGGCTGTTGTTGAAGCCTGAGATCCTGTGGCTTTAGGTACACGGTTGGGGTCGGAAGAGTTTGGTGCCATTGATGCTCACATCAATGCTCTGTGTATGGTGAAGTCCAAGACATTAAGTGCCTAATGCCACAATTAGGCAGAGCAGGTCCTTTCTAGAGGGGGAACTAGTGAATCCAACAACAAATACACTTTCAAAGTGTCATACTTTGAGAAAGTCAGTCTGTGTTGGTTCTGGTTAGATGTTGATTGAATTAGTTGCTGTATTTGGTTATAGAACATTGTTATTAAGTAATTTTGTATTCATAAGATAAAACCACATTAGGTGGACTGGATTGATGGTTTTGCATCAGTTAATGATATCACCTGTCTCCTTCAACTTTTGGCAGAGGAAACATTTCCCATTTCACAGATCTGGTGTTTTGGCATGGGTGAGCATGGAAAGGACGTGTAAGCTCTGTGAAGCAGTCTCATGCATATGTTTTCATCAGTGCCAAGGATGGTCTTTGTGTGTGTCATCCTGAACGCATGTAAACAAGTCTGCAGTAGATACTTATCTAGAGATTAAGAGCCTGTGTTTTTATAGCATTAAAACTAGAACATATTAACAAACTGGATGAATTAAAGATCATTTTCAAGATGCAGAACTTTTTGTCTCGGGTCACTATGATCAAATTCAGCATGACTCAGGATTACTGTTTCATGGCAAATCAGTCCAGTCCAGAAGTAGGGGGAAAGGTGAAGGGATCAAACATAATTGGTACCCTTGTTGAATGAATTGCTCAGATATCCAGATCTGAATGAAATTGTAATACCTTCTCACTTGTACCAGACAGGTCTAATAGGTCAGAGTTTGGTAGGTCAGCGTAAAAGGAGCTTGAATTACCCATCCTGGGCTGTATCAGTCTTCTGAGGCTTGGCAGGCGGTGAACTTCATATGCACTAAGCTTAATTGCAAATAAAGGCTGTGATACAAACAAAGCTCAGGAATTTAAAAGATTAATGCTGTTAGAGCCTTTTTATGTTGTGCAAACCTGTTCCCGTAATAACAGGAATTGTTCAATTTTCCAGTAAGTTCTGGAATCTCGAGGGCACGTGAGTGGAAAGCCCTATTGTATTTGGTATTAGTAGTCTCATGTAAGTCCTTTTGAAGTATTTTTTTGGCTGCTCTTTTTCACAATTTTTAGACAAATAGAGTGTTTTTCTGAAGATTTTCAAAGTCTTGCAACATGAGCAATGTTTTGTTCAATGTCATTCATAAGCCTGCATATGGCCATACTTGAAGACATCAATTCCAACAATATGTGGATATTGCTACATGCCAAACTCCCAAAATTTTACTTACTTTGTGTTCATGCTTCTGTCTTAAAGAAGCAAGTGAGCAACCAACCCCCACACCAAAGAGGTGTATAACGTTAAATAATAGTTGTGGCCCTACAGGATAGAAATCTCCCTGAAGTGGTCAAGAAGTTTCAAGGAGAGAGTGAGGACTGTGCTGAGCAGGAGAAACTCAGAGGGAAGCAGGAAGAGCTATCTGATATTTATCAGCAGCACTGGTTTCTTTGCGATAAAATGAAGAAATAAGGAATGTGGAAAAGGATACAGAGGGAGGAGGGAAGATCTGTTAAGATGGAAGGAAGAGCAGTAGACACAGGAGGCACATAGGGAGACAGGGAGAGATACAATTATGTTAAACAGAAGGGATAGCAGAATTAGGGCAACACACACATGCACAAAAGTCTGCCTTTTAGCATGCTGAATATTTCAGCATGACCATTCAGTTAATCTCTACTTATCATTTACATAACCTGTAGAAAAAAATGCATCCTCAAGATGTCTGTCTGAAAGGCATGACTTCATCCTTAGCCCTGTTATTTCAAGATGTTTGCACTTTCTCTATTAATCAAAATTCTTCCATAATATAATGGCATGTTATTGGAGCTATTTAAACTGATAACATTTTCTGTGTATTGCTAAAGCATACATTGAAAGTGTGTCTGATTTTCTTGTCTCTGTCTCCTGTTTAGTGTTAATGTGTGTCGTGCTTAAGGGATGTATTAATGAACCTTTTTTTTTTTTATCCTGCAATGACAATCCTCTAGGCCTGGTCTCTTCATTAATGAATAATGATGGAACAGAGTAGGCAGTTGGGTCATTTTATCCTTTAAGTGAAGAGAATGCTGCATTGCAGCTATAAGCAAAATGGTTGTACAGATGACAAAATACTTTTGAATTATAGTCTGCATTTCTGGAACATTCTGGGTCTGAGGAAGCCTGCCAGCTTCCCAAAACATTTTTCTTAGGAAAGGAATCTTTTCTTTTTTGCTATTTAAGAAAGACTTATTCCAATGCCTTCTATTCTCTGAACTTGGAAACCACAGCTTCAATAAAAATATCAAGTCACTTATCATGCTGTGTTCAGCAGCCATTGAAAAGGACTTGGGAACCCTTCTGTTTCATAATATTTGTATAGCAGTTGGCTAGTAGTCATTTGCATAAAATGTTGGACACCGACATTACCATGAATTTGGACTGATTTTGCCCAAAATATTTTGTGTGAGGCAGGAACCATACAAGAAAAATATCTGACCAGTTACTATACAAAGGAAAGCCTACTCTGCTACCTAAACAAAGCATATGGAAATGAAAATAAGATTGCCATTTAAAGTTACTAATGGGTCAAACTAACACCTCTAGGATAAGTCAAGTAAACGTTTTAAATGCTCCTTTTCTTGGAGTGAGCATAACTGAGATAACTTCATTTTTCCCCATCTCTTTCAGTGTATAGAATGTAATTAAGTCCCCGAGTAGTGTTTATCTAAATCTGTGCCTCTGTGTTACATGATAAAAAGTCTTTGATTGCTTAGATTTCTGCTCCATTCACATAATAAGAAAGTTGGATTTAGTTACTTTCCTTTAATCTCTTTTTGTTTCTTTTCTGTTTCTTGGTCTTTTTGTTTCTCTGCTTGCAAGAATTTGTTTCCAATTTGACAAATAAATTATTGTGTTCTCTTGTTCCATGAAGTGTGGCTTCAGCTCCAAATATCTGTATTGCCATAGCTGTGGATGAGGAGATACACGTCTCCAGCAGCAGCTTTGGGAAGCTGAGGTGAAAGTGGTCTAAATCGAAATGAGTCTAAGGGATTTACCTATTCTCAGCCTGTGGGTTTATTCTGGCACATCTCTTCCTGATTAACCATTATGAATTAACTCTTTGTATGGATGTTCTTACTTTGGATTAAGAGTACCTTTTCCTAGTGGAGCTGGATTAAGCAAAGTGATGAATTAGTGGGCTGGAAGTAAAATGCAATGGCTAGCACAATATAAACACAGGTATCTGCTGTGCAAGGAAAATGGTTAAGCCATAAATTGATTAAATGACTTCTAATTTGAGATCTCATTTTAAATAAAAACTTCAACTTCCACATGTATAATGAAGGTCAATTAATAACTGTAGGGGTTATTTTGGGGGTATTAAGACAATGTGGTTTTTGTTTACTCACTGAAGCTGCCCAAGGATGGCAGTTAATATGTATTTGATGCTTCTATTGTGGCACAATGTAATATTTTGATATCTGCTGCTGTGTCTAACACAAATTCCTAAGTATTTGTAATGTGAGCACATTTCTGCTTTGATGAAGAACTGCTTTATTACATTCTCTTGCATGTGCCCTTGCCAAAAGAAACACAAAGTTTTCAACTTCTCAGACCATGGATCACACAATTAAAAAGATGGAAGGAGTCATTCTTAGCACAAAGAACACATAGACATTATGACCAAATAAGTGAAGAGATTTGAATCCAAATCCTTTCCCACTTTTGTCACCTTGAATAGAGCTGCTTTATAGTTGAGCAATTTTCAGTGCCTTTTTCTTTTTAGATTGATGGAACTCTGTCTTTTGTATCCCAAAAATGTTTCCTACTTTTTTAATTAGTGAGAACTGTTTTTTTATCTGAAGTCATCACCTCTCAGGAGTCTCCCAGGGTGTGCTCTTGCTATGTGCTTGCTGTTTCTGTCTCATGTTTGCCTCTGCTCCCTGGCATTCCCATGGATTTGTGCTGACCAAGGTCAGTAGCTCTAGTTATCTGGATGCCCCTACCCAACGGAAAGGGTTTCCACATCACCCCAGCAATGAAATGAGATGCAAATCAGAGTCTTAGTTTTCTACAGAATATACAGTGGAAGTTATGTATTCAAAAAAGAGTGAAAAACAGGCTAGTGAGATACACCATTCATTTGTGGAGAAAACCTGTGAGCAAACCTTGGTTAAGTCTAGAATATTTCTATTAAGATTGCATTTTTGAAGTGGCACCAGTTTGGTGTGCATTAAAATATATGGTACCCTTGACTGCTTCTGATTTACATTCTTGCAACAGCTGGTGACTAGGAATGCCTTCCTTGAGGTACTTATTTTATAATTAAATTTAGTATTTGATTTGCACTGGGAGAGAATTTGGAAAACTTCAGTAGTGCTTATTGCATTCAGATTCGGTTAGTTATGTTGAGGGCTAATCAAGGTGATTGACAATATATGCTTCACAGAAGAGAGAGTCTATTCTTTTAGGCTTTTTAGTGTGCTAAATTAGGAGGTGTCTGTGGGTGTTGTGTTCCTAATGGAGTTCTGCATGTGGGTATAGGAATAAAATAAAATAATGCTGTATCCCACAGTACATCTTGGGATTGCTTTGGTCAGAGTTTATATTTTCTAATCATTCAAAAATAAAACAGGAGTCAAGAAAACATCACTTTTCACAGTATTAAAAAAGGCATCTCTACCTTTATATAAAAAGTCTGAGAACTCTTTGGAGGAATAACATTACATCTGTTCCGATAGAGCCATCCCAATAAAACACTGCTACTGATGGTGGGCCCCCTTCTGTACTCTACTGCTCTTTTACACCTAGGCAGCTTGTGTGGACTGAATTAACTAATTACCAGAAGACTGGAAAGTCTTGAGACTTTCTTTGCTATCTTTTCTCCATTTTTCTAGGAAATGGGGCAAGAGGGAGGTTGCTTGACTTGCTAAACTATAAGTGCCCAGGGACTCTAAACTTTGACTATCTGTCTGTGTTCAGTTATGAGATATTCACTGCAGCAGCATTTATTTTGGCGCCTTTGGATGAAATTTTACAGCTTCTTTCACCTTTATTGTGCCTCCAACTCTGTATGATACTTAAGCCTACAGGAAAGGCAGATGATGGTCTACAGGATGGGTCCCGCTTGTTTATGAAGAGGCTGAAGCAAATGGGAGATGATGAGTGGAAGTGTTACGCAGGTAACCGAGCACACAGTGTGTGTGCTGTGTTAGAGCTTTCAAAGGCCTAATGATTTTAACGTTCCTGAGCATGGGATGTAATCCATTGGATGCTCAAAAAGCATCTTATTATCTTACTGTCTCCTCACAAGTTGGGCATTGGCGTTCTAAGTGACATCATTGTCACTTGCAGTGACATTGATATGGCATTTAATGTGGCGTGCAGATGGCATAATGATTATAGCACTCTGTTTTCTTCAGTGTTCTCACATTTTTTTAGATACCTTGAATACTTTCCTGAATAGACAGCAGCGTAAGATACACCGTAGTGAATGCTCTGCCTCTTGCAGAGGCATAGCTTGAAGCTGGGACAGTTGCTGTGTAGCTCACATTACTCACAGGAAAAGCAGATGACACTGACAAAGATAGCAACTAAATTAAGAAGAGTTGCCAAGTAGCAGCACTTTGAGGTAACACCTCAGAAAAATGCAGCTCATTGCTATCTGCTTTATTTGTTGTCTTTTTCTTAAGTGAGGGTGGGAAGGAATCACGCTATGAGAGCAGAGTCGCGAAAGTGGCTCTCAGTATTTTCATTTTGACTCTCTGGGAGTCATTTTGGCTCTTCTCTAAGACATCACAAAAATGTGCCTTTTTCTTCAGAATGTAAGATTTCTCCTTCTGTTATTTATTTTAATGTAAAAGATAAAAACATCTATATGAGGAATTTGCTACCTTAACCTACACATTCCTGGCCTCATCTAGAAAAAAAACCCCTCTTTTCCATGCTGCTGTTATTATGAGAGCATATGCTGTTATGCTGTGTTACTTTTAACCTTTCCAATAGGCTTCATCAAATAAATATGTGCTATAGACCCTTGGAACTGCTTATACTGAAGAAAGAAATTATGGTGATTGCAGTGATAAATAATAATAGTGAAAAATAGAGACATGTGTGGGACTTTCAGGATACTGGGTAAGAGCCTCATGCTGTACTGACTTAGAAGTCTGTCTAAAGCATCTTCAGCTGCATGATGTCCTTCTCGCTCAGGCCACACTTTCCCAGTTGCACATGCTTTATCCCTTGGGCATTTGCTTTCTCTGATCACTGTGACTCATTCTGAGTGGATGTGCTCTATGGAACTGAACAGGAAAGCATGAGAAGTCTTTAGCAAGTGTAGGCCACATCAGCCTGCAAGTACATTATAGCGTGGAGAAGCCAGCTGAGAATCTCCACAGTATATATTCAGCTGTATTGAATTTCAGTTGGGCGGCCTCAGTTTTGGGGACATTTCATTGATACGTTTGTCCTTTGCACATAATGTTTTACTTGCAAAACTTCAAGTGACATGAAGTTGTACTGTGATAAGAAATGGGAAAAATCAAAGTTGAAGGCTTTTTATCACCTACGAACAGTAGCCAGTCTAGCAGCTATTTTTGTAATTGTGGGTTTCTTTGTTGAGGTGTTACTCACCAGGAGGGGTCCAGTGTCACCAGTCACCCTCACTTGCTATTGACAGTAAGTGTAGGCCTGTGTACATGTACAGGTGGACATGTGGCTCCCTCCTTCTTTTCTCTCTCTTTTGCTAGGAGAGGATCCCATGCGTAGACCCTGTGGCATTCCCTGCTCTTCTGCTTGCCCATGGCTAACTATGGTCCTGCTGGTGGGTGGGTGGTGGTTACCTGTTGCCTGCACATACTCCAGGGTTTAGAGGCAGGAGAACCTTCCTGCAGGTGCTTATTTGAGCCATGAAATGAGGCCCTCCCCATGGACCATGACTGATGGTGGTGTTTCCGTTGGGGGACTTGCATTTCCCCAGGCTGTGCTGAGTTCATGCAGACAGGCAGAAGCTGCCCCTGCAGCAGCCAGAGTGGTTTGTTTGTCCGCAGCGCTACGCAAACTGGTTTGGGAACAGAGCATCACAGATTGATTTCAGGGTCTTTTTCCCCCCCTCCCCATCCCCTGTGGTTGCCATTAGCAGTACGTATAAAGTAATGAATTTCTTTGTAGGGTCCAGCGATAGTTATGGTAAGTGTTAATTAAGGTGTGTTAATTAAGGAAGGCTTTCCACTTTATTACGTACTCATCTACTCCTTGTTCATTTTCTTGGCTAAGACCTTGGATCTCCTCCGTTAAACTTAGATGGTTGCTCTTCTCTGCAATTACCCAGTTCAGATGTTAGTGCTTTTCAAGCCTGATCCTACAGAATAACCAGCGAGCGTGTCTTAAGCTGTAGTCAGGGATGCTTGATGTGATTTAAATATTAAGGTCAAGAAATAGCTTTCACATTATCTGGAGCATTCATGTTATACCTCAGCATTGTAACAGCATGTTTTTGATACTGTGTACCCTGCACTCTCCGTCAGCTTCATTGAAATGGTCCCATCTTGCACGTCTGTGTTTCAATAGGAAATTGTAGCTTTGTAAATAAGCCTTCTGCACAGACTTACCTACTGTCTGCTCTAAATCATAATGTTACCTTCTGTGGGATTGAAATCCTAGCTTTGTTTAAATGACCAAAAAATGACATTTGAGGAAACTGTCTCAAGGCTTTGACTGCTTGGGAAAGAAACCATTACATTCCCCCATTCCCTCTCTGTCTCTTTGAAAAAGCCCCAATCCCAGTAAACTGATTAGGATATGCGGTGCTGAACAAACCCAAAGTACATCTGTGGGGTGTCCTACTGGCTTGGGGTTATCTGGGTTAGCTGCAGTAAAGTCCTTCCACAACCTTTAGGTTAACTGGCTCCGAGTGCTAGGTGGAGACCTGCACTGTTACTGTGCTGCTGCTTATATGTAACATAACAAGGATTTTTTGATGACTTCTTTATTATCTGGTTGGTAATGGGTGGGAGCTGAATGGTGGATATACATACTAGATTATTAGGATTTATTAGTGTTGCTGCCCTGAATCTGTAATGACTTTATTGTACTTGATACTACATCAAGAAGACAGAACAAAAGAAAAACATCTCTAGGAGCCTGAGGTACACAAGATGAAACATATGTAAATGGTGTAATGACTATTGAGGGGAGTAGGAGCTGAAGAAATGATTTCTGGTGGGATGATTATCTTTCCTCTTAACAGCCGTACTCCTACTGACAGCAGTACATTTGTCAAAAAGAAATCCTAATTCCTTTTTCTTCATACTGGACCCTCAGCTCTCATTGAATGCTTTGTTACCAGCCTTTGCAGAAAGCTTTTTGTTGTCTGTTTAGGCAAGAAAAATATTAGTCATCTCTTATGATACATATCTTGCCTTTAATATTTGATGTCTTGTCTGTTGCCTTGATATTTGCTTGTGGTTATGCACATAAGTCCAGTCATGAGATTATTATGAAATTGTAACGTGTGTTTCAGATGAGTGGCTTCTTTTTTTGGGCTACGTTACAGTTACTACTGGGAACCATTTCTGGTTCTCCTGTTATTAGTCATCTTATGTAAATTATTTGTTCCTGGGTTAATAGCTTCTTTTCAGAGCAATTTTACTTTAAAAAGAGATCAGAAGAAGAGAGAAGAAATAAAACCAAAATGGCTAGATGGGGAAATGAATGAAACATGTTGTGGAGCATTCAGTGCTTCTTGGCAGTAATAAATCCTGCATGGTATCTTGCAGCTGAGTGTAAATCAGGAACCTCAACAGATGGGAATTTACTCCCCTGAACTGCCACCGAACTGTCTGGGGCAACGATTTCAGCCTTTCACTGCCTCATAAAATTGAGATAAAGTTGCTGGTGCATTTCTATAGCTAGGAAGAGCATGAGAGATAAAAACTCACTGTAGAAAAGCAAGTTGTTATGTATCTCTTCCTAACATTTACATGAGACACATGAGTCTATAAAAAAGAATGTTAAGCTCTTCAGTTACTTGAATTTTTAAAAAGTCCCTGTAATGCTGGGGGGCAGCTGAAGCTGTGGCAGAACTCAAGAGGGCAGGACATGGTGACTTGGCCAGTGGTTGCTGTTAGATATGAAGAGGGAGGATGATTAATGAGGAAATGGAGGGGGAGTTAATTAATCTCCCAGTTCTGCCACTTCTGCGCCCCTCAGTTCTGTCTCTTGGCTGTTTAGATCGAGCTGTAAAGCCGTTAGACTTGATGAGGTTCTAAAATCCTTAAAAGGTCTCCTGGCAGAGCTGCCCAAATGGACTCATAGAAATGGTAGCACCAGCAGCGTAAAGCTCACAGGACGTGTGCTAGGTGATTTGCAATTCCCAAGACTTTTAATTTTTCAACAAATTTCTTAAAATTTATGTAAACAAATGTAAGCAAGTGATATTAATGAAAACAGGTAATGAGATTCATTACACTTTGCCGACAGCTTTGTTGTTCAGAGATTAGAAGGAAATTATTATTTGTTGAGGTTCATTCACTAGTGAAATTCAAATTCATCTTGCTGAAACTAGTAAATGCTCTCATTAAATACTCTCCTACTGATGGACTAGATTCTCTTAAGTGATTTTATTTTAGTATGACCTAAACAGAATTTCAATGTACTGCATCAAAACATGTTTCAAGCGTGATAAACCTGAGAGGTCACAGAGGCATCCATTGAATGTGAATGTTTTCAGTTTGTGTCTTCCATCTTTCGTGTATGTTTTAGTTGGGAAAAAATCAGCTTGTGGCAGTAAAACAGGGTAGTTTAATGCAACATGTGTTTTTGTGGCATACCTGGGGCCAAAGCCAGTGTTTGTTTTACTTCGATACCCTTTAAACAAGTGTTATGAAGACTTCAGGACCTAAAGAAGACAGATATTGGTTTAAATCATAATGTGTTTGATGACATCATTATACAAGGGACAAAATAGCCCTTCCTTAGCATTTGATCAAAACCATAGCAGTAATCACAGTTCACTGTACATGTCTCCTTGCCTTCCCCAATTTCTTAGGAAGGGACAGTTTCCTAGGGCAGATCTTGGAAATGAAAACTGTTAGTTACTAGCTATTCATTTGAATTGAAAATTTGACTTTTTCAGCTCTTTCAGTCACTAGATAGATAGTACTTAGGTTGAAGTGGAAGAAAAAAAGGCCCGCCATCACTTCTAGCTTTCTCAAGTGAGAAAAGCAAAATAGTGCCCAGAAATTTGCTTCAAAAGCCAGAGGGTAAAATTCCACTAAAATGTTGAATGAGATTGTGGGTTTGGATTTTCTGCGTTACAGCAGCAGTAACTGGGCTAATATATTTCTAATTCATGTTATGAAGTTCTTGGAATCTATGCAAGACCTATAGTAGCTGGTTGGCCTGGACCGAGTTATACAAAAGCCAGTAATAATGGCAGGGATTGTTTTATAGTTAGATATGAACTAAATGGAATTGGTGAAACAAGGCAAAGAAAATGAAGTAATTGTTGAGGTGCTACTTTGTGGTCTTTTACTTCTTAGTTTCTGTGAAGACCTCGGTAACGTGACGCTAGGAATGCTTATCATTTGAGAAGGGAGTTTGAGACTAGGACAATAGGAGATCGTGAGATATAATATAGGTCTGTCTTCTCATAGGAAGAATTCATGCATGTCACATCTAATTGTCATTAGGGGTCACTAATCAAAATAGCTGGTTTACCTCTATGCATTAATTTCAGTAGCAGTTCTGCATCCCTATGAAACCTTCACTTCCCTTTCTTAACAATTTTTTTTGCCTTTGAAGTTACAAATGCTGTGATTTTTAAATGACATCGTCAGGTTTTGCTTTTTGAAATTTTTATCTGCTCTTCTGGATGCATCAGAAAATGTACAGAAGAGAGTTAGTACGTAATGAATGGTTTATTTGCACAATTAGTGCAAATGTTAATTCTCTGTTTTTCATCTCATCGTTCAAGCAGTCATGAAACATTCTCTTAAAAGTTTTACGGGTTTTTTTAATTGTTGCTTTAGTAGTGATGTTCTTTTGCTATTTTTGCAGCATCAAAATCATTCTCTGTTTGTCATGCTCCATTTGGTCGCAGTGGAGATGACTGTCAGAGAAATACAATTTTACAGGAAGCATTAATTGAAATGATGGTTTTATATTCAGCATGCATTAACTGACAGATGTAGATAAGGAACAGAGAAAATTCATTAAGTGACATTTCTCCATTTTTTTAATCTTTTTCTCCCTTCAAAAAAGCAACAATTAAAACAGTTTCTCTATGAAGGCGTGTCAGATGAAATCAGAAGCACATTTAATATACTGCACAGCATTGCAGAAAATGTTCTCTGTGCAATTGCTTTTGTTCTTCCCCAAATTTCAAACAAATTTTGGGGAAATTTTTTTAAAAATGGAAACCTTAAGAAATTATTCAAGTGCTGGAAGCATCAGTAATGCATTTGCACAGTATTTCCTATATCTGTGTGTACTATTCATATACAAAATTTAATGAAAATCTGCATAATAATTCTAAAATACTTCAGACAAGCAAAGAAGTATTGCACAGCTTCAACACAGAAGAGCACTTAAAAAATGAAAATGTTCCTGCTTGTGTGGACATATGACCATAAGCCAGTCTGTGGCTTATTTCATACAGAATATAAGACTGAAGGCTGCTGCTTTTGCCAGCGACACATGAAGTCTGGAGTCATATTGAACTGGTATTTCCATTCCTTTTTTTTTAATCCTCACTAGTTCTTTTTCACTTCCTTAGATGTTTTATATCTTCATCTAGAAATGATATTGCAAATTGCTTTAATTTGCAATGCTCTTTCATTACTTTCACAGGACTCAATACTTATGGGATAAGCAAGACATGGAAAAAAAAATATTCAGGTGAA
>JAOXJM010000003.1:20435029-20447969 GCA_026413425.1 Tringa solitaria
TGAATTCACATGCTTAAAATATTCGTTCCTCTACAGAAATGCAAGATTTCCATTTCTGGCAACTGATCTAGATTCCCCCTCCCCACCCCCCCAGCTCTCTCAGAGACTTATAAAGCGGGATAAAACATGCTGTGTGAAATGACGTGAATAGCTTGGCAAATCTATGAAGAATGTCTTCCTCTAAATATAGCCCTGAAATGCTTTTTACATTCGCTTCAGTTTCCTTTGGCTACTTTCCTTGAAGACCCTTCTTCCTTTTCCATTCACAAACAGAATAAGCACGTAGCTATGCCTAGCTCTTGCAGAATATTATGATTCTCTAATCCTTTATATTTAATCAGGAATCTTTTGTTGCTTTCTTACTGAATTTTGAATATGTGACTATACAGCAGGTGTCTGATTTAGGCATGGAAAGATAAAGGAGTCATTTGCTTTTTAACAGGAGAAAATGTTATTTATTATTATTACCTCATATAACTCGACATAGTAGAATACCTTAGGGACATTGTAAACCATGAACGATGCTTTACAAAATTAGCATTGAGTTCTGCAAACCTTTTTCTTAGGCATAAATGTGCAGAATACCCTCTTATTTTATCATCTATTTGGTGGGAAAGGAATTTTGAAAATAAGTTTGTTACAGGTTTTAGGAAGAGGGGTGATGTGTCATCAGACAATGTTTGGGGGTTTTTTAAATTATTATTCTTATTATTTTGATACTGGATATAAAATCTCTTTTTTCCCATGGGAAGGTATGAGACATCTGAGATAGGCTGTGCTGCTGAGCTTTTCAGATTGTGAAAAAGTGTTTGTGTTTTCCCACAGCACGGTATTTTATTCAGTGGTCACCGTTTTCCCTATGTTTTTAGAATTGTTTTCCTGGAAGGTTTTGCCATGTTTTACACAGGGAGAATAAATCAAGTTTGTGAATATCTTTTAATCCACCTTTTTGAACACATTGTAAAGGTCATTTGCATCTTTTTGAAATCTTTCTCTGAGCAGCTGTATAAATGTGGGAGATTCTCTTTCATTTTAAAATTAGTATATTACAAATGGTTGCCAAGTATATCTATAGTTTACTGGTACATGTCCTTTTTAAAGGGTCATAAACATTGAAAAACTGACATATTAAAGTTGATTTTGCCATTGGTGAAGTGGGATGTAGTCATACTTGAAATTGGTTTGATGGTTTTGCATAACTTTCGATAACCAATTATAAAATAAAATTATGTGTAAACTAATGTTGAGTAAATTTAAATTAACTTTTTATGAAGAAGCAGTTTTGTCTACACTTAAGCCAATTTATTGAACAATTTAAACTATTTCTTGAATTGAGCATGAACCTGTGTTCAGAGCAAACACAGGCCTATCTGAAAAGATTATAGTTCTTTGAGAGGGCAGCAACTCACATGCTTTCTGTCTTGTGAAGCGGCTGCTTACCTGTCTCAATCTCATTATACATTGCTTTAGGTTGTCCATCTGTGTACTGCTGATGTAACAGAGAATTGGGAAGAAGTATGCTATAATATGTAACACCCTTGCAGCAGTCTGCATTATGGCTGATCTCTGTTTCTTGAGGTGCGAGGGTAATATTGCCTCTGGGATGCGATAGGGAATCCCTACCCAGGCACTGGCTAAGTGACAAATGCTCCTTTGGGAAGCATGAAAACCTGTATTTTCCTTTTCTGATCCTTGCCACAGCGAAAATTATTCATTGAAATGTACATTTATTTGCAAGCTTTATGTTTTTTTCTTGAAAATAATATATTTTCTTCTAAAAATCCAGCCCAACTTTAGTAAGGGGAGCTGGCATTTCTTGCTAGCTGTCTACTCTTGACCATGCCCAGCTCCTCCACAGCCTACTTTAAAAGTTTCTTAGATGGCTTCTGGAGGCATTTAATAGTTGTACTATCCAGCCCCATGAACGGGAGGCAGTGCCAGTCCCTGGTGCTGAGATCTGCCCTGGACCTTCCATTGAAGCAGTGTGGAGGGACTGTGGTGCCTGCTCACAGCTGCTGAGGTTTGGTCCATGGGCTGAGTGGTAGGCTTCACTGGAAAGAATGTCTCTTTCTAGCTGATCCATTCTTAACTTTTTTCTTTTGTTTTTGTTTTTTTTTTTAAACTGTCTATAAAAGTTGTTGGTATTTGATTTTGCTGGTTGAGGACATTGTGAAATACAAAGCTTGTGACAGTCAAGTTTGTCTCCTTTGTGTAACAGAACACTACTTCTCGGTGTGTGGTTCTTTTATAGTGTATAAGACAGCCTCCTCTTTTGCATCCTAATTTTTTCTTTTACTATTCAAAATGAAATGCATTTTCATTTTGAAAATGTGCCGACAAGACTGTTCTCCTTCCCACACTGGTTTGCCCAGTCATCACTGCTCATTATTTGAACTCATCGACTTACTGTCCTCCATATGGACATTTCACATAAACTCAATACTGTTGCAACATGAAAGACTTAAAGAAAAAAAATATAGAAAAAAGACAAAACCTTTATGAGCAGACAGGTGTGAGATCCTGTGAGTAGTTGGGATGGCAAGGGGAGAGGATGGATAACAGCGCATTTCCACACAGGCTTATGGCGTGTGCAGTGACACTGTATGTTCCGTATCACGGTGATATTTGTCCTGTGAATTGGTCTCACCTTGCACAGCGTAATTGTGCTGATTCTTTGGTCATGGCTGAAAGGGCCTGTGATCATCTTATATTTTTTCAATGTCTTTGAGATCTGTGGCTCGGATGGGATGGTGAACAGAGCATGAACCTTTCTGTTGGAGATCTGAGCTACATCAAAGTGGATGTTGCCACAGAAATAACTTTCTCAGTGGCAGAAATATTAGCATCAGCCAAATGCTTTTTTTCCCTCTTTGCTCAGAAAGACCTTGGTCTGTCTTCAGAAGCAACTTGAATGAGAAGTAGGTCAAGCCATAGAAGAGTATGTGTCTTGGGAGATATCAGAGAAAGGTTTGAACAGCCTGGAGTCTACAACGAGTGCTGGATTATCTTTTTTTTACTATTATTGTCAAATATACAAAGGGACCTGAATATGAGAGTGGTATAGTGCAAGTTCATTAACAGCCACCAAAGAGGGGTGGAAGAGCATCTGAAAAAGCCAGTGGAAGGCAAGGCTGTGATTTGATTTAGCCTCTTCAGTCTTTATTGGGAGTGGAGCCTTGTGGGTGTTACCCAGGCATTTGGTACCACAAATGGCACCAAAAACCCAAACGTGTGAGACAGCCAGGCTCTGCTGGGCTCCTGGCAAGGCCACTGCCCTGAGCCACATACCTGGCAGCAACGGGGAGGAAAAAAATACTGAGTTTCTCTCATGCTGGACATTTTAGCATTCAGTATTTTTAATAAAAATACTAACTTGATAGGAAAGCTCAAATAAGAAAGGGATAATGGAAGTAAAATTTTACAGAATGCTTAAAACTGGCCAGTTGTTTTCTTACAGCATTTTGGATTGACACAGTACTGTCTTGCATTGTTTTGTTCACTTATTGCTCAGGAATAACTTGAAAAGTTGTGGCCGTCTAAAAGTGACAGCCTTTCTTTGTATGAATAAGAGGTAATTATATGAAAATAAGAGACTTTAAGATAAAGTGTTAGGGAAGAACCACCCTGTGTATTTCTTTAATCATATTCATTTAATCATATACACTGCCTTTATATCTAATACATTTGTCTCTACCTTTCACATGTCCTAAACTTTTATCTACTAAGGACCTTATTAGCTAATATAATGAGTTGAAGTTATCTTGATTTTTTAGAATCAATATAACTCTTTGTTTTCGGACACTTGAAACCTACTTTATTTTTGAAGCTGTATCAGAATTAGCATTGAAGAGGTTTCTGCAGTTTAAGTGCAAAATATTTCTCCTTAGGCTTCTGAAGGAGGAATGCATGATGAAATCCACACATTCAAAAAATACTAGAGTGCATTAATTGCTTCAGGAACCTTGTCTAAGGGTATAGTCTAATGTATGTATATGTTGGTGCGCTTTGCTTGATTAAGCAGTTATGAGCTCAAAAGATCATTTTCTATGTGTATTTCTAGATTGGCCATTATTTCCCATTTAAAGCTATGAGTGTTGATACATTGCCAAGTTTAATTCCTTTGACTTTGCAATAATTGCATTTCCAAACATTTATAGCGGAGTAAAGTAAAAAAGTAAGTAGATTATTATCTTCTGAGTTGCATCCAGTTTACACTATTGGAAACAGTTGACATTTCTGTGATTTTGGAGTGTCAGTAAGTGACATTTCTCAACCCATCTTAGCTGGAGGAATCACTAATCTATTAGTGATAGAACACAAAGTGTTTGTTCTACTACATTTCTTCATTTAAGATACGAGTGGATCTTGGAAAACATGGTTTCATTTTCTGCTGCAATCATAACATCTGATATACAGGAATTACCAGATAATAGCCTAGTTTTCTTTTATTGCTTCACCAGGAGCCACTTCAGTTCCTGTATTTTCATATTTCTTAGCAAGAGTGAAAGTTTCAAGAGTTTTGTTCTCAGAAGATATGCTAGAGTTATTCTTATGATCTGCTTTACATTCCCTTTTACCATCTGACAGGCCATTAGAAGCAATTGAGAACTTCTGCATAAATTATTGTCAGCCCTGTGGCAATTACTGCTCTCGTTACTGATCCATGCGGAATCATTCTTCCACTGTTTCAAAAAAGTGCAAAACTGCTGCTGCATTTTAGCGCGTGTATTTTGAGAGGAAATTCCCGGTGCAGATGTAGTTTCTACTACAGTGACGATCACGCAGGGGTGTGACTTTGCCAAGTTAAAAATACTTGGTTCCTCAGAACAAACTCCTTCTGGGTCCTGGGTCGGTAGATACAGACAGTTCCCTGAGCAAACAGGATAGTGAGCCTATGATACGTAAAGAGGATTTACTGAAAGCATGGGATTCTCGCTTCATTTTTTGTTATGTAGATTAGAGTTAGTCCAGGACTAAATTAGAAATATTTGTCTTTTTATATCAGTGCATGGGGAAATACTTTTTTGTATATAGTTTGTAAAGGAATATCAAGTGTCCTGTTTTTGAAGACAGTATATGAATGGAAAGAGCTGCTTCATGAGCACCTGGGCTGTGGTTGCAAATCATTACGCTGCTTCATTGCTTGTGGAAATGAAACATCCTTTGGGAAAGAGAGGTTAGACTCAGCTAAAAGCCCGCCAAGGGAATGAGAAATGGAAGTGCTTCTCTCAGTCATTCCCGGATTTCAATCTCATTTTGGCTGTAAATCTGCAGGAATCTCCCACCTGTTTTTTGGTTTTGTTCTTCCTTTTATTTTTCTTTTTTTTTTTAAAAACAAAAAAGCAACAACTATTTTCCCTTGAATCTCTGCTGAAACTGTCAGTTTTTCTTAGCAGGAATGACTTAATTGCAATTTGCAATTCTTCAGTCCCTTTCTGTACCCATCCTCATACAGTCTGCCCTGCAGTTCAGAGCATTGCCCAGGTTCTGTGCATCCCCCATCCGTACCCTTGTCGAACTGGTTAAAAAATTTCAGAGTCTTCTCCTAACACCTTCATTAGCAATTTCTGAGCCTTCTTGAATCTTCTCCCGTATTACTACCTTCAGGTCTTGTATTTAGCACAAATGGCTTTTATTACCCGGTTGCAAAAAACACTTAGGTCAACACCTAACAGTCATTTACTGTTTACATGAATGGAACAAACCTTTTAACTTTTCTTCCTTGAATTTTATTTCCTTCTGCGGATTCCAAAGGGGGGGAAAGTAGCCTGAGGTAAGATGTTTTAACATCCCCATGTTGAGCGGGAAGCTGCAGGCGTGGTGTCTGTTTTCAAGTGTACAGTTCTTTGCAGCTTAAGGGGGGGAAAAAGGAAAAGTCTTTTTGGTTGAGGTAGCTCCCGATACAATCCCCAAGGCAAAACTCTACATTGAAAACAAAGTTAAATGATGGGTTACATTGCTTAATGCTGCTCAGTGGAGTTTTGCCTGGGTTAGCCTTGCTCTTACTCACCCCATGAACAGGAAAAAATACAGAAACAGAGCATGGTCCCCTGAAATGTGGTCCTTCTGAGCCTCTTGCATGAAGCTGCTGGTGGAGTTGATGTGCTGCTGCTCAGAGTTGGGGCTGTGGTGCCTGCTCACCTCTGGTGGTTCAGTTTCCTTACAGGAGACTGTATTTCCTGTGGTTCACCACTCAGTTGTTTCCTTACCATTCTTATAATGTGCCACATTTCTTGGTCAACGGGAACCTAAGTTGGAGATTTAAATCAGAAAGGGTATCTGTACAGTCGGAGAGAAGATACAGCTGATCCACAGCTCCCCTGAGGGTGGTTGTTTCTGTGCTCAGCCTCCCTCTTGAGGTAGTATTCACTTCTAGTCATGGTACAACTGTTCTGGGCATGTCTAGAAAATCTTGTGCTGCTTATATTTGACCCTGAAGAAGTAGAGGTGCATGGATTGAATGGACAGCAGGTCACAGTCAGACATGGAAATGCAAGAGCCAACATGCTCAATGCTGGAATGGCCAGACAGCTGTAAAGGTCTTAATTACAGAAGCAAAGGCAGTCATGTGATGTTTAAATTAAAAACTCTGTAAAAATCAGTCTAAGCGGAAAAAAGCGCACCCCAATCAATCAACTTACCCCTCACCTTGTCCAGATCCATCACTGGGGATCTGAAATGCTATGCTGTTCTCATCTTCTCTCAGGTTACTGCCTATGAAGGTACAACTCAAAGTATGTCTCTTGACATTTCATTGCATTGAGCAAGTCTGTAGAAATAAGTCACAGTGGGAAAGATTTGACCAGCCATTAGTGCAGGCATCTGTGGAAGCAAGTGAAAAAAAGTAAAAATTTCATTCATATATTTATGTATATAAAAGGAAAAAATATATAAAAGAACATAAAGCAGCTGGCAACAAACTTCTCTTTCTTAGTTAGGAGTGAAAGTGGTGAATTTAATACCAGCTAGCGTGAATTTGTCCAGTCTGTAGTCTGTACTGATGTGCTTTTTTAAAAAAAATAAAATTCTGTCAGTTTGGGTCAGTCTAGTCCTTCTCCTTCTAAGTTCCTTACCCTTGATGCAAGTTCTGCGGGAGCAGAAGAGCTGCAGGAGGCTGTATGCTGGGTTTCAGCCAGGCTCAAGTACAGTGTCATTATAGGTATTATGGAATCTCTTGGATTTAAAAAATGTTGTAATAGCAAGTAATTAAGACATTGCTCCTCCAAAACATCCCAAAATTTAGTTATTGTGGGCAGTATCTTTTTGTGGTTCCAGTTCCCAGCTTTCCTTAGATCAGCTTGTGGTTTTATTTCTTTTCATGTAACATCTAGGCTACTAAAGGGAATTTTACCCTAATAAAATACAGCACATATTCAAGTGTTCCCCTGCATCCAGGGGAAAATACAAAATACCACCTTTCTAATAGAGCTCTAAGGTCATGTTTAACAGTTTTGTAAATTGTTCTGTATTTGCATGTATAAACAGCTGAAGTTTCCCATCCAGCTTTTAGCCTTTTCCATAAATTGGTGTTTGTGGTTTGTTTGGTTTTTTTTCATTTTACCCAAGGCTAATTCCTAACCCCCATTGCCTGTATTTGCAAATCAGCCAAAATCCTATACTGGTTTATTGTTATCTTCAGATTCACGTGCAGGGTTTACCTTCTGCTCTTGTATGCATTTCTCTTCTTATAGAGAAACTTTCCCTCCGTTGGAGGGTGCACCTAGAAATCTCAGCCTGCTGTGCTGAGTCAGCAGATACTAGTCACCATTGCAAGATGCATGTTAAGAGTAAGGGACAATGGAGGGGGGCAGAACTAAATAAAACAAAACCCCAAAACAACTTTGGCATGTCCAAAGAAATAATGGCTCACAGCTGTATTGCCCTGTGGACAACTCTTAGAGATTATTTTCTTCAATTCATTGGGATGCAAGAAATGTGTGCTCCCTTTCTGTTTGGAAGGAAAGCAGAGCATCACTTTCCCAGGAGCACAAATGCTGGAGCTCACAGGGAGAGCTGGGCAGTCTCTGTCATCTAGGCAAGGTGGGACAGGAAGGAAGAAGCCCCTTTCTGTGTTGCCATGCATAACGGGACACCTTGACTTTCAGATTTGACAAGATTCTTCTCTTTTCCCCAGTTTTTAATATATTATTTTCTTCCCTTCTGTTTCTTTGCCAATACTTTAGAAACAACTTCATTTTAGTATTTTCAGGTAGCTGATATTTGGAGTCTCTCGCACCTTCTGTATCCAATTCTTAATAATTTTGTACCCACTCCCACAGAAACAGTTTTGGGTTTGTTTTTTGTTTATTTGGTTTTTTTACGAGTTATTGCCCAGCTCATAAACTTCTTATATTCTCTTTCCAAGACGTGTAATGTCGAGGTAGATTGATTTCTTTTTCTCTGGGGATTCTAGAAATCTTACGTATTTCTGATTAAACCAGCTTATTCTTATATTGCATAAATATACAAAAGGCCTGCTGGGGAAACCTTGAAATAGATTCTTGTGTACGCAAACACATTGGCGCAGGAGAAACACACAGGTGTCATTTGGGCAGGAAGCAAACATTGGATCTAAAATGAATAGCAGGATTAGCTCTGCAGGAGCACTACCATCTCATCTGGTGTTGGAAATGCTACTCACTATTATTAAATTCTGCAGCAGAGTACAATCAGTTCCTGCCAAATGTAAACATAGTGGTTTTATTGTTTTTAATCTTTATTGATCATTTGTATTTCCTTAACACTAGGAATGAGCACTGGCAAATCTATGCACGGCTCAAGACTTCATTTAAACAAGAAATACTCATGTGCCCCCTTTCCTTAAATAACCCTGAGGGATAAGCAGTTATTTCAAGAAAGTACAACAAAAAAAGTAAAAAAGAAAGTAACAGCGCTAATTATTGAAGAACTCTAAGCAAATTTAATTAAATGTAATTAAAAAGTAACCTCAGATAAATAACCACATGAAAATCTTGAGCCAGCCTCTGAGGAATTCAGTTCATTGAGTTCCTAGTGAGATGCAATGAGTATAATTGAATATAAACTAAATGTTTTAATGCAGCATTTATCAATTTTTACCCATACAGTCCACATCAGGATTTCATCATACATTTTCCTTAGCATTTTAATTCAGTAGAGCTACATGGTTAGTGAAGCACAATAACTTTTTAATAACTTTGTCAGACTTTTACAGACTGAGAGTCTTGCAGGGCCAATTCAAGATCCTCAGACACAAAGATTTTCCCAGGAAAGTGTTGCATGTGTCTCCCTGTCTCTAAAAATCTGTCTCCCTAGGTTTCATTAATATGCATTTAATACATTTCATTAATGAGTGAAAGCATCAGAAATGTCAGAAATGAGTCAGCTGAACAAAGTTAATTCTCTATTCTTTGTGGCAGTTTCAGATCTTAATCTTTTTTAAAAAGCATTTTGCATGTGATAACATAAATTACATTAAAAATACATAAATGTAGGCAGCATAAAAACCTGGTTTGTAAGGCCAACAATAACGTTGTTTTAAAAAATCTCCTAAAGTGATAGCAGTACATAGCAATAACCAACTGTAAGCCTCTTTGCAGCCATCCCAGTTATGAAGCCAAAATTAAGGTAAAAAACTGACTCCACAACCTGTGCATGTGCACTTTATATTTAAATAATATGATAAATTAATATTTTTGGTACATTGAAAATCCGTTATCTCTTGAAGTCCTTTCCATAGTGCAAAATGTATTGTAGAAAATGTGAAGCCTTTGTAAAAGAAAATGAGCCAAATTTCATTCCTTTTAATACTTTGCAGTGATTTTAACCTTAACCTCCACCCTGCCTCGTGAACTATGTCAGTAGAAAAGAAACCAACCCAGCACCCCTGAAAAATTACTTAAAATGTTTTCAGAATTTAATTGCAGATGCTGAAAACAAAAATAATTAGTGAACAAACCTCTTACATATCTCAAAAGGTCGAGGGGAGAGCTGAACTGCCTTGTAATCCTCACTGTCAGTGTCAACTAATCACCCGGTGGCATGGCAGGGAAATCTAGCTGCTGCTTCCCAGGACTTTATCTGTACTATTTGCAGGCTGTAAGCACTGGTTTTAATTTTTGCCGGACTTTCAACCGTTTGGATGGTGCAACAGAATCTTAGACCAAAGCAGGTACTTCTTCAGAGGGTTTTAGGTCTAACTTAATGTCATTTTAGTCTTTAATTAGAACAGATTTGGAATTACACGCACCCATTTATCTCGGAGTGCTTTCAAATGACTTTGTTTTGACTATAAACCTAAAATGTGTATATTTTTCTGTAAGTCTGCATGGAACGTGTTACATAATGTTCTTCAGGCACTGAGGAATAGTAAATCAATGGAAAACAGGTCGTATATAAGAGGGTGTAAGGGCAATGCAGCCTTAAAAGCTGATATGTCCTAATAGAAATCCTTTATCGTCTTTGCTACTAAATAAATAACGCTGATCCAGCTGTCACTGCACTAGAGGTTTTTATTGTACTAAGGAGGAAAATTCCCACGAGAAGCTGAGACAGAAGTGCAGCTATTAGAAAATAGTATTTTTGTATAAAATAATTAATCTCAAAGTATAGATTAATTTTGGAGTCATCAAAACACAACTTTTGAGGAGTGTTGCTGCACACACTCAAATACTTTTATCATTCTTCACAAAAATTAAACCATGAGATTCCCAAAGGATTTTTTTAAATCAGTCTAAACCGTCTGTCAGTAGAAGGGATGAAGCAGTTGGCATCCTGGAAAATAGGAGAAACAGAAGTATTTGCCCTCTTAAAAACAGCTTGTTCTGCCAAAAACCCTCCATTTAACCTCCTTCCTCGCAAAGCGAGGATGAGGTGAAGCAGCATATGGTTTCTAGTGACATTAGCCCAATCTGTTTTGTTAAATGTAACAGTTCCTTTAAGAATTTGCTTAGGAAAGTACCTTACTTTTTAATTCCTGCCCTAAATCATACTTCAGTGCAAGGTCTAATTATCCAGGAGCAGAGAACAGAACAAGTTGGAGTCTCCAGCTATTATGCATTTGTCCAAACTATCATGCAGGCAAAGTATCTCACTGGCTTCTAATACTTGTGTAAGGCTGTTTTCACCAGGAGAAAATTGTGCACATTTGAATTGTCGTTACCTGGATACACTATTTAATTTCTGAAACATTTTTGCTTTTATGATGTTTTCTAGATTCAAAAGATGGGACAAACTTAGGTTTAGTGCTCCAAACTGGATGAATTTGTAAGAGTCCTGAGTGGGATGGGGTCATGGAGAGCACGATGTGAGGATCTTTTGGTGGCTCGTTCATAGAGCCTTGCTATTGGTGTTCAGCTGCAGCTGACAAAACCTGTCAGGACACAAACCTGCAGAGCCTCTCTGGTGTTTCACACCCCAATGCTCAAAATGTCCCTGCTGGGGAGACCATAAAAGCTCAGACAGAGCCCCAGCATCGTTTTGGCTGGCTGTGTGTGTGTGTCTGCTGAGGTGCTGTGCAGGCTGCAGACAGGGACTGCTGGGGAGATGCTGCAGGGAAGTCACCTGAGCATCGTCCCCAGCACCCAGTGAGACACAGGAGGACTGTAACTTAAACAGAGGGACCAAGCCTTGCTGGCTGCCTTTTCATCCTGTGCAGAGCAGCCAAGTTGTATTTACTTTAAGCTCCCCAGCACTCCCTATATTAGGAGTGCAGCTCCGAGACGAGGCCTGGGCATATAAATCAGAGCCCTCCACTCTCTGTTCCTCCCTGGCCTGGTTAACTCACAGCCTGAGACAGCATCCAAAGGCAAACAAGAGGAGGCAAGATACGAGAGAACCTACTTGAGGGGATCTTGGAGGTCGTTTAGTCTGTCCCCACACTCAAAAGCACTATCAACAATAAATACTTAAGCCACTCTTGACAGAAATTTATCCTACTTATTTCTAAAAAGGTACAGCAATGGAAATTCTGTGTCTTTCCCAGATAATTTGTCTAAGTGTCCAGACCATGGGATGGTTATTCCTGATGTATAAGCAAAATGTCTCTTGTAAGAATTTAAACACATCACTGCCTTGTTATATTTTTACATGAATGTGAAGATCAATTTGTCATATTATATTTTCAGCCATATTTTGTCTAATTGAAGACAACTTAATTCTAAATACTAATGTATAGCTACTTCTGGGAGCTTACCCAGCTTTTTCAATAGGAACTTGAAATTTCAGCAGCACGTCAGTAGTACAGAGGAATACAAGAATTGCACTGAATTTGACCAAGGGAGTCAAAATATTGTCTTAAAATTATTTACCTGGTGTTTAAAAAAAATGAAAATTCCCCCAAACCAATGAAAACCCAAAAGCTCTGAAAACATTTTCTTTTTCGGTCAAAAGTTAACATTAATAGCTTATAAAGTAAAACAAACATGAAATTCAGAAATACTGAGTGTTTTCTTATTCAATTGTGAACTAAAAAATCAGTTCAAATTTAGCAGTTCAAATTTGCAAAATCACCTGTTTATTATGTGACTTTTTTTTAATTCAAAGTATTTTTGGGTCAGCTTACAGGATGGTTTTGCAGTTTCAGAGGAGGGTGCTCTTTGCCAACTAGTCTGCATGAGGTCAAGCAAATGATGTGAAAACCTGAAGTCTGCGTGTGCTTATGGTTCAGGACTGTTGGTGGGTTTGAATTAGAATAGAAAATTGTTATCTGGAAAAAAATGTTTAAGCACAGATCATAGAATTGTCTAGGTTGGAAGGGTCATCTAGTCCAACCATCAACCTCTGATAAAAACCATCACTAAACCATGTCACTAAACACTATGTCAACCTGTCTTTTAAATACCTCCAGGGATGGTGCCTTAAACCCTTCCCTGGGCAGCCCAGTCCAATGCTTAATAACCCTTTCCCTGTAAACATTTTTCCTAATCTCCAATCTGAACCTCCCCTGGTGCAACTTGAGGCC
>JAOXJM010000003.1:20454715-20475004 GCA_026413425.1 Tringa solitaria
ATTTGAAACCTTAAGCACATACTCTGTTTAGTTGCACAGTGCTCGTATGCTTGGTTCTGTATTTGCCCAGATTCGGTTAATATTCCGAGAAACATTTATTGAAATGCTGTCTATGACCTTAAAAGCATTCCAGTTTCCAACTGTCAGATGATGCTGTCCTGGCTGTTTGTGGCCTTTTCCCTTTTTTTTTTTTTTCTTTTTTCTTTCCCCATTTCTGGCTTCCACCAAATTGAAACAATTAATAACATCAACCAAATTATTTTCTCCTGCCAGTTACAGTGAAGTTTCTTGCTACGCTCTTCCTGAACTGCTTTAACCTGCTCTTGTGTTATTTCCCTCTCCTTTCTCACCCTCCCCTTTAGGCACAAGGGTGTTCAAGCCTTTTCTATCATACAGTTCCCTTCCCTTTTAATATCCTAGGCCTTGCTTTCTTATTCTTTCTTTATAAAACCTTATATATAATTAAAATACTGCTAATGCAGAGTAGGCTTCTCAGGCTAATTTTGAAATTACTTGCAATTAATGGAAGTGCATAAAGGGGTCCAGCACAGGCTGAGTGCCTGGGTATTTGCTCAGCTTTCCAGGATCTCAGGCAGGTTTTGTTGCCAATAGCTCTTGATTCTGGGCTGCTTGATCTCTGATGAGGTGGAAACCCAGGTTGCTGTGGCTTCAGATGGACTGACTACGTGTGCTCATTCGAATTACTATCCCACCCTTTTTTCCAATGAATCCTCTTTACCTTTGGATTCTACCTTCCCTTCATCTCCCTTCTATAGAAAAGTTTTTCAACAGTCTTTGCTGACCTATTTCTGGTCAAATTTTAAGCTTTTAAAATTCTGTTCTCCTTCCACATGTTTTTGGTGATGTCCTTTTGAGATGTTTTATGGAGGACACAATCATATTGGTCCCCTTTTGTATTTCTGAGTGTTCATCGAGGCTCAGGTGCTCCTACTCCTCTGGAGGGGGATTTGGCTCACCTGCTCCTTCTGAATAAGCTGATCCATTTTGACTTCATCTGCTTTTTCTGTGCCAGAGAAGTTACAGCCCTTTACATTCTTGACTTGCAGTCAAATCTTTATAATCTCAGTTTCAAACTGAGTATGCATTTTCTGTCTCATGAGGATGAGACTTTGGGGAATGACACACACGTGGCATATGTTCATAGTTATGGTAGAAAATAGCTTCATATTAAAAACTTGTTTACTTTTTTGAAATTGAGTTTTCTGAGAGATAGGACCTATGTTAAATATAATTTTAAATGAGCACTTCACAAGTCACTGTCTTGGAATAAAACCCTACTACAAATCACATGCGTATGAAAAATTCTTTTGTGATGTTTTCAGTCTCTGCCTTTCAATAAACTCTCAGGCATATTTTTTGGTAATGGTGGGAACCAAGTACTATCTTGTGAAAGCAGAACAGGAGTCTTAAACCTTAATGCAATTTTTAAAGCTTATGTGAGCATTCTTATAAACATTAGATGTTTTAAACTATATTCTGATACTTAGACATATTATTATTATGTCTTTTGATGTCTTATTCGTATTCCTTATTTTCCCCTTGTGTAGAAATTCAATAATGTGTCGTTCTGTGCTATAATAAGGAGGACAGATAGTATAAGTGTATTGTTAAGAGGTATGGGATTTTTTCTCTCCTATGAATACATACAATTTCTTCCTATAAATTCATATAAGTCTTTATGTAGAATTTCTAGAAAACCTCGTGTGATATAATGGCAGAAGAAAAAGAAAAGAATTTTTTTTTCCCTAAGTTTAAAAAAAGGAATTCTGCAGCTTAATCCAATGGAGGTGCAGGTTTCCTTTTTTTCTATTTTTCCTATGAAAAGGGAATAGTTTTGAAGCAAGAACACGACATAGTTCAAGAAAATGTTTCCTGGCAGGTAGGTCATCTCATGAAGGGCAGGTTGAATTTTAAAATCCATCTTGTCTGTAAATCTCTGTTTAAAAAAAAAACTGTTCTAAAACCTTACTGTTGTAAGAACTGGACAGTTATTTACTTCATCAAAGTTGCTGGAGTTTATTGCTATAACAAGAATGATGTGTACATTTTGCATTCGTTTATCTAGCACTTCTATAGCATTTCATTTCTGTGGGAATGTAAAGAGCAAAGACAAAATACTGGGAAAGTGTTACGATCAGCTTGGTTAATATTTACAGAGCCTAGTTTTAGTTGTATTCGGCAAGATCCACAGAAAATGCAATTTCATTTCTGAGCTGTCGTTAACGAGTATCTACCCGCAAATCGCAGATATTCAAAAGCCTTGCTCAGTCACTGCTTGAACTTGGACTTACCTTGTCCTTTATGTTCAAACCCCTTTCACAGCTGAAATTGTGCTTCCTCCTCACCTGAGACATACTGATAATGAAGCACTGGGGTTTTTTCTGATAATTTAGGACTCACATTCATGTGACGTGGGATTAAATAAGGGAATCGGCTAGAGCAGATAGGAAGACGTGTTCATGGTGCCTAGGAGAGGACAGCCTGCGGGCTGGGGATCTGCGAGGTGGTGACTAAGGTTCCCATTGTGTAATATCAACTTTTTGTGGTCTTCAAGGTTGTGGTCCCGAGTTCTGGTCTTTTGAGAGAGGGGAAAAAAAAGAGCTTGTCAAATTTAGCGACACTTTCCAAGAGCTGGATCTAAGTTCAGTCTGTTTTATCCAGATTTTCTTTTGTTCTTACTAACATTTTTTTTCAGCCGTAATATGAAGAGGGAATGATGTTCTCTGCTTGTATCTAATCTGTGAGACGGGTAAACACAATTTCTTTCATCTTAATGATAACATCTTCTATTATTTACATGCTATGTTAGACTATTTTTTCTGGTTGTATGAACATACTAGGAATGGCATTGGTTGTATTAACATGGAGATGAGTTATGACAACACAGACATATGAAATTAATTTCAGTACTCAAGTCAATGAATATTTTTAATTTTTACCTGTTTTTACTGAATCAAGAAGTTGTTTTTTTTTCCTGTGGGGACACAGAAATATTACTGTGTCAGCCATTCAAGGTGCAGTGTGTTAGCACTGGGTTCAAGTGCACTGAATAGCTGTTGGGATTTTTTTTCTCCAGCACATCTCAGAGGCAGTGACCAGACCTATTGGTTCTTCAGAAGAACAGCAATGAGTTTCTCAAAACCAGAAGCTTTCTGCTGTAGAGAGTGGATATTCTACTCATGTAATATAACTATAAAGTCTATGTGTGTCCAGAGCCATAATGGGATCCTTACAATGAAGGACAAAGTCAACGCACTGATTTGGAAAAGGAATCTAAAAATCTAACGTAGACCAATTAAGATGATGAAGGTTAAACAGAGCAAAGTTCATGAGTCCTTCCACAAAGTAATGTTCTGCAGAAGGAAGAAATTGCAGTTGTGGTTTGTAAGTTGCGTTTGTGACTGGTTTTAAGTACCTTAAAGTGCTAACTTAGTAAAGGTTAGTTTATTTCTTTCTTGGGTGCTATAAAAATGGTTTCTTTAATAAGATTCTTGTAGGGCTGATAAAGGTTCACACAGGTCATCAGTCTAAGGGCATCTGTTCCAGGAAACCCCCTTCTCGTGGGAGTGAGCTTTGCCTTTCAATTAGGTTAAGGCTAAATTTTAAACTACAGAGAACATTGGTAAAAACTTCGATTATTTTAATTTTCTTCTGTTCACCTTGTGGATGCCCAGTCTTATTTTTCTTCCTTTACTTTTGGTAATTTTTTTACAGTTCATATGCAAGAGTAATTATTCAGCTGGTTAATTAATTATGATGCTTATGTTACAGGGAAATCTTTGTAACTTAAAAATAGAAATCAAATTGCTTGTTTATTCCCTCTAGTGACAAGTGACGAATATACCAAAATTAACCTTCAGTCATATATGGAAGCAACACGGTTGCTAAGGTGCTAAAGTCTCTGGTACCTGGGTAAGATGGAAAAGTGATGTCAAATGCTTACCTAGTTCAGCTCTTCATGAAAAATTAAAAGATTATTTTCTGCCTTGGTCACTCAAGAGAGGCGGCTCCTTTGTTCAGCATGAGTTCTTTTTTTCTCTCCTGTCATTTGGGATATCTCTGAATTGTGTGATTCTATGTGTATTTTTCTGTCCACTATTATAAACTGTCTTCTTTTAGGTCTCATTTCATTAAGGAGGAGGACTATATTAGTTGTATTTCATTAATACTACCTAAGAATTTTTTTTACATTTTAGTTGCGTATGACTTTGAAATAAATAATTAGCAGATGTATATAAAGCAATTCAGAATTAACATTTCAGAATTGGTACATAGAATGTATTTTTAGTACTGTTTTACTTGTGACAAAAATAATATACTTACAGTCGTATAAGCATGTCACTATATTGCTTTGTAAGGAAGAATGATGAATTAATATTAGGCTATTATTTTTACTCAGTGTTCCCTGATACGTTTCATTATCTCATTTAAATACTTAGATATCACATTTAAATACTTAGTTCATCTCAGTAATTTTTAAACAAGTGTTCCTTTTAAGTGTGTTCAGTTGAGAACATTTAGAAGTTGTATTGAAAAATAGTTCTTAAATTGGCTTTAATTTAATCTGTTTTCTTTAATCTTAATTAAATGTCTGCTTTCAGTTGATGTTACTCATTGTTTTAGTCCTTCTCACCACTCTTGGCATGTCCGCCTTATTTCTGGAAATGCTTGATGGATCAGTTGAAGCTATCAACCCTTCTGCTGGATAATGCAATTAGTGCTGCCTTTTCCCACTTGTTTAGTTTGGGTTTACCAAGGTTCAGAAGAAAAATTAAAAGATCTAAAATTGCTATTGATTTGTTTTCTTTCTCTTTTCCTCAGGCATCTCTATTTCTACTTTTTCTCTATCCGACCACGTTTCGTTTAGCACTTTCGTTTAGTACTTTCAACAGCAATTCTATTCCTCAGCCTGGTTGTGATTTCACAGCAAGTTTTTCTTCTTGAGATAAACATGATAAACCCAATCTTTGCTTGACTGAATGATTCTTAACGTTGCCTTTGCAGGATGTGGTACTGCAGCAGGAGGAGCTGAAGATGAAGGGGAGGCTGAAGCTGGCTGGATTGAAGGTGCTGCCATCCTGCTCTCCGTTATCTGTGTCGTACTCGTCACTGCCTTCAATGACTGGAGCAAGGAGAAGCAGTTCCGGGGGCTTCAAAGTCGTATTGAGCAGGAACAGAAGTTTACTGTTGTGCGAGGTGGACAGGTTATCCAGATCCCAGTGGCAGAGATAGTAGTTGGTGACATTGCACAGGTGAAATATGGTAAGTTTTGACAATTAGATGACTACTTTCCTGAACTTTATTTCTTCTCCTTTCCCTTTCTGGCAGAATAAACTTACTTCCCTGGAAGTGTTTTAAATGACAGAGAATTATGTGGTGTCATTATTGTCCACAGTAAGATAACAATTTGGCTGTTAGGGCAAAAGGAAAACCTTGCTATGAAATTGCACTAGGTAATTTAGTTTTGTAATCTTCACTTCCTTCCGATGACAAGAACAAGAAATGTTTCTACAGAGGTAGTTCTCTTTCATGGTTGATTACACTATTTGGAATTTTTGGTTTCTTTCCAGTTAGGAATAAGAGAAAATATTTTTAAATGCTCTGTGAAAGGGAATTCTGCCTCTGTGCTCCTCTGGGAGGCTGCTCCAGAGCTATGGATCCTATAAGTTCCCCCAGATCAGGTGCTTCTAGGAGGTGGATGCTCTATGAGCGTATGCCGTAGGGAAAGCCCTCTGCTCCAGTGAGCAGGAAGACCTTTGCAGGAACCTTGTGTGCTCTGTGTTTGACTGAACTGGCAAATGCCAGCAAAATGCCTGTTCTCTCAACCATCAAGTCTCTCCTGGACTTAGCTAAGGGCTTCCTCAGAGGGGAAGGGGAAAGGGCAGCTCGACTGTTCCTTAACCACTGCTAATTCCTATGAGGTCAGATATAGAAACCTTCATGTCATGTTAAGAAGAGCACTCCCTCTGCCAAAGCTCAGTGATTATTATGTTCTTCGTATGCTAAATGTGATACATTCTGATTCGGGGATAGCACTGGGCAAAAAATATTTGCAATTCAAAGGCCCTTCCCTATAGGATTGCGATAATATGGCTAATACGGACCGATACAGTAGTAATTCTTTCACTTTTGCTATCATTTTACATTTTAATACAATTGATGTTAATTGTGACTTTATAATAAAAATCATTATGTAATTACCTAAACAATCTTACTAAACCACTGTGGTTTTCCATTACCATGTTCTTGCTGAAAGGTGATCTTCTGCCTGCTGATGGGATATTTATTCAAGGAAATGATCTTAAAATTGATGAAAGCTCTTTAACTGGAGAGTCAGACCAAGTCCGCAAGTCTGTTGACAAAGACCCAATGCTACTGTCAGGTAAATCTGCCTGAATTCTTGCTGAGTTATCTTTTATGCACTGCTTTGTTCACCTGTTGGTTTGATTTGTTTTGGTTTTCCACAAAACCTAGATCTGTTGAACACAGACACCAACCTTGGCTGTTTGTCGTGCAGAAGACATCCTATTGGTTTTTGATTGCATGTGATTATTTCTGATCATTATACTTGGGGAAAGTATCACTTAGGGAAATAACAATTGTTTCAATTCATTGTATGCTAGTTTTAATTTAACCAGCAAATTTCAAAGCCTTTTATGGTCTCTTTAAACACTTTCTTTGTGTGTATACTAGATAAAATAGAAAAAGAAACAATGTGCTTTAAAGGAAATGGATATACTAAAATATTGTGGGGTTGACTTCTGTGGTAAATTCAAGTTATTTGTAATATTTGTATTTTGCAATATAATTCTATATAGTAAATCAGTTAAATAGAATGTGATTTTTCTAAGTTTAATAAAGGTAGTTTTTAAATAGGTCAATTGTGAATAGATTCCAGCTGGGATGTGATCACAAAAGAACAACGTGCTGTTCTCACAACGATCAGCAATGTGTTATAAACTGAAACAGTAATTTTCAAATACATTCAAACTTTTTATTCATGGTGGGTGGAGTCTCCATCTCTGGAGACATTCAAAACCTGCGTGGACACATTCCTGTGCAGCCTGCTCTAGGTGGACCTGCTTCAGCAGGGGGGTTGGACTAGATGATCTCCAGAGGTCCCTTCCAACCCCACATCATTCTGTGATTCTGTGACAGGATTCTCCTCGCTGTCTGGTTGTACAGTCAGCCAGGAGCCCTCTCAGCTGGAACATTTATGTTGCAATGCAGTACGCTTTCCTGCAGACTCCTGCCCTCATCCTGCCTCACTGAACTGGTGTTTCCCAAGCAACAACTGCTGGGAGATGCTTTTTGTTCAGAAGAGACAAGTAGCAGCAAGTAAGGATGTGACAATTTTTATTGAATTAACAGTGCAAATCCTTTCCAAATTTAAAATCAGATAATTAGTTCACTAACTATGAAATTATGGCTGTTTATTATGTAAATCATGGGATTATGGTCTCATAAAAAGCCATCAAATTTTAGTCAAGTGTGGCTGCATTAACTTAAGATGAAAAAATTGCTAATGTTATTTGTGGACTTGCCATTGCCACAGACTTCATTTTACAAAAGTCCCTGTTAATTAATTTTAACTTTATCAAGCTTCAAACATCCTTCTGCCCGAAAATGTGTATTAAAAGGATTTTTTTCAAATGACACAAAGAATTTCTATCACTTCTAACAAAGCAGCAAAGCAAACTTATTTTGCTCTTTTAGGAAAAAAAATAATCCTTTGGTTTCTTTAAAAGTATTCTGGTTTTTATTTGTCCCTGCCAAGTGTATGCCTTTTGCTGTTCATGTTGTTAAACTCCAAGTTTGTCCAAGTTAGAAATGTCTGAAAAATGTGTTTGTACATGTTCAGTAGAGGTTAATAAAGATTAGTGAAGTAGCTGCAAATTCCGAAGGCTGCATTTGTGCAGAGAAAATGGAATCAAGAGCTCAGTATTTGCAGGCAGCACATATACAGAAATGCCAAACAGTGGGGACAGTGCCACTTCAAATTCTTGGTGTCCTTCGCGCTCCTTCATACATTGTAGGGTAACTTAAAAAGTTTATTGACTTAGATGAGAAGTATATGAAGCCACTGACCGATATTTTTGCTAGTTTTATAATAATTCGGTTTATCCTGGTAGTGCAGATATTTAGGCTTAACTTGATCGTGGATTAAGAATTCTCTTGCAGACACTTCCCGCTGTGTGAGCAGGGAGGCCTGCAGTGATGTTTTGAGGAAGGGTGGCTCACTGTTACTGCTCCTAACAAAATTTGTAATCCAATGTTGGCATTGAAATACTTGTGCATTCTTTTTCCATTGCTTTTTTCTTAGCTGATAGTTGTGCTGTTTTGTAAATATAACTTCATAGCTGGCATAAAATTTTCATTTTAAAGAGATAGTTTTAATAATGATATTTTCTTACAGAAACTGCTATCATGAAATATCATAGACTTCTATCAATTAAAATACCCTGTTGTTGAATTCCAGAGGTTTTCTGATTACGAAGTTTCCATTGGTTCTTGTACTCTCACACATTCCTGGATTGAATTTGATCTTTTTCAATACCCATAGATTTCAGTGGTGGCTGTGAAAATGATGAAGGTATTGTCCTGAAAGGCATCATGGGAAGAGAAAGGGAAGGCAGTTGAGTTAGGAGAAAAGATGTTTTTGTCTTGCTTCCCAAAACACATATTTCTTAGATATAAGGAGAGAAATTTGTGTTTTTATTGCAGAGTTGAAGTTTATGCTCTTTATCTTTCTCTATGACTATATAATCGCTATTGTGATTACAAAGAAGGTGAAGAATTAATGTGATATTTTAACAAGCACTGCACGCACCTTTTTTTCATACTTAAACCAGTAAATTTCTACTTGTACCATGTTAGAAAATCCCTGAACTCTAGTTGCTCTGGAGCAGAGTTGATGATCTGAAATTCTACCATGCAAAAACTACCTTCTTCCATAGGTAAAGTGCAATGGTGCGGGAGCTGATGTGCTCACTGTAAATTGTTAGTAGTCCAAAACCCATAAATTGGGAAACCACCATGTTTTTCAGGGTGGGTTTGACCTGGTTTAGAATCTGAGAACCTGCTGGATGTTAGCCTAGACCTAGATTTTCATAGAACTTGCTTAAAGAAAAATAAACAACAAACCAACCCTCCACAAAACCAGAAAACAGACCTTAAATTTTCCCTTTCTTTGCATCTGGAGACACCAGTAAGTTATATCCAGGTAGGCCTTAGGAATTTAGACAAATATTGTCAGGATGTTACTTGCCACTGTTTGCTTGTAATCATCTGTTGATAATTAAACCAGTCTCCATTTGACAGAAGAGTAACTGAAAAAGAGTAACATTTGAATTACAGCCACAGTTTGTTTTGTGAGTCTAAATTTGGTGAAAGATAAACACCCTGAATCAGGAAGCATTATTTTCACCATTGGCACCTGAAACAACGTTTTTAATATTCGATCAGTTTCAATGACATAATTAAACTAAATGAGTTTCTGTGCTTAATGTCCTGTTTAATCATCCAGATAGTAATTTACTGTACTTGAGAAGCAATTCTAAAGGGTACAAGCGCTGACTAAACCAGATGGTTCATTTCCATCTCTATGTAGCACATTTGGTACCACCTAGGAAGACAGAAATGGAAATCCAGACTCTGATATACCTGAAACCAAAGGAAGCAGCATCTCTTCTATAGTAGCACTATACTTCTGTCCGAAGTATTTTCTTTCTTTTAGTTCATTAACTGAGATCTGCATTTATGTAGTACCACAAATCATTTCTTTGCTATGAGCACGGGCATGTATCAACCAGCAGATGAGGACAGCCTGGGTGACCACACTGACTGCTACTCAGTGGTCTTGATTGAAGCTGATGTGCCCTTTAAGTTTTGTGTAGTTCTAAGTTCGGAGAAATCCCTGACTCCTGAATACAGAAGTTTTGAATATGAGTTTGGTTTCAGCGTTGCAAACAGTGAATTATTTTGGGGTACCATGTGCTAATAATTATCATTGTGAAAAATATCTTATGAGACTTACTGTTTAAAACTTTTTTCCCAGGTATTTAGATTAATTCACTCAAGGTATAAGAGAGTTACATAGAGGAGCTCTCCTAGTGTAATTCTCACTGAGCCGAGACTGACAGGACATGACTTTGTCCTAACATAACTTTTACATTTGAGTGTTTCTATCAATGCACAACAAGGATTTCAAGCAAAGAGGACAGAGCTTACTCGAAGAAAAATAAACAAAAGAAATCTCTTGGTCATGGCACTTTGTTAGGTTTTGAAAATAAAAAGGAAGCTTGATTAAGGAATTGGGTCAGTTATTGCCTGGAGAAAAATAGTTCTGATACTGTCTTAATTCTCTGCCAGGAAATACTCCAAGCGAGGCTTCTAGTACAGCAGAAATTTTCAGAACAGAGTAGCTAACTTCAAATGTTCCAAATCATTTGGTTATGCTGAAATATGGTTTATTATTAACTTTAGTCTTCTCTTAATAATTGCAGTGACTAAACCAGTTGTGTAGATACACAGAGAATTTTTGTTCACCCCAAGTTTGCTGAAAGTAGCAAAGCAGTATAAATCCCCCAGACTGGCACGTCTGGTTTTCTTTTCTTGGTTTTCTTTTCTTGGTTTTCAGCCCTATTTCCGCTCTGTTTTACCAGTACTATTGTTGGATTTGGGTGGTTCTGAGCAGTCTCGTGTAATTGCATTTTGCCTGCAAAAGTATGTGCTGTAATAGGTCCCTTATCTGTCTAATCTGTTTATAAGAAAATAGATACTTTTCTTACTAAACTAGACTTCCTGTTCTGTCTTGGAATATTCATTTATCAACTTCAAATACATATGTATACTCAGCGCGTGAAAAAATGTATTTAACTAATATTGAAAAATTAGTCTGGAGAGGAAGAGAAGTCAGTAGAATTGTTCAACGTGAAGTTGAAATACAGGCTTAATGTAAAATCAAGTGAAAAAACATGCAATCATTCCAGAATTCCATTTATATAACAACAGTTGATCGAAGTCCTAGAGGCCATTTCTTTATTCAAGGTAATGTAATTATAATACTGTTTAAATGGTGAAATTGCCGGAGTTAGGTGGCAGGAGCTTGAGCTCTTTGGTTTAGCTTAGATGCTGAAGAATTTTTCCAGTAGTACTACCAGAACATCATCTACTGATAAATTAGTACCTGCCCTAAAACATGCTTTTGTACGCGCCTTAACAGTTTGGAATTACGTTTAACAAAACTAATGTTAAGAAGAGGTTCAGGAAGTTATTTCAAGTTAAGACATTTTTGCCTTTTCTGGATATGCAGAGGTAACCTTGAAATCTGGTGGTGGCATGTTTTTGTAATAAAGCTGGCTTTGACACATAGGGGTACCTACCACTTTTTGGAGGCTATTTCTACCCACCTTTGCAGTCCAACACAGAAGAGCATTCATTCAACACAAAGCTTAGGAATACTAAAAGCAAGTTCTTAATTAAAATATATTTTAAATGGTGTTACATCTTAAAGGAAGTTCCTCTAAATTTTTAAGTTTCAGACATTTGCTGTTTTGTCTGATCCAGTACAACTAAGGCTATTCTGGTTTTTAAAGATCTTTTCCATTCCTTTAGGCCTGAATGCAACTTGGTTTCTGTTGTTTGGGTTGTGCTCCTAATTTGTGTGTTTGTGATGTTTCGCTCTATCATATGAAAGAAAGAAAATAACTTTTTAAGGCATCATATCTTATCTCAGAAAATCATAGGAACAGTTCTCAATGCATTGAGAAGGTGTGCTGCTTTTTTTTTTTTTAAACAAAATATATCTGACCATTAGTGCATTTTTGTTATTTTTTGGGTTATTTCTGCTGAAATTTTCTTAGTGTTCTGATGAGATATTTATGCCATTAAATTAGGTTTAGTGTTGACAGATATTCTCTGTTCTGTGTTTCTGTTTTCCTTTTAAGAACATGAGAGATTTTGATTATTTACAGAAAGATATTTTGATTATAAATACATAGTTCCATTGGTTAGTATGTTCTAGGACAGCAACTGGATGAGCACTAATAAGAAAATAGGATTTTTTAAAAAATGGGTTGCAAGTGTATGCATATATATATATAAATAATTATCTATTTAAGGACACAGGTCCATATATATGCCTTTTTTCAGCTTTTGAGATAACTCAGTGAAATTAATATATGTAGATGAGGATGAACCCAGTAAAATGTTTTTTAAAAGGGAGGGGAGAAAGAGTCTTTCTTTGGCCATTCAGGTTTAATAGATCTGAATGCCCAGTAAGATTCTCCGTAAAATTAATTATATTCACAATTTGCTCAGTGTAACAGGTTCATTATTCAGTTGGTTAAAAGCCACTTTGCAGGAGTTTGCAGAAATCTTGTTAGATTTCTTTTATTTTCTGCTGTGGCTTCAGGCGTGCCCTGCTGAGGTACATTTCAGAGCTACAGAATCAGTGACCGACTTCACTTGAGTTTTAAAATTTTGAGTGGTAATTAATGATGGGAATGGGTAAGTGATAGGGACAAGGTAGTTGAGAATAAGCATACTGGTATTTTAGCCTCATTAGCCACAGAACTGTTTAGGAAAAGTCAGTTAATGACTCTACCTAATTCATGCTGCTACGGACTGAATGAAACAGTGATGTTGTCTTAAGGAAAGTAAATGGGGAACCTTACATTTATGGCAAACTTTTTAATTGTGAAGCAGTACAATGTGACTTTTGAGGTGAAGATCTAAGGGACAGCAGATAAAACACAGCAAAGAACAGTGGTCTGTCACAAATACTGCAGTGACATGGCAGAGATTAAAGCGAGTGTTATAAGCTGTGTGATCAGTCTATTACCACAGTGGTTAAATTGTTTAGTTGACTTAAACCAACAAATGCCTTCAAAAGAAGAGAAAAAATGCTTTCTCCAATATAGGAATAAGAGCTGTAAATGAATATCTTCTATACAATGAAGCATGAAAAATTTCTTAAAAGTAATTTACCTAATCTAATGATATAATTACCTAGTTAAACAATCCTTCTCAGAATAACTTAATGTACATTTTGTTTTAGAGTAATAGAC
The DNA here is from genome assembly GCA_026413425.1 of Tringa solitaria. Lineage (NCBI taxonomy): Eukaryota > Metazoa > Chordata > Aves > Charadriiformes > Scolopacidae > Tringa > Tringa solitaria. The sequence continues at coordinate 20,467,807 of JAOXJM010000003.1, forward strand.
ATCTGTGTACATACAGAATTTGTTTTCAAGTGTACATCAGATTCTTCTTGGTATTTTGGGAGTCTCTTGATTTAATTAAACATCCCCTTGAAGATTTTTCTCTGTATTGATTTTTCAAGTTTGAAGATGTTAAATTGTCCTCAAAAATATTTTTTTCTATGCCTGTAAATCAACCATAACTGCAAAAAAACAAGAGAAATTGCACACATATTTTCACTTCATTTGTGTAATAGTATTTCATGGACAGTAAATGCGGTCTTGACTACAGTCACAGAGGAATATTTGCAGAACTCTGAAAAAATATTTGCAAAGTTACAAGAATTATCAGTGGGAAGCTAAACTATTATCTTCCAAGATCATGTCAACTTGGTTAGTGATGACATTTCTTTTAAAAGGGGAATCTGATGTGTGTGGTTAATGGATGTGCAGCCCAAGATTTGCAATTAACTATCCATTCTTGGTTGGGAATAATATACAACAATTGGGATTGGTTTTAGTATGTAATTATATTGGCCTTAATGCAGATTTTTAAAGTGTAACAAATCTCTCTCAGTATTATAGTGGAAGTCTCGCATAAAATGTTTAATGGTTATTCTTTTTATTTTTTAGCAATATAAAACCTGTATTGCGTATTTTCAGGTACTCACGTCATGGAGGGCTCTGGACGAATGCTTGTAACTGCTGTGGGTGTGAATTCTCAGACAGGCATCATCTTTACTCTGCTAGGCGCTGGAGGAGAAGAAGAAGAAAAGAAAGATAAGAAAGGTAAATTTCACAGCACATATGGATGCTCCGAAGAAGGCTCTTGGGCTCTGTGTAGCCAGAGCTCTCCTCCATTCTTGACAAATAAATACAATTTTAAAAACTTCTTTTTTTGTATACATTTTTGTCATTACATATCACACAGAAAAACAGCAAAAGCTGTTAACCAATAAATACATTGGGTAACAAGATGTTTTTCCAGTGTGAAATTGCAGACTCTCAGTACATAATTAAATGCAAGAGAATACATGGGCATACTCCCATTGCTGTGCCTTCTTTACATAAATCCATGCTCACCTAGTATTTGCTGAGATTTTGCTCTTGTGCATTTACATCTATGTAATATTTTTTCAGAAAAAAAACCCCTAAAACCTTGGCCATGGAAATAGTGTCTTTCTTTGAACTTCAAAAAAAAAAAAGATAAACTGTGGCTTTTTGCTAGCCTAGTTGTTTAATGTCAGTGACTGACTGGAGAGGTGTTTGAATTTCTTAAGGAGGAAAAGTCAGACTAAAAATAGTAAAAGAGAAGAAAGTAGCAGTGAATGAACCAGAGGGTTTAACTTTGATGTCCTGTATCAGTTAATGAAATCAGTAAGTCTCTTTAGACTTTTCACCTTATTTTAGTGTGATGTCGTAAGGCATTGCTAATTTATGGGTTGCGCACTAAGAGAAACATGATTTAATGTGTGTCCTTTTCAGCTTTTGTTCATACAGTCTTGTAAATTGTTCGTCTCCTTTCAGAATTTTGTTCCAAGTTTGTTCTAGAATGTTTATCTTTCAGACATAATTAAGGGCCAATTAATACAGGGGCTTTTTTAGACATTTCCACTCTTTCTATTTGTTTTCGCTATTAGTAAAAAAGAGTAGTTATAGGTTTACAGAACATTTTACTTAGCATCTGTCAGGCAGTGTGATTCTACCTTTTTTTCATTTCCATACTTTTTAATTTGAAGCAGGAGATGGGAAGGCCAAAGTCAAATGGTTTTCATGACCTGTAATTTCCATTTCTAAATATGTTCAACAAGTGGTTGCACTTGACTCCATGTTTCTCTGAGGAAATCCCTTTTTACTTTAATGGAAAGAAAGACCTTAAGAAAGACTTTAAGAAATGTTTACCAGTTCATTTCTGCACAGAAATGCACAATCCCTGCTAGGCATGGTAAGTCCTAGGGACATTAAAAAGAGAAAGACTGAAACTTCACAAAGTTAAAACCCTTTCATGTCAGACTGGTTTTAAACAGTATCCTAGAGTCTAATCTAGCTGTCATTAAGACATTTGTGCAGACACTGAATCTAACTGGGTGTAGCTGCAACACCGAGAAAATCCCTTCACGTTTTCCACTGCTGCCCGCAGCTTTGTGCAAGTGCAGAGGGGTCCCTGGGCTCAGACTCAGGTAACACACTCTTATTTATAAACCTGTGATTCTCAAACTCCTGCCAGTCACAAATGTTTGTTTCAGTCTTACGTGGGTGTATGCTTTTATCATTCATTAATGTTTTGTAAAAATCATCATACAGGTGTGAAACAGGAGGATGGACATCAGCTTCCAGGTAGAGTAAGAACTGTACCACATCAGTTGAAAGGATGAGGCTTTTAGCCAGCAAGCTTTGGTGCAAATCAGGGTTGAACTAATGATTAAAGTAATTGTCTTTGAATCAGTCCGGTTAAATTAAAGAATAATTTCAAATCAACAGGATTGTTCATGGCAAACATTGAAGTGTGCACACGTTGTTGGTGCTGCAGATCTAATGTTAAGCTTGAATAATCAGTTATTCTCCAGAAGTAAATTACAGTATATTAAATGTTGAAATGCATGATTTGCTGTTAGCGGTTCATGCTGTGCTGGTTAGTATGAGTATCCAAATGGAATAAAAAATAAGCATGAATAACCAAAACAGTTTAAGTTTACCATCACAGTAATCAAATTTGCAATTGAAATTTTCATGAATGCAGTTTCACAGGGTGTGTTTTTAAGTCCTGTGTGCTGTTTATTTTCTTCTCCCAATTTACCATTTTTAAATAAAGAAAGACCATTTTTCTTGAAATACAAACCAGTACAGTGTGAAATAGTCACTGTGGGTCAAGCGCCGCGGAAATGTGAGAGTCTCCATGGGGATTCATTATAGGACTTCTGTGTTCTATTATGAACAATTAACCAACAGAAACAAAACAAAATTTATTTTATCTGTTATTTGTAGAGACTAATTTTCTGTGCTCCAGTATAAAAAACATAATAAAATAATAAAACCTCTGAGTTTTTCACCTTCCTGTTAGGAAAGGTTGCTTGACCAATTTCTCTAATACACATTTAATTGCTGAAAACAAAGAAGAGGATTTTCTTTTCTGATGCCTTTTCCATTTTAACACAAAACAGGCCGTTACATAATGTCTATTATTTGGATTTAAAATAACTCATTGTTCTCCTCAAGATTACATTTGCCAAGATTCTGTATTTCTTCTACATTTCCACATACAATATTGAAAAGTTTAATGTTTCTACTCAGATCAATGTGCATATTAACTAGGTTATGGCAGGCCATAGATTAAGCCCATGTTAGGCCGGGCTGTATCAGCAGTACATCATGATATGCAGTATCAGATAAAACACAGAATATATACTGCATATACTATGTAATATGGTGCATTTTTTAAAACTACCCATGGATTGCATAAATTATTAACTGAAAGGAAGTATTTCAACCATTTTAATATTTTCATAACACTAATTAAAATAAATTACACATTAAAGGACCAAGCATAGTACTGTGTACAGTCAGTTCTCACCAACTCTCTTAACTTTGTTAAATGTCTTTCATATTTATTTATTTAATTATTATTATTATTATTCCATGTGTGAATTTTTGCCTTACTTTGTAACACCTTTGTGATTACATTTTGCTTTTGAAAGTTATGTTAATTAATTTAAACCAGCTTAATTTTGGAGAAAACAAAGTCATATTATTCCATAAATGTTTTTTGTTTTGTCATGTGCATTTGTTCATGTTGTTGTTATTATTATTATTATGATTTATTGTTTCTTTTATCCATTATTACTCAGTAGATTCTTCCCATCCCTCCTCCCACCCTCCTTCAGCTACAGATGGTGCAGCAGGTGCAAATGCCACTGATAATGCAAATGCCAGCTTAGTCAATGGTACGTCAAGAACACCTGGCTTGTTTTATTTGATAGATTTCTTTCCTGACTATAAAGATTCCCTCTTCCTTTTCTGAACTGCACAGGTGTGGTATGTGCATGTGATTACCCTCTGAGAGATCCTACTCCATAAACTCTATAGTAGCTTATAAGAGATGCCACAGAGATGCTGCGACTTACTTAATTTATTCACACAGAGTTAAGCATGGGAGAGGAAGAAGTAGGAATTATAATCTATTTGCTTTTAATTAAAACTGTGATTAAGTGGAACTGTTAAGGCTAATTTCAAAACTTTTGAGTTGCCTTTATGTGAAGTTTCATTGTAAAGCTCTTCTTTACGCATTTGTAGCACAGATCTGAAGAAGAACACCATGATAAATGGATTGTATCTTCTTTCTTTCTGATGTGGCACTCTCATAAGTATCCATATAGTCTCCATGTAATCCTGAGAAATAGTGCTGGGGTCAGGAATCTGGCTCAGTTGCAACTAACAGTGCTTTAGGAAAATCTTTTGCTCCTTTGAGCATGTTTTTTGGAGGAGACTGACTGAAAAGTTGTGTTTGTGGATATTTGTGTATGCCCTTAGATAGTTATAATCTAATGAGCCTGCTTGTATTTAATAAAAAGAAAAAAAAATTACTGTAGTCGGTTTTGACTGTCTCTTAGTACAGCTTCTTGACCCCACTTCTTAGCATGCAAATATTTCAGTATCCCTTTTAATAGTCTAATTCCAATATTAAATGGAACGGGTCAATATTAGTCCAGGCATCCGCTGTATTTTTCTGGTTACCAGATACGTTAGTCCTTATTTGCCATAGAAACCTTTCCCTCTTGTACAGCACCAGTAATACTGACAAAAATAATCCTACTTTTCATCACGTCGGTGATAGAAGTTTTTTCCCTGCAGGTCAGTAGCTGTTGCGTTATGCATGTGAAAGCTGAGTGTCCGACATAGCAATAGCAAGTACTAAACAAATACTAAGATTTACTAGTGTAATACCTTATTTAAAGCAATGACATAGGAGATCTTAGAGCCTATTTTTAAATAATTTCATTATAATTTGAAAGAAACGTGTAACCAGATATAAAATTTTAGTTTTGTGCATTTCAAGTTTTCTGGAAAACTGGGATTTAGAATCCTTACATCTCACTGCATGACAGGAACCTATATCATCCTGGTTCCAACACCCCAGTTGCAGATTCCTTAGAGACTAAGAACCAGGAAATTAAAGATGAATATTTTATTCTCCACTCTTTATGCTCTATAATTCTGCTCTTTTGTTTGTAAAACAAACATACACGTACAGCAAAGTCTTTCCAGATCTCCTCCTCCAGTCCCATGGAGGCTGCAGTATTACATTTATGCTCAGTCCTGCAAGTTGCTGAGTACCAAGTTAGGCATCTGCTTAAGTGCTTTGCTGGATGAGAACCGCTGCTCAGCAAGATGCAGAAATGAGTCCGAAGTGGTTCTAACCTGGTTTCTCTGCCAGTAAGTTCTAGTTGCCTGGTAAATATCTGTTGTGTTTGATCTTAATGCCTGAACTTAATACAGAAATGGTGTTCCATTAAATCAGTGTCTTATGCAAGTATGTGATTTTCCATCTTCTCTCCCCTCGGAAACAATAGTTATTGTCCGTGTTTATCTTGGAGTTGAGATACACATACTCGATTCTTTTCTACTGCACGAAGTGTAGAAGTCAGGGTTTTGTGCAGCTGAATGGATTTTTACTTTAAACTCTTCTGAGGTGAGGGGGTTGAATTAATTCTGCGGATCTTTGATCATTATGAACAGGAGATATTTCTCACAATTCAACTTATCTGACGTTGTGTTCAGAGGAGAACCGAGACTTGGCAAGTAGAGTTAGACCTGAGTGCTGGGAAATTGTCTGGGAAATTGCCAAAGGCTGCTTTCTGTTTATACTATGCATTTCTCGAGTCAGCAGTGCCGATGAGTTAGAGAACACTTAAAATGTAGATATGTTTTGGAAGGAGTTTGGAGAGGGGGAAAGGAAGGGAAAAATAAGTTCTAAAGCAAGGAGACCAAGTTCTTGTAGATGTTTTTTCGGTCTGGATGAATTTTTTCAATGATGTCTGAGAATTCTTCCTGAGGTGTGACTGGAGAGAAGCATTTTTACCTGAATGCTAATACCTCTCTGTAGAAAATATCTTCAAATAAGAAAAAAAAAATTATATACTTGAACCAAGTGCTTAGCTCAGGAAATGCTATTGCTTGTTACTTGAAAATCAATACATTACCATTTCCAATAAAATACTGTTATTGCCATAGTTGTCCATATACAGTTGACACAAAATCTTTTGTTTTCAGTCAGTGAGCCTAGAGTGATAAATTCATATAGGTTTGGGACACAGCCCGTTTGTTATCTGCTGTATTGAAGGAACTGTTATAAATTCTGTTCTAGTAGTTGCAATTAAAATAGGTAATTGTTTGATGGTTCTGTTAAAACTACGGACAATATATTCCATTTTTAGAAGGTTACAAGTTAAGGTTATGAGCAGATCAGAAAATTTTACAGAAAGGTAGTAATTCATGAAAATTTATCTAATTGTTGGGGAGTTTTTTTGGCATTTGGTACTCAGAGAATTTGTCAGTTAAAATTATATTCTGATGCAGAAATACCATACCAGACTCAGAGAAATATCTCAGCTGAAATGTTTCACATCTACTGTTAATTCTGTCAGTTCTGGGACATGTGCACTACTGTTCAATTCCTGCAAATAAAATTGCAGTTTTAATATATTTTAAAGTATTTTCTGAATTGTAAGTGAAGTTATTTAGGGAGTGCATAGAAGAATTACCTAAAACTTCCTATTTGATAAAGTGGAATGAGATTTATTCTTCTGTAGTTAACCTGTGTTTTACTAATGCATTGGCTCTGATATCGCATTGCATGAAAGAATTCCTAATGATTCACAGCTACCTTTGACGTCACTTTTCCCCCTGTATATATATATTTAAATTTGCAAAACAGGCATCTGTTCTTACTAGTGGCAGAACATAACTGCCTTGGCATGCAGAGGGCTATAACTCATTTCTGTCACAAGATGAGACATTTTAGAAAATCAGTAGGGTATTTTATACATTTTGCTCCATCACAGCACATGAGAACATACATCAATTAGCTTCTTCAGTTGATTCCAAGCCGTCCCTCCGATGAACAAGTAATTTCTAATGCCAGCAATAGGTCTTTGTTATTCTGTCTCATTGACTCTTCATAAAGGGCTGGGCGGGGTAAAGAAGAGTCTTTCTTGGAAGGTTTATT
>JAOXJM010000003.1:20476924-20496727 GCA_026413425.1 Tringa solitaria
TGATCTCTATGGTCCCTTCCAACTCCATAAATTCAGTGAAATTCAGTGAAATTTAATACATATGTTGAAGCGTAATTTCTGCTGCTTTGTTGTGCATGTCAGTACCAGCTGTATTATTGCAGGAAGTGGGAAGAGCAGAACTGAACTGCTGTCATATTATTATTTAATAAATTCTAATTATACATTTATTATTAGAATGTGGCAAAAATCCTGTAAAGGTTATTTAACAATTGATTTTCCTTAGCATTATTTTTATTGTGCATTATACATAACTACAAAAAGAGAATGTCATCCATTCTGAATGTAATATTTATAAAACTCAAGTAGTGTTTTCTGTAAGATAAATTTATATATCCCTACAGAAGTTTCAGGGAAAGAGATCCCACTAAGAAATTTTTAATACATTTGAAATTGTTTATTGGTTAATCTGCATACCAAAATTTTGTACACTCTAATTTGTATTTTGTCATTTTTATTTCTTACACACTTTAAAATGGTGTATTTTCAGTTTAAAAAAGCAAATAAGGACTTTGGCATGGTAAGACTATAGGCAGCTAAAATACTAAGTTGGAAATTACAGATGCACTTGGCAAATATTTCTTTAGGATAAATCTGAATATAGGATGATCACAGGGTGCTTGTATTTACAGGACTGACTTGCTAAATAATACCACCAAGTGAGGAAGATGTAGTTTTAAAATCAGATTTGATTTACATTTTTGTTTATTTTTGCTTATTTATAGTTATTAATACTATCTATATTTTGTCCTAATTTACTAAAATAATTAATTTAATTCTGGAATACGTTAGGAAAGTCATGCTCTGTACTGGTGTGTGCCAAAATCATAGCTGTGGGTTTTTTTAAGTCCCAGCTCTCAGAAATTTCGGTTCAGGGATACTATTCGAATTCTACTTTGCACTGGTTTCTTTTTATTAGTTTCACCCTCTCGATTTATCTAATTTGCTCACAAATATATGGGGATATTTAGTATTTTACATTACAACACTGAACTTGACTGTAGTTCCTTGAATGTGCCCAGCTAAGTTGTCCATGCTTCTAAGTAAAGATATGGTAACAATGGTGACCGAGCAGAAATAAGTATCTATAACATGCTCATTACTTTTGTCTGCCCTTTTTATTTAAATTCCCATTTTCATGTTCTGTCTTGGGTGAAGATTGTTTACTGTCTGTTGTCTGTTGAAATTTTTCATCATATAGGCAAAATGCAGGATGGGAATATGGAGAACAGCCAGAACAAAGGTAATCTTCTTTCCTATTAAGGAGGTTGTGGATTTTATTTTTAGCATGTAGTTAAATTCTGTTAAAAAAAAAACCTGAAAATTTATGATTTGTGCCTGCGTGTGAAAATGGCCCCTGTTGTTCAAGCAGAATGTTAAAATAACGCCCAGAACCCAAACCCAACAGAAAAAACAACTTACCATGGAGATTACAACTTTACAGAATTTTGATGTATCAGATATTTAGGATAGGAGAAGATCAGTGTTTCTAATAAGCCGTTTATAGATGATAGTTTCATGTCACAAAGCTCATTTGAATTCATTTTTCTTGTGCAAGTTATGTATGCGATGTATCGTTGGTGAACTTCCAAGTTTTGATACGTCTTGTCATCTTTGGTGTTCAGTGGTGTTGTACAGACACATTTTCTTTTGCAGGGAGAAGGTAAAGCAATAACAAAAAGAAACTTTAAAGCCAAGAGGTTATTTAGCCATGTAAAAGCATATTATAAGGATAAATAACAGGAATATTAAGAATCTTAGGATTTTCTTATTTAACGTACAATCTCAGGAAGAAATTGAAGTAGATATTTGGCTTTCTCTGAAGCGAAGTCATGGTTCTCTCTTTATTACAAGAGACTCCAGCAATTGTGATTTCTTTGGGTTATGCCAAATAAGTAAATTAAACTATAACTTACTCTTCTCAGTTAATTCTGAAGATTGCAAAAGTGGTGGATCAGAAACTGAATACATAAACTCAATTGTTAATGGTACAAACCTATTAAATAAAATTATATTAAATGACTAAGTTTTAAGGTCAGATAGATGAATTAGATTTCCAGGTCAAATAAGCAAGGTTTTGTACAATCTGTTCACGAATGTCAAAGCAAAGCTATTTCATCTCATTCTATTTGATTTACTTATGTCTGTTTTCAGTTCAAAACAGGCACATACACATATATAAACTGGAATGTCATTGCTTTGAAAAAATGTCTTTGATACTAAAATGAAGTTTCCTTATATTAGCATTAGCATTCTTTCAAGAAAAGATGGTTTAACCTTTAAATTATCTGTGTTCTTATGGGAGAATGGGGATGGTATCACCATCTGACCTGATGGCTGAGTTACTTGAACACAGAATGCTAAGGAAACTTTTTAAGTCTGTGATGGTCTAGAACAGTGGTTCACAAAATGGGGTCTGTTGGTCACTGGGCTGCCCAGGCAGCCAAGAGAAGTGGTGCATAGATCATTTGTGGAACCACATTGCCTTCAAAATGCTGTCATTAACAGTTTGATTATAAAGTTGCATTATAATCCGTGAGACATACCAAAATTTAGAGAAATATAGACCCTCTATTTGCCAAAGCATTTGAGATCTGCTGTTCTAGAAGATCCCGCAGTACCGATGCACTGGTACTCGCCAAGTAATTTGCAAGACATTGGGTGATATATATGTGTATAACAGAGAATTTCATTGGCAGTTTGAAAAAATAAATGAACCCCAGTGGTTTTCATGGTACTCGACAAACGGCGCGTTGCACATCCCATACGTGCGGAGAGCACACGGGTATGTCATACAGACCCTCCAGGACCCCCTGGGTCTCACAGGGGCATCTCCCTGCCGTGGGAGTTGGGAGGGAAGGTAGTTCTGTGGTAGTTACAGTCATCTGTGGTGCAATCAGCCACTGCAACAGATGTTCTGCTGGGTGAATTCAGTAAGTATTAACTACTAAGATAAAAAGATTGAAGAATTGTTTTGGAGTAACAGTTTTGTTCTGCATTACTAGCCAAGCAGCAGGATGGGGCTGCTGCCATGGAGATGCAGCCACTGAAGAGTGCGGAAGGGGGAGAGGGAGATGACAAAGACAAGAAGAAATCCAACATGCACAAGAAGGAAAAATCCGTTCTTCAGGGAAAGCTGACCAAGCTGGCAGTGCAGATAGGCAAAGCAGGTATGACTGGATGACTGACCAAATAGCAGTGTGTTATACAAGCAACAAAGTGTTTTAAAACAAATTATTCTTAAAATGGATAGTCCTTTCTTATTGCAATATTTGAAAATAGGTCATCGTAATACTCTTCTAAGGATAGCATGTGGTATTGAAGATCTTTTATTCTTCTAAACTCCACTTTGTCAAGAAACCGGAAGCTTTGGGCACCTTGGATTGTAATGAATATTTGAATCAAAATGAAATGTAGCTTTTCTTATAGGGAGTATTCCCAAGTGCAGTAATTACGTATTTAATTTCCTCTCCCCTTAGAACTTCTGAGTACACAGTTTGAGAATCTCTAATAAATCATCTCAAAATATCACTCACACAGTATTTTCCTCTTACGGATTCTGAAATCATTCTGTTCTCTCTTAATAACCATGTTCCTGCCTTCTTCCCAAATATGGCACATCTGTTGACTCTTGTAGCCAGTACCATCTGGTCTCTGCTGTTACAAGTAGCACTTCTTCTCCAACATGTAGGTAGAAAGGGAAAATCTTTCATAATGACGTAATGTTCATTAGGTTCATTTTTATACAGGTGTTAAAGTGATCTTGATCTCTATACAGATTGTTCGCTGAGCCCTACAACAGATTTCTAACTTCACTTCTGTTTGATCTCCTTTATCCTTCTTTACCAGTCTGATTTTTACCCCCACTATTCCTTCTCGTTCCTATTTAAGCTCATTACGCTTAGTTGATCACATAACCCCATGATGCCATTTCTGTCCCTTTGCCTGAACATTGCATGACCCTGAATCTGTGGTTACTGTCTCTTTAATACCCAATTTCATGCTTTGCTCAGTTTCATATTCCTCAGGCTTCTCTGCGTTGTTGCTAGTTGTACAAGAGTATGCATTGCTATAAAAAAACCCTTCATTTCTCTTGATCATTAATTTCTTAGATTAAGTACCTTTCTACGTTGCATTCTGATTATTACTATCCTTGGTATTTTGGAAGGCTTGTGAATGTCACATTTGCAGTAATTTTATAGGGATTTCTAACCATTGTGTGGCAAGGAATATGGATTAAATTAATTATTCATTGCCTCATTTGTTTTTCCTTTGTTACTGGGCAATCTATGGGGACGTCCTGCATTGTCATGAGTATTTGCCTGTACAATATTTTAATGGATTTTCCTTTATCCTCTGGCATTTAGTAGCATCCCTGACTCATCTGTTTCCTGTCAACCTTAACATCCTTCAGCTTACCAATTTTTTTTTAAACTTCAGTCAAGACATGAAATTCAGAGCATTCCCCTTCTACTGTATGATCTCATTAGAGAGAAATTAATTTATTTTGAAATGCAGGCTTAACTGCTTCATAGAAACCTGCCAAAGAGCAGTGATCATAGCAAAGCAAAATACAGGTTCTAATGGAGTTTTTATTTGGATACTCACATCCAGGAATCCAATTGTGGAGGAGGAGTGCTAGCTTAGCAAAGTCTGTGTCATTGGGAGAGTGCATTAAGTCCCTGGGATCTTTTGTGAATTCTGTGATATATTTAGCAGTGTCTCTTGTGCTGTGCTGTCAGTGTTTTACCTCCTTATAAAAATACATACTGTTTGCATATACCCCTTTCAAAAGGAAAGCTTTGGAAACACTAGTGTTTATTACATTACCAAGAAAAACAATCAAAAACTACTCTGTGGATGATTCCACAGCATTGCCTCATTGTATCCAACCAGAGGTATCTGTAGGGCTTCTCTAAAATATTTTATACAGCAACATAAACTACAGGAGACTCTTTTTCTCAAGCCTCTTAAAATAAGCTTATTTAAAAGAAAGATGAGTGTTTGTGTATGGATAGACTAGTAATTTGTACACTGTGGAGGTTAAAAGGACAGATAAACCTTGTACCAGGCAAAGTAACAAACTGAATTGAAAAAAACTTAAGCAGCCTTGGAACTCCTGTTGAAATAGACAGACTGAGAAGCTTTATAGTCAATAGTAAGATGGTGCTTAAAAATTAATGCGCTATGTTTTTGCTGTTCTGTAGAATTCAGCATTCCCTTATTCACTGGAAGGTATGGTGTTGTAAATCTATTAATGTTTTTTCTACATTGCAAAATTTATTGTTGCCATTATTGATACAGGTGAAAAATGTCGCATAGAATAAGAAAATAATGTCTTATCAAATTCAAATGTAAATTTCTAATTGCAGATGTTTGTAGTTGTGTTTTGGTTTATAGTAATTGATTGTTTCTATTTTCAGGTTTGGTGATGTCTGCCATCACTGTAATCATTTTGGTACTATATTTTGCCATTGACACATTTGTGGTCAACAAGAAACAGTGGTTGCCCGAGTGCACTCCTGTCTATGTTCAGTATTTTGTTAAATTCTTCATTATTGGTGTTACTGTACTTGTGGTTGCTGTTCCTGAGGGACTGCCACTTGCTGTCACTATTTCTCTGGCTTACTCTGTAAAGGTAAGAAACATTAAAAATAATTATGGGAGGAAAATGCTGTTCAGTTGAGTTTGCTAGTACTATTCTTTGGGTTTTATCGGGTGTGATGAAAGTTGGCCTGCAAATTAATGTGCTCAAAATGTTAATGAGAGTGAAATTTCTTTAAAGGGAAACTTTGATCTATACTGAAAGTATTTCTGACAAAAATGTGAATACATATGTATTCTAATACGTATCTTTAAAACTACACAGCGCAGGAATATCAAACAGTAGAAATAGCAACTTAGTTTGCTAGTTGCCAGGAATTTATTGAGCAGAATTTACTATGAGAACAATCCAGTCTTTTGATACAGAATAACTTTGTCTTCAGATTTTCTTGTGCAATAGGACAAAGTTTTGACACGGATTTGAAATCTTCAGGAACACTTTTCAAAGAAATTGGAGTTTCCCTGGCATTTTCATGTACTTTTCTTAAATGCAGTTGTTTGTAGCCAATGTAAATGAAATTAGGAAATGAAAGAGGATTAAAATTGTGGATTCCTCCATTATATATCTAGGAGTTTTCTCAGGTTGTTTCAGCAATTAAGTCAGATGGGTCTTATTTAAATATCCTGGGAATCTTAGATGGAGATTTTGTAAAGTTTATTCCCGTTTAGTATGTCAACAAATTAACATATGAACATTAGGAAGGAATGGCTTGATTTATATGTAAACAAACATCATTATTATTAGGAAAAAAAGAGCACATCTAAAGCACATTATTTTGCTAATAAAGGCTGTAGTTGCTTTTAAAATATTTTCCCATTCTCCTTATGTCTTTCATCTGACACATGCGGCACATCCATGTGTATCCACGTGTGCAGTATCAAACTGCAACACAGCTTTGTGTATGAACGGTGATACTGTGCCCTGTGAGTATAAGGTAGTGTCTGAAAGTCAGGGTCAGGTGATTTGGCACATAAGTTTTAAATAATGAAACATATAAACAAGAAAAGACATGCACTGTGGAATGGAGTGATGGTTTGTGGGTGTGGGGTTTTTTTCTTTGTTAGTTTCTTTCTTCTTTCCCCAAATGTATAGTCCTTCTGTGTGCTGCAAGATAAAATCTTGGCATTGGAATTAGTGTGAAAAAAAGTCTAATATTTGCTATAATGATATTGTTTAAAAAATCCTATTTCTTCAGCTAATCTTTGCTGTTCTAGCATTCCTTAGCATGTATATATGCGCAAAAAAATCATGGATCTAAGTAAATTTATCAAAGGTGATAGTATTTTGGGGATGGTTGCTGCTTGTCTGTCTGTAACTAGGGTTTGGGTTATTGGCCCTGATTAAGATTCTAGATTAGTGAGCATTATGTTCTAATGAACACAACTAAATACATGTTTTTTGGCTTTTTATAACTGATGTTTAAAATCATTCAAGACAAATCTTGAAGGTCTTTTATTTTGTTTTCTGGCAGAAAATGATGAAGGATAACAACCTGGTGCGCCACTTAGACGCTTGTGAAACGATGGGTAATGCTACAGCCATCTGTTCTGACAAAACAGGGACACTGACGACCAACCGGATGACAGTGGTCCAAGCCTACGTTGGTGATGTCCACTACAAAGAGATCCCTGACCCGGATTCTGTACCTGCCAAAACCCTTGAATTGCTGGTTAATGCAATTGCCATCAACAGCGCTTATACTACAAAAATTCTGGTAAGTGTGAGAAACTGGCTTTTTCTGTCAATAAAATGAAACAAAGCAGAAGGGATTGTAATCTTTTAAAGCATGGTTAATTCTTTAACATCCTGGTGTTGATTAGGAAGCATTAAGTACTGTTGAGGTCGTCAAAATAGCAGGTGCTTTAAAAACTATATATTTTACATTTTTCTTTAATGATAGGGATGTAATTACCAGTATGAGACCAGGCTACATTTCAAAATCTCTTGCTGTTGTTAGATTAGGATGGCCCAGTTTGGGTGCAGGAAAATTTGCTAACAAGAGTACTTTTCGCTGAGACTTCATATGGGTAAAATTATTTTTGTGTGTCTAAGAACTTTCAATTAATTCTCAAATAGGACAAATTGGATTGGTTAAATCAGCAAGGTTAATGATCTTTATTCATTCTGGTTTCAAGTGAATTACATCCAGAAGTATTCTATTCAGTCTGTTAAAGAAGGCAAAATGGAAACATCCTGTTTGCTTGTGGCATTAGATTCTTCTGTACAGAGCTAATTAGGAGGCTGGAAACTTTGCAGCTCCAATAGATTTGTTTGTTGAAAGGTCATGCTTAATCTTAATGCTGCAGAACAAATATTTTTTTTTTAGTTTATGAATTTATATGTTGTCCTTTTATAGCTCTGTGCTGAGCTGCAGAATATAATCTTGCATAAATTTCATGTTTGTTTTAAAAGTAGTCTTTTAAAATACAATCACAGAATACAGTTGGTAAAAGAAATACTACTGAGTGCTGGAGCATATATTTCCTTTAATTCTTGCTATCCAAATATATGGATATTAGTGACAGTCAACACAAGAGTGGGCAGGGAATCACACAAACCCTTCCTCAGCTCAGAAAGATGCTGTTAGTCGCCACCTTCCCGCTGAAATCAGCCAGCAGCAGGAGTGCACCTCTTCTGCTGCACCATACGGACAAATAGCTCCGCTCAGCTGAGGTTGGAGCCAGCCCTTTTGACTTTCAGTTGAGATACCCTGGAAGAGCAGAGCTTGCTTAGCTACCCACCAGTTTCAGCTGTGAGCATTCAGTGGGCAGCACCAGTTCCCAGCTGAATCCTGGATCCAATTCCACCCTTTTCCTGTGGTCTGTCCAGGCCAAAATCAGCAAGAATATGTTACTGTTGCTGGGTAAATCATGCTTTCATAAATCAGTATAACATCTGATTGTTGAGGAGAGAAACATACATCTGAGTTACTTTACTATTATTACAGCCCAAGTAAGGTTAGTTTCTGTAGAAAGAGAAATAGAATCAAACTCATCCTCATTGCACAGGTGGGATTATGACAAGGCAATACAGACAAGTTGGGATGAGAGATAATAGGTAGCTGTGTAAATTTGCGTTTGTGTAACCGCTGCAGTGGTAATGCCAGTTGCCAGCATCAGTCCTGGCTATCACCATGGAGTTTGACTTTGGGAGGGCTTTGAGACAATGTAAAACTGATAAATGGGTGAAATCCCCTGGAAATCACCTTTTTGCTGGATGAAGACTACATGAACTTATCTGTGTAAAATTAATGGTGATTTTTTAGCTATTATGACAGCATCATAAGATCAAGCCTTGTGGTATGGATACCACAAGAATAACAACTCCAATATCAGAGGAGTTCATTTCATTCATTGTTTATAACAAGCTTAAGGTAAAGTTTAAGATACAAAATATTGTTCTGTATCCCTTATTAATTTTAAATCATTAATAAATACAGTAAAAAATACATAAGGGAGTTGTTTCCAGGATGAAGTGCACAGAATTATTTTTCAAGCTGCTAATACTGAATGCGTACTTGTGCCCTCATTCTTAGAGCATATTTAATCAAATTGTGAATATCAGCTCAAACCCAAAGGGCATATAAGTGTTATGTTCCTAAGATTGAATTTTACATATTCTATTTTTAGTTATCTAGTTATGCCTATGCTGTAAATTGCGCTTTGTATGAACTTCTGTTCAGAATGATCACATATGGGACCATAAAATTAGTCAAGATGCTCTGCTGAATGAGAAACATTCCCTCCTGCATTGTCTTTTGATTAAGGGGCAATTGAACCATTGATAAAAATATAAAAAGAAAATAATATCTCTGCTTGGGATAAAAGATTTGAATTGCCCTGAGAAATGAAACACAAATTATTCCAACTGAACAATAGCATCATTAAATATAGTTCTTTTTGATGCTTTCCAAGGATTAAGTTACTGGCTGAGCTGATTTTTGCATTCCATTAGCTTCAGAGCAACTTTAATGGTGCTTTTATACTGTTTATGTGAAGCTGTTCTCCAGAAAACCTTTCTTTTCCAGTATTCATGTTTTAGATAGCTTTCCCACGTAGAAGTAAAAATTAGACATTTTTGCATGTGAGTTGTGATGAGGGCTCTGAAGCTCCAAAATCTCTTCCTCCCAAAACAAAATTTGTGTTTTAGGAATACTTTAATTGCGGTTGGAGCCAAAGTACATCGATCTTGAACATCATGGAGCAATAATGAAAGAAGAGACTCCAGATACCAAAACCGGTGATTTGAACTCTTCTGCTGAGCTCTTGCTTCCATAAATTAAGTTTTAATTAGAAAAGTATTTCTTCTTCCTCTAATTTTCTGAAAACTGTCAGAGGGCATAAGTGACACGCTTGCTGGATGGGTATAATGTGTTCTTATTAAGAAGAGATCACAATTAGTATTTAGCTGAGTGATTCTCAGCACCGGTGGAAAAGACCCAGCTGAACCCATTACTGTTGGGCTCTAACGCAGGCATTTCATTTGGTTCTTGATCGGTGCCCAGGGAGCAAAGAAGCTTCTTGTGCCTGTATTAGGTGAGATCTGGGTCTGCATCTGGAGGAGTGTTTTCAGTTCTGAGGAGCTGGAGTATCGTTTTACTGCGTTTGCACAGTGTGTGGCAGGATGTAGTGACACAGTTTAACCCATGATCTCGAAGGAAAAAAGACAGAGATGTCACAGGGAAGTGCAAAACATTGACTTCACGCAATCACAGAAGCTCCTTGCACAGCTTCTGCCAGCTTAGGAAATGAAGTAGACATATGTAAGTCTGTGTGTTAGTAAAGATTAGACAAGTAATGAATGTGACCTTGTAAAACTTTTGGAACAAAAAGGCCTCTATTGGATAAAACCGAAAGGGGTGAATGAAGCAAAAAAGAGAAAAAAAGAATGTAGACAGAACAGAGAAAACAATGTTGCCTGTTAATTGCATGGCAGAAGAACAATATTATATGATATTATAACATCTCTCTAAGAAAATAGTGAAGTTACCAAGGTTACTGCCAGCGCCCAGATTCCAACCACATTCCTACCACAGCCCTAGATGAGGCAGGGTCTTCACCATACGCTCAGACAGACCTCTCCTCACAAGTCTGCAGGGGTGGCTTCGGGGGCCCCGAATAATGTTCCCTGAGAGGGCTTTTTTGTGGGGTAGAGCGATGGTTCCCCTCCATGGGAGAGCGAAGCTGCGAACGCAGGCTGGCGGCAGGGCTGTACAGCAGTGGAATGGAGCTGTGACATAGACTCAGCCATCAAGATTTACTAGGAGAGAAAGAAAGGTGTTAATTCACCTTCTTGCTTTGTGTAATTACTTTTTCTCAAATATATAATGAAAAGTCTTATTTTAATGAGTGGAATAAAATTTCTAATTTCTTTATACTGAGAGGGTTTCAAGACATTTTGGCACAGCATTTTACTGTGAAGAATAAATAGTTCTTCTGACTGATTATCTGATGCAGAATACTGGAATGAATGCACTTCGTGCTCTTGGAGAAAAGGGCTTTGAGGGAGGCTGGCAGAGCAGGCAGGTAACCCATAATATATGAGAACCATAAGAAGAAATTACATCCTGCACAACAGCTGCTTTGCAAGAAGAGATGAAAATCTCCTGTGGGTATTGAGAACATGGATGAAGTAGCCAGGTGAAGGGTTCTTTTTTTTGTGAGGAATATATTTGCATCCAAAAGAAGTACAGCTATCTGGGTTGTTGGGAGACATAACGTTCCTGTCAGAAATGGTCTTTAAAAATGTATGCAAAGTACAAAATACACTTCTCTCTTAAAGATTTTTTTCCTTAAAAAATCATATTTAAAGACTGCATTTCATTTATGAAATACTTGAGTTAATCTTGTCTATTTTTTTAACTGGATGAAAAAAAAAATTGTCTCAAGACTGGTATGTAAGTACACACACATTGTTTAGCCAACAGAAAATTACTGTCATTTCCTTTCACCTTTCATAATTTCATCACTTTCAATATAGTAAAGGCCTCCTTGAAAACAGCTTCAAAGTTGTTTTGGGGAATGTGGATATTTGGAAGTTTCACAAAAATATCTCCAACAGTATTTTCTTTAAATCTTTTTAATAGTCTTTTGTAAGCATTTTCTCAGAATAAGTTAGGAAGCAAAAAACCAACCTATAGTGTGCATGGTATTTACTGTGTAAATAATAATTACTAGAGATAATAGATGATGTAGTTAATTGTCTCTGCTTTTAGGAACGGTAATTAGCAGAGGGTATTGATCTTCACACATCACTTACCATTGAAATTTTATATAATAAGAGGTACAAATATAGCTTTTCTTACTAAATTAGCTACTGAGTTAATTGAAATAACTGTGTTTAGAGAAGATATTTGAATGTGTAAAGCATAGGACACGTTATTATCCATCCCAATCATGCGCTTTCTGCCATCAGGGTGCAGGGGCTTTGTCTTGCTAGCAAAAAGCTTTCCTTTAATCAAGTCTTCTTTCTGAGGGTTGTACGTGAGGAGTAGAATGGAATCAGCTGCCCAGAAGCCTCTTGGCAGTTGGGATGGATTTACCTAAGCAAAGAGGGATTAGGGAGACCAGAGCAGGGCCACCCTGTGAATCTGCTGTTGACGTTGTGATACTGTCTGGGAGGCTGCTCGGTTTCCCTAGTGGCCGGGCTTTCAGAGGCACGGCGGGTTTCCCCACAGCGTGGCAGAAATGTTATAGGTAGAGAAGGTGAGAGAAATGCGCTCGGAGATAGTTCTTTCTCTGAAGTTCTCATTATACAGTAAACTGCAATTGTAAATGAACTTTTCCCTTGTTCCTGGTCTCCTTTTCTGCCCAAAAAAGGGGTGATGGTCCTGCCTCAGCAACAAATGAACAAAGGAAGAGAAGATGGATAAATAAAACAATCCTGCACTGTAGAATGTAGCATGAAAAATTATTCCCATGCTAGCTAAAAGTTTATGATCAAGTTAAATGGTATTTCTTTATTTTCTTTCTTCGTGTGACAGAAAACAAGGTAATAATAACCTCCTTCATACTGGCCGCCTTTGCCTTCACAGTTTGGCAATTGGAGATTCCATTTATTCCCATTGGAATAAATAATTACTGCAAGATTATAAACAGGACTGACAGTCACTTACTTGGAAGCTTTCTGTTACCATAATATCATTTACCACATTAGCTTTTTATTTTTCCTGCTTACTCGTATGAAAATGAGTAAATTGATTTTTATCTTGCTATAATGCAACAACTAGCTTCTACTATTGCCTTGCATAGGATTTTCTTTTATGTTATTTATCTTACTTTCATGTTCATATTTTCCACTCATCTCATACTGGAATAAGATGATTCACTTATAGGAGTAACTTCCAGCGATTTCCAAATACACATGTTGATGACTGCAGGCTTTAAAAGTCACGTTTTCGATAAGGTATTCCAAAGTGGTCCTGTCTAGATATATAAATACAGCTTATTGTTGTCTGATTATTTTTAGGACTTTTTTTTTAAGTATGTTGACACAATGAATGATTTTAATACATACTTCTTTTCAAGCCCGTGATAACCTCCTGAGTTAAAGTCATCACACTTTGGAGCTGCTTGATATGTGAGTTAGAATTTAGTGTTAACACTTTGTAGGGGATATTTTCGGGGAGCTGTTTTCCTGATGGGAGCTTTTGTTTTCACATGAGTGGGTGTAAACCACTTACTTCAGGCACATCTNNNTAGGTTTTCTTTGTGTTCTCTACCATCAGGAGCAGGAAGATAATCATTTCAAATGCGATAATTTAGCACCGATTTTATAGAAAATGGTAGTGGTTTTATAATCAAACAAAGATACACAAACAAGCTTATTAGAAAACAATGCGATGGGTGAATCACCTCATAATGAAATATGACATTAATTTTCTTTCAGATACATGTTCCATAATACCTAATATATATTATATAGTTTTTAATAAGTTTTCTTTTTACTCTCACAACTCCAATGTGTTTTATTCCTCTGGGGGAGGAACCCAATCCAAAAACCCCCTCAACTGGTACAATGCCTGAAATATCACAGATCAGCAATGAAGTATATGACAGAAACATCTCACTAATTTCAGAGCGATAAACGTGCAGGACTTACTTTACATTCTTGAAAAAGACTTTAAATTGACTTGGCATTGTTATTATTTGTGAATTAAATTGCACATAAGATTTATATTTTTTCTAATGTAAGCAAAATATTATTTTTTCTTTTCGAGTCACAGTTAGTCCTAGAAAGTTGGCATTAAATACACAGTGAGTAAAAACCTATCCTTCAAATTCTAGTTCCTGCTTTCTCCTGTAGGAAGCCCCCACTACTGATCTTTCTTTCAAGCTTCCAGTTTTCTCTGCTTGTACGTGAAGCTCTTGGCTCCTGTGCATTCCAATCAATCATATTTCTGTGTTATTTACAAGCGAGGGTGGGAAGATATCCAAAAATGATGGCCTTTCTGCTTTTAGAAATGGTGCCAGATAAGCCGGAAAAATCTCTGGAATGGATGGGGTTCTGCAATCTGTAACCACAGATTCTGAGCAAACTGAACGGGGCACCGACTTCTCAAAGGCATCTGACTTTGATGGATCTGATTTCTCAGGGGCCTGTGCCTTTGGTGGACGGGAGGCAGAAGGCGTCCGTTGCATAAAACCATTTTCCCAGCTGGAGTCTAACAGAGGGAACAGAAAATTTTCAAAGGAAAGGTTACTGGAGTATTTTAATGGAGTCAAAACTATACTGTTCCTTAGCAAAGCTAAAGAAATGACAGACCTGTTCTGGCAGACACTTTGCGTGGAAAAGTTAAGCTTCTAGAAGGAAGTTTTAAACATTCTGGACAACCTTAAGAAGTACTACTGCAAACCTGTCTCACCTGTGTAAGTGCAGACACACAGAGCAAGTGTACAGCTGGCTGCTGGCAGGTCTTCATGGAGACACTGCACATCTCATCCATCTGAAATTCTGAAGGAGTGTTGGGCAGTAGAGGTAGCTCAGCGTTCATAATGCTGAATGAAAGTATTGAGCAAAGTAAAAGTTCCCCAGTGTATTTCTTATGCCATTGTTACTTCTTCTGTGGTGTCTACTTATTCAAGTGAGCAGAGAATTAAGATACCTTATGTTTCACTCCAGAGGAGAAGGGTTGACAGTGCTCAGTGCTGGTTTTCCAGGGCTATATATTTGCAAGAGGTGAGAGACAAGTTTTTCTGGGAGAATTTTCCTGTAAAGGAGGACAGGATGTTCAACCTCTCTATCATTCCTGTCCCGTTTCCTTCCGAATGAATAATCAGATAAAAACTGTCTGCAATCTCACAGTCTGGTGTTCTGCCCAGAGAAGCATCGTTCTTAGCACCCTGATGAGGAGAGGGACTGGCCAAAGGACTGAATTTATAATACATTTCAAACATTACCCCACCAATCATGGAAAAAAAATCCCTCTGAGAAAATATTAGTGTAAGTATTGCTCTAACGTATCATATACACTTGAGGTCATGTATTTGTCTCCCACCCCCCAAAAAAACCCCTAACTAACCAAAACCAATTTAAAAATAATTTCAGCTGGTAGATGCTAGTATAGATTTAAAGAGAAGTACATTGTGTATGATAAGTGAAATAGTTGCTGTTAGTGCTTTTTAGAATCATTTAGAAATGGCCACTTGAAGAACAGTTTGCCTTACCCTGGAAATGAGTACTATTAACAGAGAAGACCTATAATTATGATGGCCTATAATCAGTAGCTTAAGTCACGTGAAAAAACTTCCTTTTATGTTTCACGTGGCTAGATTTGCTTTGCACTTACTAAATTTAGCTCCTTAAACTATACAAAATGTAATTGTGCTGAAAGGTAGTGAGTATTAAGACTGATTTTTGATTTATCTAGAAAGACTTTCTGTCTTTCTAGAAATGTAGTTTTCATCAGATATATTTAGTAGAAAAGCAGACAATCCAAAGTATTGCTAAGTTTTGTGCAAATGAAGACTGTTTGCACAGATCAGCTACATGTAAATACTGTTTCTTCTGTTGAAATTCGGGCTTTTGATGTGCACAGGCAAAGGCCATGCATTTTCTGTTATTTAATGGAATGATTAAACTCTTGTACAGTATGATGATTATCACAGTACGCATTTTCCAGATAGTGGCACTCTTTGGGTTTGGGTTTTTTTCCCCAATTCACTACCCTAAAATGATGATTTAATGTCTACAGTGCACTACAAGAAGTCCAGTTCTAATTAGTAAAAAGCGTAGAGAAGGTTATGCAAATTAACACGAGAGTTGGTATATTTAGCTAATGTGGAATAGACGGTGTGTGTGTCACAACTTTGTGGCTGAAATCCCTGTACACTGGCGAGTAGAGAGTGTGCATGAGAAGTAATCCACTTCTAGTAGAGGTGTTTTTAAAATATGTGTTGTTAAGAAAGTTAATTGAAAGTGAGGAAGGTTACGTAACTAATTTTGATGATAACTTGTTCAGAAACATTGAGTAAGGTTTTCAGAGGCAACCTTGGTGAGAGAAAGTCTTGAGACGGTAGGGAGGGAACTGTTGATAGGTGACTAGAGCGTGTATTAGAGTGACCCAAAGGACATTTTCCAAATGTGCAATTCCTAGTTAGATCACTGCTATAACTAAAGAAAATGTATCTCTGTTTCCTCAAATCTCAAAGTTGAGGTTTCAGCCCTAAAATACATGCATTAGTCCTTATAATATTGGCAAAAACATGTAAATCCGTAGTATTGGTTCTAATTTGGAAACACACGTTTTAAACTGCAGACATTGCCTTGAAATTAAATTCAGTTTGTCTCCTGTCTCTGTTTTCTGTGTCTGCAACACTCATTAAGCCAGTCTAATATCAGCATGCAGTAAAACCTCCATTTAATAGATCTAAAACAAGGTAGCAGATGTTTGGGTTGTCGTTATGGAGGTACCAATTAAAATTCTGCAATTAAGTGCAGTTTCTCTTTTGCACTTCAAGAAAAATGTTCAGCTCATTTGTTGTTCTCAAAAATACAGCAAGCTTTTGCCAAATATACGGAACAAATTATCAGAAAGTTATAAAATCATTAATCTGTTCTTAATTTTAATTAATTTGGTTTAGAAACGTCACATTTGTCACTGGTCTGTGTTCAGTTCTGACGACACTTAATAGGGGCGAAACATGCTCTTGCTTATTTCTTTATAGCTTGCTTTAACTCAAACCTTGTACTTAGACTATATTTAAAGTAAATTGGTTGTTAATTAAAGTAAGATAATAACAATTGCTATGTCTAATTATTTTGATTATATAGGTTACTTGTCAACAGTTCTTGTTGCACTTAAACAAAGTACTAGTATAAATCTAACAATTGCCAGTGAATTCCCTGTGAATGTAACTGCAGACATTTTTAGTGTCCAAATTTGGAAATGGAATACATTCTTTTCAAAATTTGAGATCCAAACTGTCATTAAATGATACATTATAATGGAACATATGAATGGTGTTGATCAATAACAATAGGGAAGTCCCCACATACAGAGGAATAGCATCTTATACTATAACAAAAATACCAAGACACTTCTGGGAAAAATGTGGAGAAAAATCTGCTTCTGTAAAACTCATTTTAATCTAATCTGGAAACTCTAAGGCTGGAGTATCCTAATCACACCTACAATTAATCAGTGGTGTCATAACAAGCAGAGTTCATTTAAAGTGGAGTACTAATGTACCTCTGTTAAAATTCAGCCACGAAGTTTGTCATTTTGAATTGAGAGATTTTTTTAAAGTTATTTTTATTTTTTAAATTAAATGACACCCAGCCTTCTATTTTAATAATTTCAATCTTGAAATGTAGTCTATTTACTACAAAAGGAAAAAGCTCAAATTAGAGAACCAAAATGGATTAGGAGATGAAAAGGAATAGCTCGTGTGTCTTTTGATCACAAAGTTGCAAATGAACTATAATGTATAAATATAACATACATGTCTATGCATGGTTCCTTAGAATAAGTACTGTTAGTTACATGTGCAGGACTTTATGAAAAGTTGTTATTAATTTTAAAAATTTATAAGTTAATGTATAATTTGAAATCAGAAATCCTTACTCTGGGCCCAATTAAATTAATTACAGAGATAAGTGTAGTTAAATTTAGCTTTGTTAACTACCTCAAATATTGCTTCTGTGATCACTATCCCACTTTCACTCTGGTTGTAATGCTGAAGGAAATACCAATTTTTGTTCAAATTACTTCTAACAAGTTCTTTGTATCTAGGAGTAATATTTTCTTATGAATAGTGCTAATTGCTCATATGTGTGAACATTTGTCGTGTCTGAAAATTTAGGCACAGAGAGTGTAAATGTTTTGTCTTTATTTTTAACTTGTATCCTCCGTTCTTGAGAGTGAATTGAAAACATGGTGAAGAAAATCCAAAGGACTAGAAAAGTGGACAGTGAGGTAGACTGAAACCTGGCTGAACTCTGGTCTCAGGGGGTGGTGACAACACAGTCCAGCTGGAACCCCATCCCTGACGGGGTATCCCAGTGATCAGAAAGGGGGGCCAGCTCTGGTTCACCTCGTTAATGATCTGGGTGATGGGGCTGAGCGCCTGACATGCAAGGCGGAGGTTGCAAAAACTGGGATTGTTTGGTCTGGAGAAGAGAATCTTATCAATGAAGACCTTATCAATGTGTGTTAGTACCTGATGGGAGGGGAAAAAGAAGGTGGAGCCAGACTCTTCTCAGTGATGCTCGGTGAAAGGCAAAAAGGAAGTGGGAGGAAATTGAAACAGGAAATGCCATTTAAACATGAGAAAAAACATTTTTCTGTCAGGGTGGTCAAACATTGGCAGAGGTCACCTAGAGAGATTGTGGAGTCTCCCTCCCTGGAGGTCTTCAAACCCCAGCTGGACCTGAGCAACCTGCTGTAGTTGGACAGGACTAACATATCCATCTTCTACCTTTAACTAGTTAGAAGAAACAATTTTTGCGGTAGTATTTTTGGCCTTATCCTGTTATTATTCAAATGAATCAAAGGTAAATTTGTCCTTCAAACTGAAAGGGTAACTTAATTATTTGCTATTAAAATTAAGGGCAAAGTATTATCTCTCTTTGGGTGTAAAAATAGGTAACAGTCAATGAGAGAGAGAGCAGAGACTGTCACACCAGCCTTTCAGTCTGTTCTTCATGCATGATTTCATCTTCTTTCATAATCACTCTCGGGGGAATTTATGGATAGTATCATTTTTTCCTTGCTCCTGTTACGTGAGCTGAAACAAGCATGAGTCCGTATTCACTGAGCCACATCACTGCTGCCCTCTTAACTTTGCCTTGTTGATAGGAAATGTCACACTGATACATTGCATAATTACAGCTGGCCCCTTTTTATATGATTATTGCCTTGGTATTATTTGAGGCAACAGGAGATGTTGAAATATGCCATTTTTATATGATGTTATATCTGAATAAGCTTGTATCCATCTCAAGTGCAATGAGAATTACATGGTGCCACAGCATGGCATTAGTTAAACAGGTTGTTGCATCATTTTCAGGTCTGTCTTCAGATAATAGAGAAAACTATTAAATCATTTTCCTTCTAAAAATTAAATAATTACCCTGCATCAGAGCTGATCTGATGCAGGAAGCCTGGATTTGAATATCCTCCAACTGTGGTGGTAGATCTAATTATGCCAGTTGTACCTAATAACTGCATCGTTCTGGCTACCATACAGATATGTTGGTTCTTACACCCTATACAGTAAGGAGTCAGAAATTCCTCTTGCCGATTTCCTGGGAAATTTGAGCAGATCTGACAGTTCAGTGGTTGTTAAATGACAAGAGAGGGGCCTGTGCTGCTGTCGCTGGTGTGAGGAGCCTGCTGCCTGTCAGCTGAAGGGTGCAGCGCGTTGGAGCAGCGGTGGGGAATCTGTTAAACAGCTTCTCCGTTGCTCCCCGGTTCTCACTGAGACGGTGATGTCCTGGTCAGTCTCTAACCATGAGAGATACAGCGGTTATCGTGGTTATAAGTTCCAAAGAGAAAGATCTGGGGGTCCTGGTAGACAGCAAACTGACAATGAGGAAGCAGTGTGCTCTTGTGGCCAGGAAGGCCAATGGAATCCTGTGCTGCATAGGGAAGAGCATGAGCAGTAGGTGGAGAGAGGTCATTCTTCCCCTCTGCTCTGCACTGGGGAGGCCACAACTGGAATCCTGCGTCCAGTTCTGGG
>JAOXJM010000003.1:20502494-20530713 GCA_026413425.1 Tringa solitaria
AAGGCATTGTATACTTCTCATCCTTAGAGAAATTAATATCTAATATTTTCTTCTCTTCAGCCACCAGAAAAAGAGGGTGGCCTGCCTCGCCAGGTGGGCAATAAGACGGAGTGCGGCCTCTTGGGATTTGTCCTGGATTTGAAGCAGGATTATGAGCCAGTTCGGAACCTCATTCCTGAGGAGAAACTCTATAAGGTTTACACATTCAACTCTGTCAGAAAGTCCATGAGTACTGTCATTAAAATGCCAGATGGCAGCTTCCGAATGTACAGCAAAGGAGCTTCTGAAATTGTTCTGAAGAAGTAAGTTCAATGGATTAGTTCCTGTGTTTTTCCAAAACGCAAAACATTCTGACACTAATAAGACGTGGGAATTTCAGTATTTGTAATTTGCTACTCACAGTAGAAATATAAAACACTCTAATAGTGTATATCTTTGGCTTATTATTCTTATCATTGGCTAGCCAAAGAGTTGGGGCTGCATTCAGTAGTTTACAAATGGATTCTTTACATTCAACCCATTTGGGAAATAAGGATTTCTCAATTTCATTGTAAGGTGTCAGCTCACTAATTACATGGGCATTGACGAAATAATGGATGAAGGGCTCCTGGTGTCTCTGTAATAAGTTACAAACAAATTCTCTGATATTTCAGTAGTGAATCTTCTTGTTTAACCTAGAAAATTTACACCAGAAATTTAAAACTTGCCATCAAAAAAAAAAAGATACAAAGAAATGCTTTTCAGCAGTCGTGCAAATAAGAAATCAACTTTAGTTTCTTTTTTTTTTTTTCATAAATAAAAAAGATGTTCCAGGATCCTTAATGCAGCTGGTGAACCTCGTATCTTCAGACCACGTGACCGAGATGAAATGGTGAAGAAAGTGATTGAACCCATGGCCTGTGATGGACTGAGAACTATCTGTGTTGCTTTCCGAGACTTTAACAGCAGCCCAGAGCCTGACTGGGACAACGAAAATGACATTTTATCCGACCTGACTTGCATTTGTGTTGTTGGCATTGAAGACCCAGTAAGGCCAGAGGTAAAGCAAATTCTTACGTTATAAAGCATTTTTCGGAGAACTAAACGTAAATTGAAGTACAGATTTCTTGGAGCTTTTATCTTTCTTTTTTTAAAACTATTTAGTTGTGTGAAAGAAGATGAAAGTGAGCTTTGGAAATAGACTTTACTTGATAAAAATAAACTATTAATCAACTGATATTTAAATAAAGCAAAATAGGGCTTTTTGAACTACAGGACTGAGATGCCTTAACCTTCTCTCAAAGAGCAGCATACAGCAGGACTGATCAGCAGAGGTTTTATGATGCTCCCAGATATTAAAGAATATTTCTTTAAGTAATGTGGTAATGTGGAACTCTGAAAGTAGAGAAAAGATGTGCAGTAATTATAATTGCCGTGATTATAACTGCAACGTGCTCTCTTTCCACAGAAATTGTGTGGTTGCCACTTACTGTCTTAACATTGTAACTGGTGGCTACCCAAGAAAAATGTTTTTAATGTTGTGTTTGGACAAGGAAAAGCTTTGCCATGGAAAGGCTGCAGATTTTGTGGATCCTATATGTAAATGGCTTGTAAAACTATGATGAAAATCTCAACTAAATGGAGAAAATCAGTATTGGGTGTGCAGACTGGAAGCACGTGCCTGCTACTAAACATTAGTACAGTAATACAAAGGGATGATTTAGAGGCAGTAACTTTGTTTCTGACCTATTTATATGGTATTTGATAATTAACATTGACAATGGAGAATTCATTCCATTTTACAGTTTAGAAACAGTGACAGAAGGTGAGTCCCAGGACCACTGAAGATAAAACACAGGCATTTTCAGTCCGTGGCTGCAGCCGCCTGGTGGGATGTGACAGCACCAGCCCCAGCACCTCCTGCAAGTGGGGGGAGCCATTAATCTGCTCCTTTTTTGCTCCAAGAAGTCCCTGAATCAATTCTGCCATTATTTTGGTAGTTGATTAATGACTCTGCTTTGCTTTGGAGTAAGGTCATTGAAATATAACTCAAATTTCTCTTATACAAAAAGAGTGGGTTCTGATGCTGCAAAAATTAAGTAGGTTGGAACCAATCTTTGTGGCTTTTTATTATTCTGTCTCATTTTACGTTATTGCTGGATCTTTTTTTAATCACATCTAAATCTTTGTGTTTGATCCACTGAGAGTTGGTGACAATGCTGGGCATATTAGGAAGTTATTTTTTTTACTAAAACATCCAAGGTATAAATTAATCTGATTTATTTCCCTGAGTCCTCTACAGAGTAGACTTTTGGATACTTCTGATTGCTGTAACTTTGGAAAATAGCATCATATAATTATATCAGGTGCAGGAGCCAACTGCATGACTATGCTTTGTGTGATAATGGACTTTCTTGAGGTTTTTTCAGTATCAAGAAGGTTATATATAAAGTAAATCTTGCTTAGGTGAAAACTATGTGATAAACTCCTTAGCTCTGTAATCATCAGATAAACAGCACTCACTTTATCTGTTGTCAGATGGTCTCTTGCTGCTAATCCATCTGTCCCCACACCTGACGTTGCAAGTCTTTAAAAATATTTAAAAACATTCTTAAAATGTTTTCTCTGCAATGATCCCTTAATGCTGTAGCTCACATATCTGTAAACCCAGGAAGTTTGTAACCATCAGTGACCACTAGAACTGTGACTTAGTCCTCTTTCCCTCATGGAATTGATCCACAATCCGTGCTGTTAGAAAATAGCTGTAAGTCAGGTTACGTGTGGGATGACAGGCTGAGGGAAGGGGTAGCAGTGGGATTTGCAGTTATTATTGAAAATAGCTGCAAACTATCCTTCCATGGGACTAGTATGAGTGTGTTTTAGAAGAGAATTGCTCTCATCTTGTAGGGAATAATTTCTTAGGAGCTTGAGGTAAGAATGAATAGTGTTGCTAAAAATAAAGAGGTCAAGTCTGACTTCTATGTAAAGGATGGAAGAAGATAAAGGCAGGAAAACATTTTATTTCTAGATAATTATTTGAATAATGTATTGAATTTCTTGTAGGTTAACACCAGAGTATGCAGTGACACTTCTTACTGCATTGCAAGACGTTTATAATTTCACAATTTTACCAAATGTTGGACATACCTACGGTTGGTTATTTGGACTTCGGTATTTGGGCTTTTTTGTCCTCCTTGTCCCTTTTGACTATTTGAAGTGGTAATAACATAATGAGAACTTTTAAAACAATGTTTAAACTATTACTGCTCCACACATGGGTAAAAAGCAATAGAAGTACCTTAGGAAAAAAAAAAAGAACCAAAAATCCCCAAGCCAGAACAAAATCAGAAATTTCAGAAAAACTGTCTAGGTATGAAATGTCTGACTTGGTGCAAGTTCTGTTACAGACACCAATGGTGAAATCACCATTGTAGATGCATATAATAAGATGTTGAACTGTTTATTACAGGGGACCTTACTATTTTGTCAGAATTAAGCCCATTTACTAGAGTCACCACTGGAGTGAATTTTCAAAGTGCTTTCTGTAGGGGGAAAAAAGAACCTACAAAAAATAGAAATAATACTGCAACTGCTGTTTTGTTAATATTCTCAGCATTTATAGATATCAGAAATTATTCTGACAGAAATGATAAGTTAGTTAATTCCAATGGAACAATCCAATGTCACCATGCTGGCAGCCTTTAGTTTCCCTTAACTTACAGTCCCGTTTTTCCTGGGGAAAGCTCTGTTTTTATCTTTTCCCTAAGATGGTCGCTGGAGTAAACACGTGCAAAATGGTAACCTGCATGTTTCCACAGAGCTCCTGTGGCACATTGCTCATGTGTATCCTTGGAGTGTAGAAGTACGTGAATACCTGGACCATCACATCAGTGATGTGACGCTAAGCATCATTTCAGAGATGAGAGCTCTGATGATATTGCTATCTGGGAGCTTTCTTGCACTTACATTTCCTTCCCAACATTAAAAGAAACTATTTGGATGAATTATTCAACAGTGACACCCAGCCAACTGACCAGCTTTATCTGGAGTGTAACCACTGGACACCCATGAATTTTGTGTAATTTCTAGGCTAATTCGTTATCAACAGCTGGTTTTATCAAGCACTGAACTGCCTGCTTGATATTTATCTCCTTTTTTGGTGTTTTTTATTTCTTTGATAAATATACAAGAAGAGAACAAATAGGATGATGTCTTGTTCCTGTAGAGATTTCTCTGTTGATTTTGACAGCCTTTCTAGATTGATTTTAATGAGTCTGTACTGGCTTATACTGATTTGCCAGTGTACGCCTACGATCTGTTATTTCTGGGAGATGAACATAAATCACTTCCAAATGTCACTTATTTATTTGTCACCTGATTCCATTAAGATATTCCTGCATTGGATAATCTATGCATTGCATGCATTGGAAGGTTTTCTTTGCAGAGAGAAAATAAACCAGAAAATTTTAAAATGTGTACTTAAGCTCTGCAAAACTGATGGAAAATATCTGCTTCCACTGCCCACTCAGTCTGCCAACACTCTTTCTTCCTTACAGCAATAAAAAAATTTGAACAATATTTTAACTGTAATTACTGTACACAGTATTAAATCAGATACCACCCACCAGCTGTCCAAAAGAATGAGAGAAGAGGAAAACAGAATTATTTCTCTAGTTATATGTGAGTTTGAGATGTATTTGAAACTAGGTTGCCCTCCCATGACCTTGTTTAATAGGACCAGCACTTTACGTGAATAGACTTTTTTTTTCTGTTTGCACTGTAATTTATTTTTCTCCTTCCTGGTTCATCCACTGTGCTGGTTTTACAGATAGTCATCTAAATCTGTCCTATCCCATGCATGAGGGTCACCACAGTTGAAGTAGATACTAAGGGTGTTCCAAATTGGCAAGTGGGATATAGTCAGGATTATTAATGTGGAAAATGGGTAAATCCGGAGTAATTTGCTTAAGTAATAGATCTGATCTGATTGTGTAGCCCCCATAGAAGTCTATTTCATAATGTTAAAAGGCTTCAGGTCCAAATAATTTTTCCAGGATGCAACTTACAGGAAGAATATTCTCAATTAGTAGAAAAGAGGTAATGGGAAGATAAACCTCTGTCCCTTAATTTTTCTCTTGGTTCTGTAATCTGTATTGAGGGAGAGTCATTCTGCAAACAGCACATTCTGTGGGTGCATTCTGAGGGTGGAGGTTTCCTTCGTAGTCATGGGAAAAGCACTAGTCTGATCCTCAATTAGGTGTTAGTTTAGTGAGGTACTTTGGAAAATAGAAGCTTCACAACTGCCTTTATTAAAGATGCAGGAACGTGGTGTGAAACTGTATTTGCTGATTAGAGTAATCATTATCTACAGTATGGTTGAAGGGTGTATAATTTCAGTCTGGTGTGGAGTCGGAGATATAAAGCCTTTTTGGCCCCATGAAATCATTAGAAGCCCAGGGTTTGCCACACTGGATCAGAGCACTGGTTGTCACGTAAAAGGCAATGTCCTGCCCTTGGCAATGTCACATACTTGCGGCTATAGAAGAAATTAAAATATCTAGAAACGCAGAAAATTAACAGCGTGATGTTGTAGATGGTGGCTCATTTTCTTAGTATTTTCTGTACTAATGGGTGAGATTAATCCACTGTAATTGGCATTGAGTTCTACAGTACACTTACATCTATGACAGCGGTTACGATCAGCAAGCTGCGCTGATCTGGCAGTGGAATATAGCGAGGTTTTTGCTATTGTAGCCATTTTGATATCCTTTCTTAAATAGGTTTTTGTTTGGTTTTTAAATTTTTGATAATTATTTTAAAATTAGAATTCATTTCATAATCATATCCTTTGCTTATTAGTTTCTGTAGGAAATAGCTCTATATAGACATTAGTTGACATAATTCATCAGACAATCCCATTACTTTACATAAGTATGTCCTCTGAAGAAGCTCAGCTGGTAATACTGCAGCAATTTGCAGCCAGTGGCCAAGTATACCTGTTTGGGGAATTTATTCAAATATAGTTTATATATGCATTGCAACGATTGAGAGTGTTAGGCAGCACTGCAGAGCAAGCAGCTAGGGACAGGTCTTTGGAGCTATTTTAACTAATGGGGTAACATTCACATTTCCTGGAGGTTTTCTTAGGATCAGTGCCTGCTGTTCAGATGCTTATTGGAGTCATGATCATCTTCTGGGAACATTTTTCCTCTCAGATTGTCACTTGTCTACTAAGTACCTCTCCCCTGCCCCACACATAAGAAACAGTGCAACATATAATTGCTTTATATCTGTCCTTTGCTATCTTCTGCAATAAGGCAGCTCAGTTTCTTGTAGCTCTGTGAAGGGTTTCCAGCTTTTCCATCCTGGGATGCCCTTACCCTCTTCTAGGTAAAAAGAAATGCAGAGAAGTGGTGGTGCACTGAAGGTGTCTGTCTAGGCTGTTCTTGAAGGATTAAACACACTTCTTATTCTTCCACGTCAAATAATAATAATAGGTGGGTTTTTTTTCTTGAAGAAATAATGCTTTCATAATAATGCAGAAGTGTGATGAGATATTCATTGGTTAGAATGATAGTTATTAATAAATTATTAATTATAATATAGCTTTATTATAAATAAATCAATTACTATTAATTATTACTAAATCAATACTATATAGTATTAATTATAAACTATATTATAATTGATTAGTTATTATTTATTAATAATTATCACTCTAAACATAGAGTTAAACTAAGGGAGTCGATTTTTTTCTCCTATCTGAAATTGAACTATAGATATATAGCCTTTCTATAGGTGCTGACTTCATATTCCCAAGTAACTTTATTAAGAGAGCTTTATTTAATTATTAGGAATCAATTTTCTAGCTCTTGCACATTTTAATTACAAAAATGTATTATTTTTTTTAAAAATAAGCTGTATATGATGCCAAGTCCATAGATAGCTTCTCCATTAGTCTCGCGGACCCTGTTACACACTGCATTTTCTCTCATTGGTACGTGTACTCTGCAGCAGGAAAAGTTAGTCTCATGCAGAAAGCAGCATAACTAAAATCATGCTTTGTTTTTACAGTTTCAAAATTTGTAAATTATTCATGAAATTTTAAACTAATATATTTAGGAATTCCTCCTTTTGATATGCATGAATTAGTGTAATAGTGCTAAATTACAGTAATTTTTAAGATAATCTTATTGAAAGGAGAGTTTGGATCAGAAGTCAGATAATTTGCTGTACAAAATACGTGTATTCTCAGTTCATATTTACATGTTTGTTGAGTATGTTATGTTCAATATGCTCTACCTTGGTGCTAAAGGTCAAAAAATTGGCAGAGCACTCCTTTTTATTAAAGTCGGGAGAAGCTTTAGGCAACTGATCTAAAAAACAGTTTGTGTGTTTCTTGATACAAGATTTGCCTTGCCTGTGGTGTAACCTCAATTCCCCAATAGTCAGGTAATTATAATATACCATAACGTCTATGATCTTTTGGTTTTTGCTTCATAAATTTCTTAGCCTCAAAATATTCTGATGGGAAACACCTGACTTACATTTTATCTCTTATCTAGGAATTTTCTTCCCTGTTATATTGCTTTTTAGGTCCCAGAAGCCATAAGGAAGTGTCAGCGAGCTGGAATTACAGTCCGCATGGTCACTGGAGACAACATCAACACAGCACGTGCCATTGCCATAAAATGTGGAATCATTCATCCGGGAGAAGACTTTCTCTGCCTTGAAGGGAAAGAGTTTAACAGAAGGATCCGAAATGAGAAGGGAGAGGTAATTCGTGTACTAAATCTGTATATATTATATGTTATTAAAAAATAGGGAGAACACTGAAATGTTTCTCCTGCGCTGATGTGTGCCTCATATCAGTTAAGGGCCACGTGGAGAGACTCCTACTTCTTTCTCCCGCTAGCCTTTTGCAATTCAAAATTGCATTGCAAATGCAGTCTTTTGAGGATGCAGAGCCACTGTCAGTTTAGTGCTACCAGCCTAACTCAGCACTTTTTAGAACTTTTGCACTAGTCTACAGGAAATCAAATCAAGCACATAGAAAGCAGGTTTGTTAACAAAGGGAAGGAATTCAACAGAAGTTTGCAGGTCTGTCTCAAAAATGCAATCTGGACTGCGAACCAGCCTCTCTCCTTTCTTATTTAATACGACTTTATCTAATGTACTATTATATCCACTCTAATAATTTGCATAATTTAATCTATTCTTTGGGACATTTTTAACTCTTCGTAACAGATGGAGTTAACACTTGGCTACTGAAGTCAGCTTTATAAAAATAAGCTCTGTGCTGTGTCTTTGTCCATCATTAATGAATGGACACAGTTGTTTACTCCTTGCATCGCCTGATGGAATCCTTTGTCCTTGTTAGTATCAGTACGTGGAGAAAATTCTGCCATTATTGGTGCCAAAATAAGGTGAAGAATTTGGATTTAAATGTAGACTAGAACAACACAGTTTTACTTATAGACATGTTTGATCAGCTTTAAGAAATTCCACTATCCTCTATTTGGAGGATAGTGGAATCTCTTTATCCTCTATCATGATTCTGAGTGAAATTATCCATAAAGGAGCTAAGAAAGGCTGCTGAGATACCGTGCAAATTTACCAATGTCAGCCAACAGCTGAGCGCTGGCAGGAGTAAACTGCGTGTTTTGACCTCGCCTTCATTTGGAGCCCTGATGACTGTTGTAATTTTTCTGTGCTTTCGAAGAAAAGCTGCAGATCTGAGTAGTGAAGTGAATCATCTGACACATGGACACAAATCTATTTTGCTAATCACAGGCTAACAGTTTTACTCTTTGGGGTTGTTTTTTTTTTCTTGTGTTTCTCACCTCCAGATTGAGCAAGAGCGGATTGACAAAATCTGGCCAAAGCTTCGAGTGCTCGCTCGCTCATCTCCCACAGACAAGCACACTCTGGTAAAAGGTGCGTGCAGACTACCTTCATTTGTGTGTAATTAATGGCACAGTTACTAAATTACGTTCAGCACACTGTCGGGAGCGTAAAAATTTTACTATTACAAACATATCTGAGTTTTTACCTTTAATGGCACATTTATGCCTAACACAGGGAAGTTTTCTGCATAACCACGTCTCTTGTGTTCGCCTTCAAATGAAAAATAATAGGAAACTGGTTGGCAGGAATAACAGAAATACCAATAAGATGTCTAGCAAGAAGATGTGGGCAATCTCATACTTGCCTTGTGACTTTTAATTGGACTAGAGCGAGGCTCTAGCTGGGAAGGGAAAACGTGTTTTTGCCGGTCAGAAAGAAAATATTGTTGAGAAATAGGTTGTTCTTCATATAAACAAGAGGGGGCATAGATTTTGCAGTCTTTTCTATACCTCTTTGTGAAGAAAACAGGAACAAGGTCACTTAGAGTAAACTGAGTCACTCAAGTGCATCGGTTCTCCCACAATTATTTCTAAAGAGTATTCCAAGGTAAAAAAAACTTTCCATGTTACAATAGCAGTTGTTGGAGATTGTCCTAGTTAAGGACCTGCCCTCTTCAGCATTACATGAATGGAGGTACATATTTTAAGCCAATGCCATTGTCCCATATGGTCTCTAATTGTATGATTTGCATTGGCTTGCTTTAGATTTCTGGTGGTATTTTTAGCCTGGTTTTGTCCTATACAAATTATCTTCTCTTGCCATACTGTCTGCAGATGGAATGCTCTATAAAAGAGGGATTTGTTTGCAGTTTTCTTTATAAAGCATTTTTCCTATCTGTAACTCGCGCTTCTTGATGACTTCAAATCTTGTTCTGTCGAATTCAAAGCTCACACTTAAAAGACCGCTGATGAAATCAGAGAATTTCTGATCAGGAGTAACATCATTTCTGGCCGTGATAAGACGGGGCGGCAGCGCAGGCAGGAGCCCCATCGGCAATGGCTGTGTTTACTGGCTTCCTGATGAAGAATAAACTGGATTATTTTGCTAAGGCCCTAGAAAGTCAGGAGAGACTCTTCTTAGCAGTTCTTAGAGGAGCTAAGATAAGATCAGCTAATCAGATACATGTTTTCAGCTTGTTGACTACTTAAATAATTATTCACATTCATGTAGGAAACCATTTCTGGGTCTGTCCTTTTGCTATGGCAAGGTTTTATGGATATGACTGCATTATGTGACTGATTAAAAAGGCTTTAGGGCACTATGTAATTTTTTTAAATGACTTTAGAGCAAAAGTTTTATAATGTACATAATATATTAGTACAGTGGTTCATTTTTATAAACAATTTGCATATTTTGGGGGTGTGTGCTCAAAGAGATTTTACCAATAGGTGTTGATGATTGAAAACGTTTGGAGACGACTGGTTTGGACAACATAGTTATTTGCTCCATAGGGCAGTATTAAAGCAGCACAAAGTTAGCTGAGGTCTCCTCCCGTCCCTGGGGCATATGAAATATTATCTTGTAGCTCGTAGAGGCCATGACTTGTACAGCCTAATAGTTTATTTGTTTCAGAAACACACAACAATTTGTGTTTCATTAAGTGGATTAAATAAGTCCCTGGGGAGTACTCATTTGAGTCATTCAGGGTTTTCCCTTAAGAGGAAAATGAAACCTTTGCCAGCGAAAATGAAATCAATAGAGAGCTAAAGAAAAATAAGCTACAAATTATTGATGTTTTATAGCACATGCACTTTGACAATCCAGAAGATATTTACAACTACTGAATGCCTTATGCAACTAATACAATTAATGTTTTAAAGATGTGACAAGGTCAAATGATAGAGCAATTAAGTATCTAATAAAGTTGAAAAACAAGTCTGTGGAAAATCATGATGGAATTTTTTAGCTGGTAATACTCCAAGGGCCATTAAAAGTTACAAGAAACTATTTAAATGTTCACTAGTTCTGGGCCTCTTGTTAGAATGTTATGTTTTTCTCAGACACTTGAGGGATCAAGAGGATTTTCTCTTCTTTGATGTATTCTATCTGCTCTAGGGTAAAAATACACATCACAAAATAAACTTTTCTTTATATTTAATTTTTAATGACATACAGCTGCTGAAGGGAAGATTTTTTTTTTTTCTCCTTAACATAGCACAATCCCACCCAGCAAAAGGATCGGTTTTATTTTGCATTTTTGTTTTTTACTACTGCTAAGGGACTAGAGAAAATCATGCTTCAGCATTTCAGGCTGCGCAGACAGTTTCTCTCTTATTTATAGCTTTGAAGTAGAGGTAGATTGGGGGGAAAAAAAAAAGTCAAAATGGTTTATCATCATGAAGTGTTTCAGAGAAACAAAATGTTAGGTATCTCAATCCAACTGAAACACAATTTCTAACGGATTTTATGACATCCATCAATATAATTTCATATTTTTTAGCCTATTTCAAATATAACAAATAAAAATACATATTATTTATACTATAAGTATTATTGCTGAAATACTTCGGTAATGTCATACTGTTCTATTGGAAGCAACTGTTTGGTACTGACAGGAAATATCATCATCTTCTTATCAGAAGATTTAGAGAAAATGAAATAAATTTTCAGGTTATCAGTTAAAAATGCTGTGCTTTCTAATGTGTTTATATTAGGCTGGAATTACTTTTGTGTGACATTAAAACCAACTCTTCTATTCTCATGTAAGACTCATTTGTTAACAAACAGAAGAAAATATATTTATTAATTATCCTTAATTACTAAATTATTTCCGATACTATTCCATGGGATGGTATTATATTCATGACCTCGTTAACGTGGACATGCCATAAGACGAGGTAGAATAATAAAAATAAAGAGTGTACTAACTGAAATTCCAAACTTAAATATCAGCATGTTGCAAATTGCAAGTGTTTTGTATTTCCATTTGAGAGAAAAATTTAATATTTATTTTTATTCACATTCACATGAAGAAATATTGGCCTGTTCCAGAGTGTAAAAGGTCAGCTTTAACCAATGCTTCCCTGAAGCGGTGAACATAGAAATAGTTTGAAGGAAGTAGGAGGTTCACTGCCTTTGAATCTCAAGTTTTATCCTCTCTAAATACCACTTGGGTCTCTGCGGTCTGTGTTAAGTGTATCTCTGTGGGAGGCACCGATGCCTTCAAGGGTCCTCTTTAGTGTTTCAGTCTTATAATATAAAGCATGTTGGTGGTACGTGCTCAGTACAGAAATCTGTGTGTTTTAGCCATGTTCTTCTCTGCCATTCTAATAACATAAACTTTGTGGAGCACTATTCACTTAACAATTACCAGTGCTGTCTGTAATGTTATATATAACACTTTTACATTAACCTTTAAAGCTGGATTCCTGCACATACTTAAGTATGTAACTAAAGTGAATTTAAATTTTCTTTTTCAGACAGACATTCTAAATTCTTGTTAATTAACATCGAGATTCAAAAAGCTTGGAAGTATTAAAAACTAATCTGAACAGGATTGCATTTCTCTATGTTTAGCTTGTCAAAGAAATGTCAGTATGTATACGCATATCGAGTGATCAGCTTTCCTGCATCAGTAACACCTGAATTGGTGTGCATCTGTGAAATGCTCTACTGTACCTAAGTTTTTCCCAACTGCCTGTTTTGAGTTAATCAGTTGAGATGAAAGGAAATACCTATGTCAGGAATTTTTCTTTCCCAGAACAAGTGGTTTCTTACTGAGGTGACTCTAAGCCTAACAGTGCAATTAAGAATTCTTTAAATAAACCATCATTTGTTCTGCAATAAAGGGGCAACTTGAAGCTACACTTGATGGTTTTGATCTGAGTCAAGCTACCTACAGGTAGCTTCTTGTAAAATAAATGGGAGACATGTTGTTGGTTAATATTTATATATTACCCTGAGTGGATTTGATTTAATGTTTGCTTAATGTTAGATGGGAGGAAGGTGGGAGGTATAGGATATATTTCACTTTGAGCTGTGTATGCAGTGCTGGTACCTTTTATAGCAAGCTTGAGCATACAGTGCCCCTATGGACAGCTATACATAGTTGTTTAAATATGGTCTTTTCCCTCATCAGAAACAAGCTGCTTGCTCTGAAAAACTTATGCCTTATGTAAGCTCCATGACTCCTCCCCGGATTCCTGCAGCATCAGCGGAATCAGTGTGTGGAACGTGCTGTAATGTTATGCTCTAGGTGTATTCCTCTGGATAAAATGCTTTTTGACAGAGGAAAGTCATGGCCAAACAGCTCAATACGAGGGAGCAGAGGGAGCAAAGGCTCTTTCGGGAGGATGCTTTGCTGAGTTTTAGGAAATCCCCTGCTATACCTTTGCAGACCTGTTTTTATTAAAATAACTGCATGTAAGTATTCAACCAGAGTAAAGCGGTCTATTTTGAAGACGTTTCCTGGCTGTTTGACATGACTAATTAATACTGAAGCAGGCATTTCATTATGGGCAGTCTGTCAGGTCATGCCCTTATTCACATTTTTCACTGATGATTGAAGGGCTTGCTCTCCACAGCTCTGGATTGCAGAGGAATAACCCTTCCTAAGCATCCCTCTTCTCTTTGGTCTCCTTACGTGTTTGTAAAATCTATACAGACATATTACTCAACACTGAAGCAAATTCTTGAGGTGAAACCTTGTCACAACTATTAACAGAATTGTATCAAAGAAAGAAAAAAGAACCAAAAACTAAAAGAAATGTGGTTAGGAAGGAGGGAAGTGCTGGAAAGAAGAGAATCATTCAGAAATGTGAGGAAGGGAGGAGGAGGAACAGATTAAAAGGAGCGTGCAGAAGTCAGGGAGCCTAAGTATAGCTATGATAAATCCTCTGAATCCCAAATAATCACTACTGCTCCATTTTAGAAATTTGCCTGAGGTACAAATGAAAGTTTCCGCAAAGATCTTCTCTATTCCTATGAATAGCACTGAAGTCCATCCACGTGCTATTGCACAACACACTGACATCTTTCTGGTGACACTGGCAGTGGTCACGGCGATGAGGTGTGGGGCTGAGATGGTGATGACAACCAAGACCATTTTATCTTTGTTTTTCCATGACTGCTGATTGTGCAGTTCTGTGCTTCTGGAGGGTGTTGGGCTTATCCCAGCTGCATAGTTTGTTTTTAGGGACAAAAACGACTACTAAAGCTTGGGAATGACTTAGCTGCATCCAGCAGTTGGCTGGCGCAGGGCAGTTGGGTCGTGTAGTCATTGACCTTAGAGCACTATCTACTGGGAGCTCATTTGTTAGAGCCTTTTCAACCTGAGATGGGTTGTGCTCCCACTTGGAATCCATTTGTGAGAGGATGCTGTCTACCTGTTTGGAGCAGTTAATACCACCATGTGTCAGAGGTTTTAACGAATTTTTTCAGAAGCTTAAACTATTAATTTAACATCAAAGGGTGTGTTAATAACAAGAAGGGAAGGCCAAGATAAATGCTTTTAACAGTAATGGCAGCTGATGTTCCTGTTTATTTAGGAATAGCAAAGGCAAATCACCCCAACAAATTGAAAGCTCTAATTATAAGATCTTATCAGAGTAATGTGCCAGTTATCTGAGTTCATGCTGCCAATGGAAAGTGAATAGGTCTTTCCCCTGATTTTTTTAAGACTGAAAAATAGAGGAGGCTAACTGCTTCCATACTGCTCTGCAATCTTCTGGGTGTCTGATAAGCCTGAACCTTGCCAAGAGGCAGCTATTGCTCTGTAATCTGCAATTTCCTATTTCTGGATAGTTATCTGATATGTGAGTTATTTTTTTCCAGAGCAGAATGAAAGCTTTTCACACAGGGTAGGTTTTGATAATTGTTTTTAGAGGATATGACTTCGTGCAAAATGTGTTAGCAAAAGGGATTTTGTCAATTCCCCCCTATAAGTTATTAATATGGAGAGGTGTTCTTGTATCCTAGACAACAATCCTGTGTTCTGAACTCATATTCAAATGGACTCTGACATGGCAATAAAAACATGAGTTTTCATTCTATTAAAAACCAGGGATTCTTCTGTAATCTTAGAAAAATTCTTTATTCTTTTCCTTACTTTCCTCATCTGCGTAAGTGGAAAATACTTCCCTGCAGGGTCGTTGTGTGAAACATGATTCACCAAGTGAAAAGTGCTTTTTTTCCTCAAATTATGTCAAAATGAAAGTAGAAATTATTTTATGTTTATTTATTAAAATGCTTGGCTTCAAAATTTAAAGAATTATTTTGTATCTTCTTAATCATTGTTTGGCAGAATTGAACATGTCTGTTAAATTGCTAATTTGGCTCCAACTAAATAAAATTATTCAGTGGCATTTGTTATCTTTAGGTTAAACTGATTGCCAGAAGGCATCCCAGTAAAGCAGATATTGCAGTTCAGTCCCAGTTTAGGAGAGCTTTAAGCATGAACTTAAAGTCTTTGGCAAATCCTTTCCATGATCAGAGAGCTGGGCTGAAATGGGTTTACTGTGACACATAATTTTAAATCATAGAAATCTTTGAAAAGAACATAAAGAGCTGAACTCATTCCCTTTCAAGTCTCTGCAACTTTTGTTGATGTTTTGATGATGCAGGATCAGAATTTCCCATGTGAATTCTAGTAGTGATGACACCGCTTTCATCATTATTTTCCTTAAAAACCAACTCTCTTAATCTGTGTAAGACATGTGTGGTATTATGTAGTTTATATTACACAGATCCTGATGTTTTTTTGGAGGAAATTTTATCTTGCTAATTATTTTATATCTACGTATACACACACCTGTGTATTTTCTGCAGGTATTATTGACAGCACACAGGTGGAACAGAGGCAGGTTGTAGCTGTGACTGGTGATGGAACCAACGATGGACCAGCACTTAAAAAAGCTGATGTTGGCTTTGCGATGGTATAATCTTGAGCATATTTACTGATGTTTGGGTCATTATAAATTCACTGTAAGAGGTTTTTCATTCATTAAGTGTTGATAAAGTTGCTTAGTTACTACTTGCCAGTGAAGCAATTTATTGGGAGGGGCGAGTTACATTGCTCCAAATCCTTTAATTTACTATGTTAGATTCAGTGGTATTGCTTGTTATGATACTTTCTCAATATCTTGTCTAATATATTGGCTATACGTGGAATTTTGTGCCACATATATCAATTTTTCTGTATGAAAAAATGATCTCTGTGTTCTTCACAGCAGTGGAGTACTATTTTGCTTTGGTAAAATCCATCACTAATTGTAAAGATGTCTTCCCAATGTACTCTGTCTCTGAAGACATTAATATACTAGACTATATATTAAGATAAATAATTCTAATTTTTGTTAGCAATTCTGTGCATGTATATTAATAAAATATCATCAATGATAAAAATAACTCAGAAGATTGGTAGTCATTAAACTGATAATATAAAACACTTGTAACTATCATCACATGAGTTCCACTGCTGTCTATCAATTCCCTTTTCTGCGTCCTTATTCACTTTCAAAAATAGGCCAAATTAGCTAACTTCCTAGGAAATATAAAATGCAGAATATACTCAACAGTCACTGTTAGTATGCTGGAGCGTCTCTGTATAACTGTGGACTTTGAATGAGTATGAAGATTTTTATTCTGTCTCTGTAATTTCTAGTAGGTAATTTTATTCACAATTAATTTTTTCCAGGGTATTGCCGGAACAGATGTGGCGAAGGAAGCCTCAGATATCATCCTAACAGACGACAATTTCAGTAGCATTGTGAAGGCTGTAATGTGGGGGCGTAATGTCTACGATAGCATCTCCAAGTTCCTGCAGTTCCAGCTCACTGTCAACATTGTGGCTGTGATCGTGGCTTTCACTGGAGCCTGCATTACCCAGGTAAGGGAAACGTCAGGTGTTGCTTAAAGTAGGGAGCCAAATCCCACCGAGATAGGTTTTCTTTTAAATAATGGTGGCTTGGATTCGATTTTTACTTCGTACAACAGAAAGTATGCTTTCTGCAATTCTTCTGAGCATTAAGAGTGTAGCGAGGATCAAGCTGCTAAATGTTAAATAGCTGTTGACACAAGGAAATGTACTAAGTCATCTTCTCCTGGAAGAAAATTACTTTTAGGAGCTGCTAGTTTTTGTGCTGCCTCGATACAGCTCCCTGGTTTTGATTATATATTATTGTCAGGACAGAGCCTGTGAAGATCGGACGAAAAATGTCAAAGACTAGGAGAAGGAAGAGGTATGGGACTTAGGTGACTTTGTCTTTTCCTCTCAGAGTATTTTACTATTAAATATATATTTCTTGATGGATTATGGAATGGGATTATTATTTTCAAGAGAGCAATACTGACACAGAAGTAATCACAGCAGGGGAGCTTTTTTTTCGACTGATAAAATTATTTTGTTGCTTTTAGGCAATTCCTTTTAATTTCAGATGCAAATGACAAAGCAGTTCAATGACATAAATAGTTGGGCTTTGATCTCTTTTTCTCCCTCTACATTAATCCCTCACCACAATCCTGGCGTACATGCAACATGTCTAGGTCTTTTATAAAAAGAATATGTGAAAGGAAAACACGTTTTTTTTCCCTTCAAATTACTGTTTTGATAATAAAATTATGTTTTATTTT
This sequence comes from Tringa solitaria, assembly GCA_026413425.1. Classification (NCBI taxonomy): domain Eukaryota; kingdom Metazoa; phylum Chordata; class Aves; order Charadriiformes; family Scolopacidae; genus Tringa; species Tringa solitaria. Next base: position 20,519,949 of record JAOXJM010000003.1, read on the forward strand.
CCCTGGGAAGGAAACAGGATGTATTTAGTACACTATGAGGTTTCTTTCCTTCATTAGAAAATAGCAAAACATGCAGTTTTCATGCTGTTGCTCCCTAAAATAATGTATATTTCAGATGCTGCAGACAGGTGCTGTTACTAAAAGCCTCCTTTGATGGAGACGCTCTGGGAAAGCTGATGCTTCCCTGCCTTGTGTATCACACAGATGCATGTACCTGGTTCAGCAGGGAAATTTCACCTCATGCACACCTGAGCAAAACCATGAATAAGTCATTAGCTCTGCACCAGGGTAAACTTACATTGTAATCATGGAATTGATACTTGAAACTAGAAACTCAGGTACCCTTACACAACCATGAGGTCAAACTTCTCCTAAGCCTTGACTGACATTTAGAGGCCTTTTATTCTGGTGCGTACGAGGAGTCTGGAAGCCCCAGCTTCTGCTTGCACCGTGCAGCAGCTGGGGAGATGCCACTGTATTTAACTGCTCTGAGCTAAGTGAGCATTAGGCTACTGCTAGGGCTGGGGTGCTCAGGAAAGTCAGAAATGCCTGGTTTTGAACCAAGTGGAAGTGATCTTAACAGATTAAATAACTTTTTTACACTGTGCAAAGGAAGCATGGAAACCTCAATTCAGTTGTTTTCTGAGAAGTAAAAATTCTGAGTTAATAAGGGCTAGATCCGTACCACACTGCCCCAGGTCTTGATGGTGCCTTGTTGGCACAATCGAGCTGCACTATGGGACAGAACCATTGATGTTGAAGCAGGAGTTGGATAACTTTTCCTTTTCCCTTGGGAAATATTTCCAAGCATATTGAGAAAATGTTTAGCTCTAAAGTGATTTTTTTTGCTGGTAACAGAAGGTATGTGAATAAGGACTAACAGTCTGGAAGGTCAAGCCTCCTGGTTTTTTATCAGTGGTACAAAACTGTATAGAAAAAAGTGCTAAAGCAATGTGGTAAGAATACTATAATTGGAACTGAGGCAAGTGTTCTTTTTAAGACCCTGTTTCATAGACATTCTATCACTGCCTACTAACATTTATTTAAGGTGACTTTTCTTTTTTTTGGTTAGTGTCCAGCTTTGTGAAAGCACGAAGGGAAATACGTTCTATTTGTTAACTAGGGAATTTCTCTTTTATTCTTGGAGAGGCTAAACGTTACTGAAACAGTGCAAAGGCTTTTTTAAATCAAGTCTAAGTGCATGTGTAGTGCATAATCAGTGCAAGCATATTGCCCTGTCTAGTTCCAGAGCTTTCTTCATCCCTTGCATCGTTCCATTGGCTTCTGGAAGGATTTGGATCAGTGCATTTGTATTGCCCCCATGTAAGGATGTAAGACCATCCCTGAGCTTCTCAAGTCTATTGTTTACAGTTTTTAATGTACACCTCATAGAATTCCTGTATTTCTGTCCAAATAGATTCTCATGCAGTTCCCTAATTTGGCAGTAAAAATGCAAATGAAAAGGAAGAGGTCTGAAAGGAGCTAAAATTGAAATTGTAGCACAGAGGCAGCAGTTATTTCCATTGTAGCTCTGTTTACACTCATCGGCCTGACTGCTGATAATCTCAAGTAGCTCTCAGCTCTGTCTCATTCAAGAAGGATCTTGCCTCACGAATAAATGTTATTATATTAGGCTTTGAGTCAAATACTCTAGCCAGTGAAAGGGCATTATGTTTATTTGGCTCATAAGCTTTACTAAAAATTACACTTGAGAACATACTGTACCCTCTGGTTGCTATGAAAAGAGCTCTAGCACAAAATGCATGAATACACCAAAAAATCTTGCATCCAACAGGCTAGGTGCACACACAGACATCTGCAAAACTGTGCACAGGTCTTAAATTGTTATTTTGACTCAAACATTTAAGTTCTTAACAAACAAATGAAGGCAAAATCCATACTTCCCAACAGGCACTGCAGCTTTCTGTGACCTTCAAAATTAATATAAAGAAGGTCCATGTTGGACTGGATTTTAATTTGCTTTCAGGTGGCCAGTTTGGCTTGCTTTGACACACAGAATATAATTTTAGTCTACAGTTAGTATTCAGGTTAATGAATATTACACATACAAAAGGCTACCCTTTTACTGATATTTCAGTCAAATCTATAATGAGAAAAATTTTATGTAGGTAGTAACATTTATTTCATGCTGCTTAATGTCACCTCTCAAAAAATCTGTTCTGCAGTTCAGAGCTAGCATACTGGGATGCTTAGTGTATGAAGCTTCCTTTACATTTAACTACTCTTTTTGGTGTTTCAGCTGTTTATGCTTAGAGGAAGTACAAAGAGAATAAAATCTCTGTTTTGACTCCTCTTTTTTTTTTTTTTTAAACACCTGGCTTGTGCTTTGCAACTAAATAGACTTAATTTTATTCATTTAATTGCATCGGTGTGCATGTAAATACGGGTATGTGGTCATATCACTGCAGGACTCCTAGTGAAACCACAGCAACTCTATATTAATGGAAGGATTCAACTGTGTGAGTACTATTAGGAGCAAAACTAGACCGCTGAGGAGCACCCAGAGAATGCACTGCCAAGTAGGAGCTGATTTGTTTGGTCCAGAGCACCTCAGGAGAGGCTTAAGAAAAGTAATAGGTAGAATCTGTGACCATTAGTGGTCATTTTAAGGATCTGCTGCTTCTTCTCTCAAGTACATAAATAAAATCAGTGTCCTTGCCAATTCTGTTTCAGTGTTGTACTGTTTAGCTTAATTCTGTTAATGTTAAGCAAATATTATCTTATTAATCTACCCAAAGCCTGCTTCAGCAAGGTGCTGCTGCCAGAGAATCTACTGTATTTGTTATTTCTATTTTGTCCTAGTTTGCTGTTTCAATAGATGTTTAACTTCATGTACAAGGTGTGGGCGACCCTACATGCTACTCCATCGTTATACACGGATTACAAAGGAGTAGCAGTGGGCTGTTAAGAAGTTATTATGCAGACTAAATGGGACCAAGGCAAATGCTCATTCAGTCTTCTCTGTCATCGGTCCCAGCACGAAGTCACGTTAAGGTAACAGAAATCATATTCTAAGCAGGATAGGAATCACAGATACAGTGTCACCAAAACTAAGCTGCCCCTCACAGGGATCTAACTGATATTGGGCCCTGTTTCATTTTACAACAGGTCAATGCATAAGCCAAGAGTTCTAAATTTTCAACTAATAATGAACTGTTGTGTTGTGATTCTATAGTTATGTAAAGCACTCTGAGATGTAGGTCATACAAGAAAACGAAGCTTAAGGATGTCTCTGGTGAAAAGCTGGATGACTCTGTCTATGGCTGCATCGGTGCTTTCAATTTTGTGTGCAGAGTGTACGTCGCACCCACCAAGGAGATCACAACTCATTTCTGCTACTCCCATGTCAGTGCAGTTTGTGTGGTACACTGCAGTTGAGCTGTATTAATTCACCTTATCTTTCAATTAATCAAATTCATTTACCTCTTGATTCCTTCTCTCTGTGTTGTCCAATACATGCTTTTAAAGTGATCAGCGTGTGGTTATCTTGACCAGTTTACCCATAATTGTCCTTTCTGTTTAGCAACCCTTACCTAAGGTTAAACCAAGATTTTCTTTTTCCAGTGGATTTACGAGATATAAACTCTTATATTCTGGCTTCATTCTGTGAATAATGTTTTTGCAGAGCCCATGATGGACTCAGTGGGGGTTTTTCTTTGGAGCTCTGCCTACAATTATTGAGAATTTTGTACTGAAATGAGTCATTGCTCCACATCTCTAGGTATCATACGGAGTTCCATACATTCCTTACAAAGCCAGAAGGTTCATTTGTTTTCTGTCTCCAACATATATACACAGTACCAAGAAAATATTAGGTGTTTATGTTTGGAGCTGTTAGAAGTAATCTGGGTGTGTTCAAAATAAGATTTTAAAATGCAGTTTAGGCAAATGCTAACAGTTTTTTACTGGAACTATAAAGCTAGCAGGTTTGTCTCTGCCAGATTTTGTCTGTCTCCAACTGTTGAGGCAATATGACTATTCAAAAAGGTTGCATTAAAGAAAGATAAGACAAAGATGGTGTTTTAACATTTTACATTCAAATTATTCTTGTACTTTGAGAACGACTTAATGTTTTAGCAGACATTAAGAACTGAAAACAGTGACTCTATAGGACATTATGTTTGGAAAATTAAATGTTAATTAAAAAGCACTGTAGCAATGAACTACTGCATGAATCACTTATTGTTTTTACAGATCTTGTTCAAAAAATGAGGATGATCTATACTTACATGTATGAGGCAGTAATTTACATGGTTATAATGTTTTACTGCAGAACTGTATTTGGAAAATCCTAAAATAATAGCATTGGCAAATTTGAAAAAGCTGTAATATAAAATCAAAGTATCTACTGTTTAGCTTTGTTTTGGTAAGGCTTAGAGGCATGGAAATAGAACTGAGGATGCCCCTTCCATACAATTACTGTGATCTAGCAGCAGAAGCGAGGGCTAACATTTTTTTGCATTAGTGTATGTAAAGTTAATCTACCAAAGATGCGTATTTTTATGAATCCATACATGTGTTTTGTGACAAGTGGGAGTAAAGAGGTAAGGGTGAAAATACCTTCTTATTCCCTTACAGCTTGTCATCTAAATCAAAAGTAACAAGCTCTAAAATTTGTGAGGCTCTGCATGTCACAAAAGATTTGCAGTTTATTTCCAGCCTTTGGTGATTTGTACTTTTAAGTGTTTCCAAGATGAAGTGTAACATCACTTGATTTAAGGGACATTTTCCTTTTACCTCTAGGCCAACGCTAACCTATTCCAAGGTCAAGTGGAAAGGAATTTGACAAATAAGTGGCGATTTTGGGTGGTTTGCAGTTTGAACAGCTTTCATCCACAAAGTTTTCAGAAAGTGAATTAAGAATTATTAGCTAGTCATTTAGTGCCTAAAATGCAGTGAGAAGAACATTGAATTTGCCTCCCACTTGCATAAGTGACTAAAATCTGCGACAGAGGACTAAGCTCCTTAAATGATGTATATTTTCCTCAGTTTCCACCAACTAATCAGAAATCAGATAGAGTTGCAGTGGAAATTTCATTCCACTGCCTGCCCAGCCTAATGTGTATTTAATGTTTTGGCTTCAGCTTAGAATGAGCTTTCACACTTGACTGAAGAGTGTAGCACTGCCAATAATAGATAATTATTAGAGGCACCATAGCCACCCAAGGTGATTGGCAGTGTGAAATGGTGAGAACATGCTGTTGCCAAAACTGATGACTGCCAATTACAGTTGTGTGATTTAGAGACTGGAAGAATCTGACTTTTTATTATGCTAGGAATAAGGCAGGCTCTGAAATGCGCCTGAATATTTGACTCTATTTCTTAAGCGCAGCAGACAAATTTGCTGTTATTGACCTAGAAGTCAGCGTATGAAGCAGAAATCCAGCTATTGTAACATCTCAAAGTAGAGAATGTTTCTCAAGAAAACTTATTAACTAGATAGGTAAAAATACAGTAAGGACAGTTCTTCAGTAGAAAACATGTCTTCCTTTTTCTGTACATACTGTATCCAAGTGTAGGGTCTCTTGAGTCCAAGCAGCAAACTGCTTTTAGTGCAAGTACTCTCCTTGTCTGAGCCATTAGTATTAATAAAAGTAAATGAGGTCTCAATTTGGACCAAAGTTTGTCCTGATTGCTTTTAGGTTTTTAGCACCTCTAAAGACAAAAATATTTCTTGTTTCTGCAGCTGTGTATCAAGTGAGTGAGCTGAACTCTCCAGATAAGCCCAATTAAAGTAATCCATAACTAAGAGGTCAAGAATCTGTTAATGCTAATCTTCCTCCCTTCCTTGATGTAGCCAACCTGTAAGACTTAGCAACAATAGGTTGCTTTTCTCCATCCCTTTGAATAAGCCAAAAATGAATAATTTCTATAAATATATCAAAATTTGTGTAAATGTAAGGATGTTTAAAATATGTTTTCAAGAGAAAATAATATTTTTTCTCAAGGGAGACATGGAATATAAACCAAATCCACAAGAGACCAAACCATTCACCCTTGTTCTCCATAAGTCCTTGGGATGCTGGCCCTCATTATTTGATAATATTTCATTAAAAGTGAACATTTAACCCTTTGAAGAAAAGGGCAGAGTTCATAAGGTGGTTGTATTGGCTTTGATTTGGCTTCTGTGCTGTTCCATAAATTTCTTTGCTTCACTACTGCAGTACCATGGTAATGTAATGCATAAAAATAGTGCTGTGACGTTCCAACTTTCACACTTTAGATTAACTCCCCTCCATTATAAAATTTGTCATACTGCTACCTTACTACTTTTGAGATTCTGTTTCCCTAATAAAATCCGTCTATTTGAACCAGGAAGCAGACCTTGCCAATGCTGCCCTTTTTGTATTCAGTCTAAAGGCACAGGATGTTGGTATATACAAGAAAAGAGCATCCTTCATTTTTCCTGATACAGCTCCTTGAAGCAATTGCATCCATCATTGCAGCTGCCCCAATGAATTAAAAATCAAAACTTTATAATAGTCATCTAGAGTTCTCCTAAGATCTGTGTTAGTTTGCTTTAATTTATTTACCTTTTTAAAAAAAACAAACAAACAACTATGATGTCAAGTCCTCTGTAATATGACCATAGACTCTTTCTTGAATTAAGTGAGGAAAGAGCTCCTTCTAGCGGTTGGCGATCTGCTTCAGAAAATAAATACTTCATCCTGAAAAGTAGTAATGGCTGGGTTGTTTTCTTTCCAGTTCTGTAGTTTTAAATATGGTATCCTGTTCCCCAGTAAAATAATAAAGATTTTCTTTCTTTTGCACATTTTATATAGTTTAATGACTTTCAGAATAATTTTTTAATTCAAATATCAGGCTTTTTTTCATCACTACTGTTTTTAAAAGGCCTTAATTAAGATGTATTGAAATGTCTCAGTAATTATTTCATAAATTTTTAATCATTTCAAGCTGTTTCTGAAAAAAAAAAAAGATAGGTAGATTATATTAAAATGAAACACCAATTTTGAAATTGTTTCAGTATAATTTTTTCTTCCAGCAAAGAAACTCCCACTTACATTTTCTAGTTGCCTAAATTCAGCTGAAAATTTAAGTGCGATGCATGAAGTAACAGAGGGTATTCTAAAATATATTATTAAGTGCTAATGTTATGCTTTATAAGAATTTTGTGATTGTAAATATTCCTGATTTAAATGACTGGAGAGAACTGGAACAGATCACTGTGTTTCCTGTGATTCTGGTCTTGCATAAGAAATATAAGAAAGGTCATGATAGCTCAGCCCAAAGGTCCACGTATTTCAGGCTCTTGTCTTCAGCACTGCTTGCAGTCACGCAGAAATGAAATTACAGTAAATGACCTGACAACAATTCTTTTTCTACGAAATAGGTAACTTTCTAATTTGTTTCCACAGGACTCTCCTCTAAAAGCCGTACAGATGTTGTGGGTCAATCTAATTATGGACACCTTTGCCTCACTTGCTTTGGCCACCGAACCTCCAACAGAGGCTCTGCTGCTAAGGAAGCCATATGGCAGGAACAAACCTCTTATATCCCGTACCATGATGAAGAACATTCTGGGCCATGCTGTTTATCAGCTTACTCTCATATTTACGCTTCTTTTTGTCGGTAAGGAAGTTTATCAGGCTTGTTGGTTAGTTTAGAAGCATCTAGATTTTGTAGCCTGACATGTCTAAATGCTTTAAATGTAACCACTTAATGCAAATTTATCAAGTCTGTCATAGTTAAACAGCTGGCAGAACCGAGGTGTTTAATGGGATCAGAAATAGTAGGGGAAACAGAACAATGTCATTGAGGGATTCAGTCACTTTACACGTTGTTTACACTGGGAAGGGCCTCAGTGAGCTTTTTTGCATCCTAAAGAAATGCAGGATTGGGCTTTGGCAAAAGTTTGTTAAAACGTAGGTTACAATTGGAGTATCTATCCTGCTGCTTCTATACTGAAGTTTCATTTTGAGACTTGTCACCTTTAGTAGGCATGTAACAAAAAATTTAAAAAAAACCCAAAACAACCCACAACAAAAATCAAGATCCATTGTACCAATATCTGGAGATGCTCTAATTGGGAGCAAAATGCTTGCTATAGTCAAGAAATAATATTGATGTTAAGTAGTGGAGATAAGCAAGTAATCAGTATTAAATGATACAAATAACACTCTGTTTTGACATTTAATATCTAGAAGGGATATTAAAAGGGGAAAAAATCTGATTTATTAGATTACTGGACTCTTCCTCAGGCCTTGCTAGTGACGGATACTTTTTATAGGTTTTATTTTGGAGAGGGGAGGGAAGGAGGAGGAGTGTTTCTTGCTGCCAGCAACAGCAGGGGCTAATAATAGATTCTATTGCTCCACAATAATAAATGAACTTGCTCAAAGGACTGATAATTTTATCAATTGGGTATTGTGTTCTTGTCACTGTGTCATCGCTGTTAAATTACATGTGTTGTCTTTTAGATTTTTTCTTTGTACACAGACTTCCATATAAGCTGTAAATGTAAATTTATGAATCTTAGGAGTTTTTTGAGCTCCTTTGTGAAAGTCTTGCTCCACCTCACCAACAACTGGCAGCTTATTTCGAATGCCCAAAGGAGGTGATGGTCTGTTTACACTGGAGCTATTTAAACCAAAATAATTGCCAGGTTTTGAAGAAAGATGGTCTGTAATACTGTTAGGCTTACAGTGTATTTTCAGAATGTCTACTGAGTCTAAGGTAATTGTAATTTCAGATTCTCTAAAACAAGTGTAAAAGGTTGTAGTAATTCATGTGATATGAATCTTGGAACAAGAACTTCTGTGAACTTTATGGGGACTTTTAATGGCTTTATGATGAGTTTTATGACTTATGCTGAGCCCTGATGAAAAGAAAATTACTTCTTTTTGTCTCTGGAAAACCCACACATACTTTGAAGGATGCAGCCCAACCGATTTTCTGATAAGCCTAGGAAATAGTCTTTTCCTTTCTAAAATCCACGAGGCTCAACTTTGCAGTGAGATGATGTTCTAAACTCAGTGTTTTGGTAAATAAATTCCAAATTATTGAGATTTATATTTTGATAAGCTAATACTTAATTTTTTTAATTAGGTTTCTATAGAGACTAGGACATAAAATTTTTCAATTTTTTTCTATGATGTGGCAATAAATACATTGTGTTTGAACATACAGTAATGCCTTTGAGACATCAGGCACATCAGAAGTCCAGAAGTGACTGTCTAGTTCTGTGAAACTAGTATAAAAAAAATCATAACCTCAGCAGCTAGGCATAATAAACTTAAAGCTGATGTACTATAACGCCTTTTGGAACATCTTTGGAAATAAAAATTAGTTATGGGTTTAACCACTGCCATTTTGCAATTAGCAGCATTTCTGCTTTGCCAATTAACTGATGGAATGCAATAATAGAGACTTATGGACACATACTCTTACTAAAGAAACTATTATTCATACATTTGTGTGTGTATTGAATGAAAGCAAATAGATGTAATGTGTGTGTATATATAGGGGCATGTGTGCGTGCATGTGTATATCTATAAAAGATAAACTGATGGTATCTGTTTGCTTTCATTAATTTTTTCCTTTATTGTTTATATGTCGTAAGGGGAATGTTTTCCAATAGTTAATTATCTCTCTGGAGATGTATAATCTTCTTAAATATCTCTGCTGTACCACATTTTAAGTTTTGTGGCCTCATATTGTGTTAGTGTTAGTTATCGTAATCTACTTTCTGTCAAAAGACTATAAAGCCAGATTCTTTCTATGGAAACGTGCTCATTATTCCCAGTGACTTGAACACGAACTGCTCAAATATCCCAAGGCAAAAAACCACTCACTGCTAACTTAGCTGATGGAATTAATGACCTCAGGAGAAAACCTGAGGAAACCTTTCTTCTTTCTTCAGAAATTCTGAATATAATGCTAGTGGGATAGCAGAAAAAATGTTATTTGCTTTTAATAAGAAAACACTGGTTATGGAAATGTGTCGTGATAATCTTCTTTACTCTTATTTCATTCATTATTTACATTTTCATGTGAATGCCCTGTCCTTACTTTAAGACAACACTTCTTTCAGTAACTGTATGTTATCTGTAAACTTTGTGTGTAAGAAAATGGAAGAAAAATTGGACATGTGCTGGCAATGTGCACTCACAGCCCAGAAAGCCAATCGTATCCTGGGCTGCATAACATGAAGCGTGGATCGTAGGTGGAGAGAGAGGATTCTCCCCCTCTATTCCACTCTGGGGAGACCCCAGCTGGGGTTCTGTGTCCAGTTCTGGAGCCCCCAGTACAAGAAAGACACGGAGCTGTTAGAGCAGGTCCAGAGGAGGAGCCACAAAACTTATCATTGGAAGTGTCCAAGGTTGGGTTGGATGGGGCTTTGAGCAACGTGATCTACTGAAAGGTGTCTTGGCCCATAGCAGGGACATTGGCCTAGATGATCTTTAACGATCCATTCCAACCCAAGCCACTCTATGATTCCATAAGAAAGAGGTCCCTCAGATACAAATATCTTTCCAAAACTTCCCTCATTTTTACAGTTACTTATCATAGGTGGTCTCTTCCTTTTTTTATTGGTCAAATCTAAAAGTGATAGTCAAATTATCAAAATAAAGCATATTGCCTGATGGTATGGTTTCAAAGCAGAATGATCAAACCTAAATCTGTTTTAAACCAGGAATGTATCTATTTTTTATTATTAATATCCTTGAATGAACTGTTAAGAGTTACGCCATACCATACTGGACTAGCAAATGGGTAAAACTTG
>JAOXJM010000003.1:20549671-20565667 GCA_026413425.1 Tringa solitaria
AGATATGGCACGGCAAGAAGGTTTAGACTCCTAGCACCAGAATAAATTCTTTAGAAGGGTTGTATAATATATTTAAACTTTGCCAAATCTGATACAAAAATATCAGACTCCATAATTTTGCAACAATCGTATAATAAAGGAGCTAAGCTATGGAAAGTAGAAGACCTGCAAATGGTTCTGATCTCATGTTTTAAAATTCAGTGGAATAATAGCCATGAGAACCTTTTGTGAAATGAGAATCAAGCCTGAGGATTTCACAGGATATGTAGGTACTCTGTTTTCCTCTTGCTACACATGGTTTGACTTTTTAGCAGCACTTACTGTATTTACTGCATATTTATGTAGAAAGAAAAAGCACAGATAATGTTTATGCATCTGTTTCACTCATTAAAGCAGAAACCTAGAAATTATAATTTTAGTAAAATTTATTGGGATTTTTATTTTATCTTGGAATTTGCTCGGCTTCTGCATCATACAATCCAGAACATACTAGCCACAACACTTACTGGTGACTCCAATACATACAGTATCTCCTCTTGTGGATACCTAATCTGATTTTACTCACCTAAAAGCGGGAGGATTAAATATAGACAAAACCAAATATACTGAAGATATGCCTTCTATTTCAGAGTTTTATATATGCAATAGTACTTGATCAAACTCATTTACCTTCGTATAGCTACAGTCTTGATATAGAATAGTATCAGTTACACCTAAGAGTTGGCATCTCTTTGCAAAATTGACCTCTTGTTTACAATTTTATACTAATCACCTTACTGATCTTTCAGTATTGAATTTATTTGCTTTTGCAGTGCCCTACTCTCTACTGTCTGAATATTAAATGTGTTTGTTTTCCCAGAGGGCTAGAGAACATTGGACAAAAGGGTTCAGCAGGAGAGAGTGAAATAAAAAGAGGTTGTGAGTCTTTAACCTTGAGCCTGAAATGAATGTGAACCAAACTCAAGATACTTGGCTTATATGAAGCCAGGTAAACATTCGAGTATAAGCCCACACACTACCAACCATAATACGTCTCTTGATGCTTATCAGGCCTCCTGTATTTTGCCTAGACTGTTGTACTTAGGAATGACATTCTGAACTTCAACTTTTTCTTCTGATGGGAAAAATTTGTAGTATCTAAAATTCTATTTCTTTTTTTTTTCTTGCCTGATGCAGTATAATAAATCTAACTTTCAAGGTGGGATGAAACTGAAGAGTTTTTTCTATTACAGCTACAAAGAAGAAAGAAGTGGAAACTTAGAGCAATGTCAAAAACGTCCTGAAGTGTTGTCCCCACAGTCTTTTGTTTATAAGCAGTTCATTTTTTTCTGTTGTCTCCATTACTGTGAGAAAAGGGAGCTGTATCACACTGTTTGTCTTCCCTTGGCATTGTCAGTATCATAAAGAAATATCATTACATGAACTCTACATAGTTCATAATAAACCAACAACTTCCCAGGTTCTATCCATCATGGGTATGTCCCTGCTTTTACATGCTGTACAACCATAACAACATCATATGAAGTTCATCAGCTTTATTTTATCTTAAAAAAAAAAAGAAAGTAATGTGGGCTTTGTTTCAGCAGAGCCCCTAAACATTTTTACACCAGATATTATTTCAAATCTTGAAATTAAGCATGTATTAAAAGAATTTGTTGCTGTTGGGCCATGTAACTGGGTAAATAATATTTTTTAGTTCTTAGCTTAAATATGCCAGTATTATTATATATAAATTAAAATGCCACCATTTATAGCCAACAAACCTTATACCTTTGTCTCCACTAACACAATGAATGAATCAAGTTATGTTCCTGTAAGCGATAATTTGATGCATTGGGGGACAGACTAGGAACAAGGTTTTGAATTATATTGTAATGCAGAAATTCTGTCCCCGAATGAGGTGTGACACTAAAATAATAAAATTTTCTAGATGCCAAGCTAAATATGGAAAATTTAAAGTTGGGGAGGGAGTTTCTCCTTAAGTGACAAATTAATGGAAAACATATCTCTCTCTCTCTGAAATTATAGAGAAATTTTAAGAAAATAAGGTAGCTTTCTACAGTTCCTTAGTGAAGAAAACTTATTAGAAAGCTAACTTTATGTATTCTCAGCTTTAGATTTTTTTGCCCAAGTTTGGCCTCTACCTTACCATTGTGTTCAGAAGATTAACTACATTCAGTATCAGCAGATCTGAACTAGTTCTCAGCAATATTTCCAGTAAAAATCACTACGAACAGGTAGAAGGTATTCTAGTAACATGTAAATGTTCCTGCAAGACTTGAACAGTCCACACCAAACCTTTGCCACAGATCTTCACACAAAGTGACAGCACTGCTGGCTGATTGTGCATTCTGCAGTTCTGTCTTCAGATTGCTGTGTAAACATATCTAAGCAAAAGATGTTTGTGTACTGTTCTCTTTCACTGGATCATTGGTTCAAACAATCACTGCAGAGGACCAAACTGAGGCCATGGCAGGCAGGTTTTCATAACTGGCTTTCAAATACAACCATAATCTATAGTTTTCCCTCAGCTATGCAAGATGTTAGTCAGCTAGACTGACAAAAAGCTTGGTATTAAATGCAAATTAGATGCCAAATTTTGATGTTAAATGCAATATTGATGCTTCCCCTACTATGGAACTTGGAGCCTTATAAATTGAAAACAGTTCCTCCCCTGCTAACCCACGGAGGCTTAAATACAGATTGTGCGACTTGAAGAAAAGCTTTACTTTCATTGGTTTCCACTGGATCTGTTCAAGCATAATATCAAATCACAAACCTTTTTTATTTAAGTAAAAATTTACCTTTATTAAAAAGGATCCAGCTGGCAAATAAAATCTAAATCTATGCAATGAGAAGTAGCTGTATTCAAGAGAATTAAATTACTTTGTTAGTAAGATAGAGCAAACAGCTGCAACTGGATGAGATGACTGATATTTTTATTTAGATAGAAATAATAGGTAGCTTTGCATAAAATGTCACTATATCAGCCCATACTATAAAGTAAGCATGTTAGAAAAAGTTTCCTGGTTTAAAATTGGGTAATAGAGTAAGATTGCCTTGAAAACACATACTATTTTTTCATTGTTTAGACTAATTACTTTGCACTTTAAAATGCAAGATGGAATGGCATAGATAATGAGGGAATTAAAATGTCACCTCTTCTCCCTGAGTTCAAATCCTATCTTTAGTAATGCAAATGCATCTCTTATCCCAGTCTGTTTGTTGACTATACTGAACCATCGCATAGCACAGCACAACTCAAAGAGATTCAGCTCTCTAAACCCCTGGTTTATAATTCCAAGTGCTCTGTCAAGCAAGTCAAGCACTGTCAAGCACTTGTCAAGCAAGTGTTAGGTTGGGGTGTTAGGAACACTATATGATTGGAGTGTGTAAAATTTATTCTTTTTATCTTTCTCTTGTCTTGCACCTCTGCCAGCCTCCAAAATCTTCTAGTATCCTAAGATCTGGACAAGGCGTTTTGAGCCATTCCAATCCTCTTACTCAAAGCATAAGCAGCCGCATGAACCGCTTTTTTTCCTGTGCCCTGCTGTTACCAAATACATGTATATGGAGAAGGGAGCGTATTTGGACTGACCAAAGGCTGTGTACCTGAAGATGGCATGACTTCTGCTATTGGGATTTTTGAAAGATGATGAATATCCACAGTTAGAGAGCATAACCAAGGACAAAGGTCAAAGAGATCAAAATGCAAGTCAGCATCTTTCCAAATGTGCTGAAATTCTGTACAATTTGGACAGCTCCAACCACAGGATCAGTTAGATCCCACAGCTTTAACACTACTAAAATGCAGCCTGCCAATTAAAAGAGGAATTAAAGCTTTACAAATTATTGGTGTATTAGGCCAAGCAGTAATGTGCAGCGTATTATACATGTAAAAAGATACACATACCAACCACCAAACCATCTCAAATGTATGTGGAGAAGCTTTCACAATGCCTGCTTGCACCTTTTCTGCCTCTGCCTGTGTTTTGGTCTCCCCTCTAAGAAATGCTAAAATTTCGCTCATGGACTACATGGAAGTAGAAGGATAGAACTCATATTTAGTCATAAAACATTTGCCAACAGATCACGTTTTGCCATTCTGTTTTTTCCTCTCTGCCCCCTCACCCCCTTCCAAAAAGTTATGTTTTTTTCAGCAGTAAACCAGCACAAACCTTCACTTCTTTTCCAAACTGGTAGGTCACTGGGATATAGACAACATCCCTCCCTTTGCCCACCCGCTGAGGACTTAGTGTCCCCACTCTGCAATGCTCCTCACTCTGTTCCTCTCATTTCCTACTGGGAAAGCAATTTGAACTGTTCCCAACAGTCTAATGGGCTGAGTCTTGTAGTTCATTTTCACCTGTGTTCTTACTGTCAGGTGGTTAATGCCATTAGAGTGACCCTGGCAAAAGTCAGCTGACCTAGTTTTAAAGACTGCATATATGGCATAAATTGTGTCGCTTTCAGCATTTAACTTTACAGTTTTACAACTGAGACACAGAAAATGAAAGAGCTTGCTGTTTAACCACGTAATTTAATTCAACCCAATAATCAATACATTAATTTATTACATGTTTTTTTTATATATATTCAAAAGTTAAATGGCTAGAACAGTGGGTCTATACTCGAGTGTTTACCTCACATATGCATGAAGGAAAAATAAAAGTTGGTTCAACAATACTATGTTCACATTATCCAGGCTTCCAAGTGTAGTTGTTGTGTGCAAGTTATCTCTGTTCATGTGGTAACTGTGATTTTTTTTTTTCCCCCTGTGGCAGCATGATTATGCTTAGTACTTTGTCTGCTTGGCTTTTTGTGCTCTTGGCTGCATTCATTTAGATTTTGCTTTAAAACATTGATATTACTTATAGTTTTTACACTTGGCTCCTGTATGTGTCTCATACGTACCCATCCAACCGTGTCTGTGTTCTGTGCTTTTCTGTTTGTGAAGTGTGATATGTTATGTGTAATGGTATTTTAACAATACAAAAGAGACTTTTTTAATTAAAAAAGCCTTCCTACTTACTCACTGCAAAACTATCAACATGCATGGTTTTACATTTGCATTACAATTAACATGGCTTGTCTTTTACTAGGGATGTACCACACGAGTGGATGTTCGCTTTCTTTAACCAGTACTTCCCATCAGTTCTTTGATGGCTTTAAACTTGATTTATTTTAATATTGCAGTTGATACAGATATTCAAAATGCACATAACTGAGCCACTCGTTTATGCATATAACATCCAGAGACTATGGACTTCAGCTGCCTGCACTGCCCTAACCATATGCTACATTTTTCACAAAGTATTCTCTAACACAGTGTTGCCCTTGGAAGGTGCTACTTCTGACACCTCTTTCCTTTTCTCCCCCCAGATCCGCGTCGTGAAGGCATTCCGTAGCTCTCTCTATGAAGGTTTAGAAAAACCAGAATCTAGAACCTCTATTCACAACTTTATGACTCATCCTGAATTTAGGATAGAAGATTCCCAGCCCCACATCCCACTCATTGATGACACAGACCTAGAAGAAGACCCCGCTCTCAAGAAAAACTCAAGTCCACCGTCTTCGCTGAACAAGAACAACAGTGCTATCGACAGTGGAATAAATCTTACAACTGATACAAGTAAATCAGCTACCTCTTCTAGTCCAGGAAGCCCAATACATAGCCTGGAGACATCACTTTAGCTGAAAAGGTCACTGCAAAAAAAAAAAAAAATTAAAATAAAATAAAATAAAAAACCCACAGCAACCGAAATATATAAATATATATATTAAAAACATTGCTGGCTGAAAAGCTGTTTGAACTCTTATTCACTCTGAGACAAGTGAATGAATTGTTGATCACAGTGGTTTTGGGGAAAGAATGAATGGCTGATTTACATACTCCCCCTCCCCCCTCCTTGTTCCCTTTCAGAAAAACAAAAACAAAAAAAAATCCTCCTGCATGAATGTACTGTACACTTCTGGCCCTTCTTTCTCTCTTTTTGTTTCTTTTTATTTCCTTTCTTTTTCTTTTTTTCCTCCTTAAGCAGGAACTGCAGAGGACTTCTTTCTGAGGCTATTTATCCAATTCACTGGTCTGTGAGTTTTTTGAAATGCTTGTGTGGCATGGACTCAATTGTATAGATTAATTTAAATAACTTTTTTGAAGTTGCAAAGCTTAACTTGCACAGTAGATTTGCACCAGTTGGACAGAGGAACTTAAACATTTATGAGACTATATATAGAGATATATACATATAAGTATATACATAATTAATTATATATATGTATATATCTATCTCTATATATATAGTTATATATATATAAAGTTTCTTTGTTGGCATGTTGCCTTGTTTCTGCTCAAATTGCTCTGACTATTTTAACTTATTTATGTCCTAAAAAAGAATGTAATTTGTTTACAAACCTGTAGATATTATCCTTAACTATTTGTAGGGTTAAGAAAGCACTTCCTGCCGAAGTAGTATAAAAATGGCTCAGCTCAGCTCATTGAAAACATCTGTAATATCACACCCTGGATATTTTATTACAACCATGTTCTGATTTCTGCCTGATTTTTTTTTTTTTGTTAAATAATGTAGATACTGCTAGTAAATAACAAAAGAAGCCAAAATATAACACATTGGATGTAGCATTGTGATCCTATATACAGGGAGGTAAAACAGGCTTCCTTTGTTTCAAATAAAAATCAAAATGATCAGGTTCTCTCTTTTTTTTTTTTTCCCTCTGATAAATCTGCTTGAATTTCTTTTGGTGCAACATACAGTAATGGAGGCTATTTTATTCTTTAAACATATGGCAATGGCTTCCAAAATTATTTTTAGAGAGATATTATATGAAACTGAGTTGAGTTTATAAATATAATTTAAAATAAGTTATATTTGGTTTGTCTATATGGAGATAAAACTAATGTTAAAATATTGTGATATATTGTGTTAATCCTTTTCAGTTAGTAATTTAGGCATTTATTTCCTTATTACTTGCAAAGTATGGGCTGTTGGCATTTTGGATGAAAATCACTGTAGGTTGTTGCTTTGATTTTTTTAAAAAGAGAAATATAATTTCTGCACTATTAGGTCTGAATGAAACTTTATGAACTGTATCTTGAGATGTGCTTTGTGTGATTTTTTTTTTTTTAACCAAGCTTGTCTTCCTGTAGTCACAAGGTATACTGTATCACAGTACTACATTATTTTACCTTGAGCTTTCTACGAAGAAAGCTATTTTGAAAACCTGCAGTATGGAGGGTGAAAAATATTTTTCAAGATGGTAACAGCCCTGATAACTTAAAATTTATGAGCTTATATAATTGCTATGTCAACCACTTGAATGCTAAGCACTTTGTGGATCACAGATTTTTCATAAATAATTTTTGTATTTAATATGAAGTTTGCTTGGAGACTTTTCAGCATATGATCTTTTCCATAATTATACAGTGCAAAAGACATTTTGAATTACAGAATTGTTTATGCCAGATGTGTTGAAAAACACTCTCAAACTAGCTTGATAAATTGATTTGTTAAGGTAATACTGGTTGTCTTAAAGTTGGCTCATAAAGTGGTGCATCTCTGCAGTCACAAGAACTAAACCAAGCCAGAACTCTCCAAAACAAGATTAGACTTATGGCCAAACTGCAGACTGAAATAAAGTGTTTTCAGGGTGCATCGAGGCTATTCAGCCAGGTAAAGCTCTAAGCAGCTTGAATTGCGAGCTTCCGGACTTTTGTGTAGAAGCTTGAATGTTTTTTGGCTTAAACTCTTAGTTCGCTATCTGATCCAAACTTTTCACTGAACTACAGGACAGGTCTTTGACGGCATATACAACTCTCTTCTCAACAGATAGCGTGACCCGTTTCTTAACAGTAAAAAAGCTAGCATGAAATCATAATTATTTTAGCTAACTCCTAGCAACAGTGATTGAAACTCAGTCAGGATTGTTCTTCGCTTTGTAAATATGGTGATTAATCTTTGTATAACATGTATTGGGTTTCTATGGCCTATTTGGGATATCATATTCAGAAGAAAAAAAAAGTGTTATCTATTTACAGGGAAGCCTCTAGCTTTGGACTTGAACATCTACAGAAGCTATTAATACTGGAACAATTTATTTTCAGCATCTTAACACTGACTGTTTGCCTTTTTATTTTCAAACACTCTTCATATTTTTTCTTGGTTTCTTTTTTTTTTAAAATTTTCCTGTAGGAGTACCCCTCCCTAAGGTACCATTTGCAGACTTGAAAACTGTTAAGAAAATGAACACTGCATTCTGTATATATATAGTAAAACATATATAAACTGAGATGCATAGAAAACTTGGGCTTTTGTGAGCAGAGACTGTGCTTTATGTATATGATAAATGATAGATTTTTTTTTTAAAAGCAGAATAGCTATGACCTTTCAACTACAAGTCGTGCATCACAATTCCTTTCTTTTATTGCTTGACC
The DNA here is from genome assembly GCA_026413425.1 of Tringa solitaria. Lineage (NCBI taxonomy): Eukaryota > Metazoa > Chordata > Aves > Charadriiformes > Scolopacidae > Tringa > Tringa solitaria. The sequence continues at coordinate 20,558,124 of JAOXJM010000003.1, forward strand.
TCTCTGTGATGGGAACAATGGATCAAAACCCAAAATGATCAGTTTGTTAAAATTCCCTGCAATATATAAATGCTCGCTCTCTACGTACTGTACTTAGCAGCATGAGATTTGTGGACAACAATACAGTGGTACATTGGCAATCCATCCCACTAGGGGTTATTAATATATGTTCATTCATCTGTTTTTATGAATTTTTTTATCTAGACAATAATTGTAAATAAAGAACTTACTCTGTCTGTTCATTTAATACTATGCAAAAGGTTATGCTTTCTATTGTTATTCTTATTCCTACAGTGTGATGCTGGAATGTTTGTGGTTTCAAAAAAAAAAAAAAAAGACAAAAGTAAGTAAAATATGTGATGTAAATTATTTTATAGTTTGAAACAAAATGATAAAGTTTTACTCTTGCTGCTTTCTGTCTAATAGATCTCTCTTGGCAGGAGCACAAGTGGAAAATTTAAAGAAATAAATTCACAAAGCAGCATGAACAATAATGGTCTGAACGTAACAGCTTTCTTTATTTTCACCTGAAGTCATTAGATCTAGCTCTGGATGACCCATTGGGATATTTTGATGTAAAGGTGTATGTAAATTTCCTGGATTGGCAGTAAGAAGCCTGCTCACCAGTTACCCTTCCATTATACTCAGGCAACGGCTCAGGCAGAGTGCTTTTAATGCCTGTCTGACTGTGGGTCAGTGGAATGCCCAGAAAGATAACTCGGTCCATGCTGTGGTGGTGCACGATGGTGGGAATGGCTGATGTGAATGCTGCAGTGAAGTCAGCACAGAATCAGTAGAATGGATGAAGGCCCTATGAATTTGCATATGAAACAATTCGTTTAATCTTGGTCCTAAATCCAACAGATGTCGAAGTCTGTTTTCCTATCATTTTTGGCCTCCATTTATATATTTTTTTTTTCATCTCTTTCACCCTCTGTCACAATCAGAAAAAGGACCTTTGAAACTTTCTAGAACTGGAGAGTTCAGTCCAGGACTCGGATCCTGCCACTTAAGACCTTAAAAACCGTGCATATGCAGTACCAGGGGAAAATGAGGGAATTCCCATCCTGGTGCTCAGACCCTCAGCCCAGAAGTTCCTCCTTCTTTTTTTTTCAGCTTAGACTAATGCAGTTGTTCCATAAATTGCAACACAGCCTGTAATCATACCATACTATTGCACTAGCAAGAGCAAGGTTTAGAAGTCAGCCAAACAGCCATAATGGGTTGAACTTCTCACACAAGGTGTGAGGTAAGTAACTCATATAATCTCATTTTTAAAGGGTTTTTTTTTTTTTTTCAAATTACAGATTTTCCTGTCTCGGCACCTAGATTTCAAGCTTGTACCCACAAATTCTGTATGACAACAAGTTTTATAGCAGCCAAAACTACAATGAAATCAATGAAGTACGACTACATTGGGAGAATAGTTACCAATAAATAATAATGTATTCAACATTGTAACTTAACAAAATCCCTATAGAAAACACTTGTTAGTTAGATGTCACTTTTCTTGGATTAATTCAACTTTACAACTACTTTGCAATTAAACTGTTTTCTGCTTTGATTCTGTGAGCTTAGTCTACAATCTGTTACAAGTAACAATCTGAAAATATTTTCCTTTTAAATCTCTGTGACTCATTACACACATAACTTTTTTCAGAGCCTTAGTCCAAGTACTTTTGGCAGATCTCTTCATCTCCGCAAAAAAAAATATGCGTGTGTTGAGGTGTTAGTAAGAAAGAGGACTGGGATTGTTCAGTGCTTTTTAAGCCCTGTGCGTATGTTAAACTTCTGTCAACCTGAGATCTGTTTCATGAGTAGCACCTTTCCAAGAAGGTTTGTGAAATGCTTTCTTAGCGCTGTATGATGCGAGTTGCATGTGTAAATTTAGAAGAATAACAGGGATGAAATTCCCCATGACACTAACTTCCTATTCTTTTCATCAAATCGAATATTCATAAAGGCACATAATATTTGAAGTTCTTAGTCCATCACAGTGAACTGATACCCCGATTCAAAATAAGAATGCCAGGTTTTATTCTAGCTATTCTTCTTTTACTCAGACTAACTATACTGCTAAGACGACAAGACTAGTCATGTGTGCCTGGATAAAAAAATCGTGTGCTGATCACGTATGTTGATGCTACACTAAATATCACTATATGTATTTGTTATGAGATGCTGTACTGATATGGAGTGGGGGAAACGATTCCTAAATAGTGGATAAAGCAAAGGCAAAAAGAGAAAAGTAGGAAGAAAGAGGAAGAAATGCAGGTGCATATATAGTTTGCTATATACTGAAATGAAATAAAATCCTGATCGCTTATTATTGGCATTGAGTTCTAATACAAGAGATACTCAAATAGTATGCTCTCTCCATCAGCCTCTTCCAGCTCAAGTCCAAATTCATGAATATGCTGAGGTTCCCAAAGTGAGATCTAGACCTCCAGCTGGAAAACAATGATTTACAAAACTCTTGCCCAACTGTTACCCCAAACCTGACGTCTCTGACCAGAAATAGATGATCTCCAGCATCCTCTTCCAACTTAATTTTTTCTATTATTCCATAATACAAAAATAAAAGGCACAATTTGTGGTACTGGTTTACTTCAGTGTAGCAGTGCACTACTTGCACAGGCTATGAGAGAACCAGGGTTCAACACTTCAAATATCCTGTTGGCATTACAGTATTATTATAGTTGCTTTTGAGGAAACACAAAAGGTAAGCAATAGACATTTCCTATTTATATTTGTATTCCTGCAGCAATGTGAGACATTGACATTAATAAAACATAATAAAAAACATGCATAACGAAATCTATTCATGGCCCAGATCAGGACTAGGGTGCAGAAGTAAATTGAACTGGATTATAACCTGCAAATCTGTATTTCTAATTTTATCAGCAAATTAAATCCATTCAGGTAATGCTTAGTTTCGTTCACCAACACGTTGATACAAGAGGTACTGAATAAGACGGAGAAATGTCTGATTTTGGTTTTCTTTTTACAAACAGATATTAGCAGGCATATTATGACCTAACCTGATGGAAACTGAAGAGAAGTATGATTAAACAACTTATTTGTTAACCAAGACAGACTTGAAAAACACAAATCAAGGGAAATATTTACAACAACATTTTCTCCCATATGTTCAAATTAACTTTTATTATCTGTGTATCTGGGACCAACTGAAGTGTTACGTTCCCAGTAAGGGACTGTAGTTCTTCACTTATTCTGTCTCTGATCTATTTGCTCAGTTTTCAAGCAAATTATAAAGCACCTACCTCCACCCCTTGTGTATGTGCCGTTAAGAATCCTTAGGAGTTGAGCTGGTATAAGCAGTGTTGGTGCATAGCCAATGAAATTACTTCAGTTTTCACAAGATCGTCTATGATTATGAAATCAGAAAAAGAAGTTACCTAGCTTTCTTGAAAAAACTGTATAGAACATTTCTGGCATCTATTTAAGATGGCCCTATATATATTTGTAAAGCCTGCTAGTGCAGTCATCAGTGGGTTATTTCAAATTATTTCAGATTCAAGTTTCATGAAAGGCATTGTAAATTATTTTCTCAAAAGAGTAAAGAAAATAAGATAAATATTATTTGATGACAAATCACATGAATAAGTTACCAATACCTTCTCATCGAAGCATGTCAATGAGGAAAGCTTTCTTATGCTTACTGTGCATAGATATAATTAATTTTAATTGTTAATTTGACCCATGTTTGGAATTCTTCTACAGAAGACAAAGATTACAGGAGTTCTAGAACATAGCTACCTGTCATTGTGTATATAAATAGTGCTTTACGTCTGGAAATTAACTGAATCAAATAGAATGCTTTCTGTCACAAATGAACATGCTAAATGCCTAACACTATTACAGAGCTACCTATGGTAAACTTGCAGTTCCACCAAAAAGCATCATGCACTCTATTACATGCCAGTGCTAGTGTTTTTGCTGTTACATGGTCTGGAACAGACTGCTTATCTATTTTATTTTTTTAACTGCTGGAAAATTTCAGTTGCTTTCTAGCCAGTTCCATGACTGGTGTCACCATATGATTTGGTGGGGGGGCAGTGCTGGGGCAGAGAAGCAGCAGCGACAACTGATCATGAGAATCAAGCTACAGTTATTTCAGATTAAAATGACTGTTGTACCAAGCCTACAATAAAGGGAATTGAACAGATGCCTTTACAGCTCCCCATCCCCCAGAGACAGAGCATTCAGTGCTTTTGACTGTCTTTCTGTCTTACAATGAAGGTACCAAGTCTATCATAGAGAATTATGGTTTCAGAAGCAAAAACACAGAGTCACTAGCATCTGCTCAGTGGCTGCTGTAAAGCAAGATGATTTTCTGCCAGACAGATGCTTCCATCTGACAAAATACCATCACGCGTCACGTTAGCTGACATTCTTGCTGGAAGTATGAGCAAGGCTGGGGAGACTGACCTCTTTACAGAGCTGTAGGATATACCACATTGGCTGTATCTAGGGAAGCCATTTCTGGTTACATATGTCCCTTTTTGCTGGAGTTTTATCTACCATGAAGAATTAAAATAATTTCTAGTTGGTTTTACTATTCTATTTTTGGCTGCTTGTGCAGAATTTGGATATTTTCAGTATTTTTCTATGACATTTTCTGCCTGAGGTGATAAAAATGGTCTTAGTGAATTATGCCTTTTTACCTATTTCCTTGTATTAATGTCAGTAGCCTCTTACATCCTGGATATAAATTGTATTTTCACTGTATGAGAAAACACAGAGAAAAACCACATCAGTTGAGTATGCTGCAGGGATGATTCAGTTGCCTTTCTTTTCATTTTCACATTTAAGGATAGAAGCACTACCTAGTAATGACAAAGCATTTTGTCTCCTCAGTGTTCCTGCCCACCTGATGCTGCCAGTATATTTGGGTTTTGGAAATTTGCAGGTCATCTCTGATATGCCACTGGCAGAGCATCCTTATGCTACTCGTGAGCTTGTACAGCAGAGTGGAAATCTGCCATCCCTTCAAACACCAGACTCTAAAAATAATATCTGATACAATTTTGAATTACTTTACACCAGTGGAATACTTTGCTGTCTGGTTATAATCAATAAAATGTTTGCTTAAGATTCTTTATCAATGGAGAACCCCAGCAGTCTTACCAGACTTAAGTGTTCATTTGTATTCTTGAATCCTGAAGTGGGATGAAACTGTAGTTATAATTCAAGATTCCTTTGTTCAGCAGTTCACATAATGCACACGCTACATTCTAGAAACTGTGTCTTTATAATAAAAATTCAGAACAAACCTTCTCCAGGTTCCCCCACAATCTGCGATTTGGTAGGGAACTCAGATAGTTAAACCTCTTACTGAATGACCTCTCCTTCCCCAAAACATGATTCAAAATAAAGTTATCACAGTAGAAAAAAAAAAATGAGACTAGTTCTAGTCTCATTTATCTAGCACATTAGTTCTAGATAACAGCAACTAGTCATTGAATTACCCTGGGTGTAATGGTGGAGGAAAGCTCCACTGAGGAAATACTGCTTTTATTCTCTCATCTCTCATTTTTGATGGCCATGAGGGGTATTTACAACCTACTAGTCCAGATCCATAATAATTCAAATTTTTGGAATCTGATTTCCATTTTCATTTGTTGGTGTTGCTCCTCACTTTTGTTCTAATCTGCTATGTTTTGAAATTGCACTCAGAGACCTATAATTGAAGTAATTTCTATAATTAGTGAAAAATTAGTGTTCTGCTTTTTAACACATTGTTCTCTAGCTTTCAATATCTCACAGTTACTATTACTCTTTATTTCACATTTCAACTGATAGACCACAGATATCTCTTACTTATTTCAGTAGCCATCTCTTCCCTGCTGTGCGCTCACCCAAGCATAAGCTTTCCCGTTAGTGCCATCAGTGGCTATCGGTGCTTTTGCTATGTTGCTTGATAGGCAGAAGGCCAATTAAGGGTGCAGAAGAACTATGGACTTCTATGTTAATTTTGTAGTTGTTTGCTTTTTAGAATATCTTTGCTGATGTGGAAGCACAAAGTACCTCAGTGTGAGAAGCCATGTTCTGTGATTAAAACAATCCTTGATTCTAAGCAAGGGATAAATTAATGTTATGATGTATTGCTGTCTAAATAGGGAGGCAGAATTAAGAAAGGAATTACCTACACTGGAAATCAATCAGACCTTAAAGATCTTTCTGATACATCTTAAAATTTGCTGAAAAACTAAACTCCGTAAGATTCCTTTACTGCTCATTCTTGTGCTTAATCTACCTATTTCAAGAAATGACGATGCAAGCAGTAGTGTGTGTAGTATTGATGTTAAATATTTTAAAATCTGTTCATTCAGAGAAAGGTCACTAATATATTGTTTTAGCTTTAAGGGAGGGGCTGGTTTTGGTTTTTTCTTGGATTTTTTTTTTTGAACCTCCTCTTACATAGTGGATCTCCATTTCCCTCTGCAATTCAGTCTGTCAAGTAATATTCTGTTTCTTGGAGTAAACTCTGTGTTAGGTTTTTCAATCTTCAGATTATAATATTGAAATTTAGACAGCATGCAACTTACATTTATATGCTTCTTGGGGCATTAAAGGCTGAGGTAACCCTCCAGCAATGCAATGAATTGTTGCCACAAGATAAATATGTTTTGGTTTCAGACATAGGGAAATGCCAGGAAAAGGTTTTTGAATAAAAAATAGCTTGTATCCAGTCAGAGTACACAGATGTGCTTTTTGATATGGAAAGCTGAGAAAACAAATAGCAGTATTACATTTCCAAAAACTCTGGTGATCTGTTCTTGTCCCTACAATCTCTGACAAATCCTCAGAGGTTTGTCATAGAAAGAAATTGATATTGTACATGTACAGTGTCGCACAAAGGCTTGTAAAACTGTCAGATTTGTACAATATCCATTAACCTTCATAACACATCTATATAGAGAAACAGCTGCCACAGAGGCTTGACAGAAGGGACACTGGCCAGAATATGAACTAGATCAGGATCTTTTAGAGTCTCAAGATTTGGATTGCATTTGTTTCTAATGCTATAGAAAGGCTGTTCTTTGTTTTTGGGAGTCACAGGAGAAAAGCATTATGCTGCATTAGAAGAACAATTCCCAAGTGATGTAATCTTAAAAATTATAAGCTGCTTTTGTCTAAAGTACTGTACAGTATAACAGAGCCTGAATGCTCCAGGATCTAGGGACTGCGGTAATGCATATGATAGTAACCGTAATGATTCCCCATATTCAGTTGTCATGATGCAGATGCAGTCCTCTGATTGCGGCACCAATGGGGGGAGAGGGCATTCTCCATGATGTTAATGGTCCATGCTATAAGAATTACTCTCTTTCAGACTGAGTTGAAAATACAATAGATACAACCCAGGTTTGAAGAATGTGTTATGAATAAGAATAGAGGGCAAGAGTGTAAAATCAGTATGGCTCAAGTTCTCCACAGATCCTACAGCCCACACTGCACAACACCTCTGCATATTGTCACCAAAGTGCAAATTATATCTGTCTATTCCTCTACAGGTA
>JAOXJM010000003.1:20565830-20576355 GCA_026413425.1 Tringa solitaria
ATACAGCTATAAAAGACATATGACATTAGAACCGAATCTCATTAACATCACTTTGTTCAGTCCTCCACCGCCATGAAAACAGCAGATTATCACTTGAAATGCTCTCTTCAAGCTTCAGTAATTCCCAGAAAGATGCTGAGTTTTGAAGCAGTCCCTTATATGTTAAGTTATTCTTATCAAAACAAATAACTATTTCTAAGAATTGCTTTTGTTTTCTGATAAATTGTAATTTTTTCCTTTAGTTCTTTTTTGCTGTTAGGTTTTTTTTTGTATTTTGGGGTGGTGATTTTTTTGGTTGTTTGGTACTTTTAAATTGCTGTGGAGGGTATTTTGGTTTTGGCATACATATAATACTTTTATTCTAAAAATAAACCAACCAAGAATTAGACCATTAGATTATGCAACTATTCAGGATGTTTTGGGGGTTGGTTTGCTTTAAAAAACCTCAAACAAAAGAAACTAAATAGCAGGTCAGATGGTGCTATACATTTGTGGGTTTTTTTTAGTTTTGGGGGGGATTCTTCTTTTCCCCTTGGCTTTAATATAGATGCAGAAAAGCTTGATAATAGTCTAATGGCTGAGTAATAAATTTTTAATATTATTCCTAAAGATATACTTAAATTCATTAAATCATTCATCTTGAGGGTAGGAAAGACAAACAAACAAGTCCATCAAATCATTCTTATTTTCACATTGAGCTGAAAGACTAGTCTTTTTCCTATCCAGCATTTCCAGCATATGACTCAATCTTCTGCAGGAGCACTGGACCTGCTGATGGCATAGATAAGTGTAATGCACATCACAAACACTTCTCCAGAGGAAGGAATTCTGTTACTCCTCCAGTAAATGCATAGGACAAATGACAGACGAACAGTGAGAGGCATAAGGAGGATGGTCTATGTAGTTTGGGAAGCTGCAAGTTGTTGAGGCAAAGGATCTTTGTCAAGGTGAAGAATTATTTATTGGATTGCACAGTGTACAGGACCCAAGACCTGTAAATCGGCTTCCTAAAGCCAGAACTTTGTGCCCCAGATACAAGAATGTAATGTTTCTACATATCATATAAATGTAGCTATAAGCTCACAGTAGGAACCCTTCTATCCCTTTCAAAGTAGGGGAATAACGCATCCTCCAGCAGGTCTAAATTAATTTCTAATAATTTAAACAGACTGGCTCTCTTCTGATTATCTTTTTGTTGTATTTTCTTGTCCTATTTTTAAATGCAGACCTTCAAATCTATCCACTAGTTATGCAGATTGTCAAACCTTCACTTAACAGCTACACTCCTGATTTCACACCTTTAAAAAAGCAATCAGGTTGCTTTACAGAATAGTTGGGTGAAACTATTGTGACACGCAAACAGAAGGATAATACAGTTTCCTTTTAGTGGAAAACTCAATAGGATACTTTTTTTCTCCATGAGCGATATAGTCCATGTGAAAACTTTGGATAAGGAATTGTTTGTCTTTTAGCATACAGCTTAAAGTCGAAGATAAATGAGTGGACCATCCATCCAGGAAAGGGCCTAAATTAGCTACATCTAGTTCTAGGACATGAAGTGTCGTTGAGGAGGCCACCATCAGCGTAGGTGGTGAGTACATGGATTCACAGTACGTGGGGAGATGAAAACTTCTAGCAGAGTCTGTCAACCAGATAGTAATGACTTGATAGACAAACTGACAACTGATCAATGTACTTGGCCTATGACTTACAAATCATGATTGGCAGAGAGCTTCAAGGTCAATAATGTTCCAAGAGTTTGTCAAAATTATATCACAACTTGAATCTGTCCTTACAATAGTAAAAATGTCTGTGGGGAAGGTGGAAACTGAGTACTATTAAGCTCTTTAAAGTATGTTTTCTTGACCACAAAAATGGATTAAATGATAATTCCAGCTGGCCAACCGACTAGTAAGCAGCATCACCTAGATTTCTGTAACAATAATGGGGAACATAATGGAATGCTACTACTGAAGGGACCTGGATAGAAAGACTCCTTCCTGTTGGAAGACAGCACTTGGACGCTCTTTTATTGGCTTGGTGAACGCACATCCGCTAGAGATTTAGAAGGCTAAGCTTTAGGGGATAAACTGTGGAGGTCTACCTTTTGCCTTGGATCAATAAAATACATGGAAATGTTTTGGCCCAGCTAAGAAAATATGGGACCAGACCTACTTCAAAAAAGTTAGACGTTACTTCTACCTGTCCTCTCCCCCAGCTCCCATTAGAAACACTAGGTTGTCTTAAATGTGATTGTAATATCATGTTGACTTACAACTTTTAATATCTAATTTTTGAGAGTCAATGTTAAAATTCAAGTGATAGTTACAGACAACCAAAATAGGATGGTTTTTATTAACCATTTATTATGGTTATTTATAAAGGCATGGAAAGATGTCTAGCAAACTAACTGTAGAAATTCCCTTTGGATAAACAAATCATTTGGAAAGGAACTGTTCTGCTGTGAAAGTATAATCTAGAAATCCCAATAGCAGCAGTGACAGCTAAGGAAGTGACTGAAATCTGGTTTGAATCAATATCTCAGGTTACCCTTAACTAGCAAAACTTTCATGGCTCTGAAGGAGAGACAGACCTGTGGTTGCTCAGTGTCTCTAACAAGCTGAAAATAATGAGACAGGGAACAATGGTCGCAAACCGCATCAGTGGTAAATGTTGGTATGCAAAAAACCTATGAAGGGACAACTAGGAAGGTGTGTTCCCAGAAGTATTACTCGATTTGTTTTAGCTATGGGTTTAAATATGGGATAAGAATGGCAGCTGAGGAGACAGTCTAGTCTAGGACAGTCTCTGAATCCAGAACAGATTTATGTTGGTTCTGAGGCAAACACTACACAAAACTGGGACGAGGGCTAGGCAAGCCTTTGGGGAAATTGCATCAAAGACATATAAACACTATTAAAATTGCCTCACTCATGGTTTAAGTGCAGGGGGTGGGGAAGGAAGAGCAGGATCTTATTATGTAGAGATTAGACAAAAGTGCTTGAGCTAATTATGAAAGTCCTTACTCAACACTGCAATAGATAATGCATGGATGCTGTAGCAGGCTCAAACTGGTTTTGACCCTAAATTTTAAAAGTGGATACCTGAAAATGGAGTTGCATCTGAAGGACAAGAAAAGAGAGCTGCTTTCATAGCAAGATAAGACCTGAGGCAATTTAAAATGATGATTATCTGTCAAATTGAGACACTAAGTTGGAGGGTGCCACAGATGTGACACTCAGACTGTTCTTCCCGGATGATATGCTGGTGCTTGCCAAAAAGCTTTGAACATTAACTGCTATATTTAGAGTATTAAAAGTTTATGGCTGCCATTCAATGTTGCCTCAGAAAGGGAGTTTTCCTGGACAAATTCATAAGCTGATGACTTTGAATTGTTAAGGGGTAGAATTGGTGAAGCTTTGTTGAAATCTGGAATTATGCGTTACATATCATTCAAGGTATATGACCTGAAACAGATTGCCATCCAATCGCGTGAGGCCAATCACGAATATGAACTGCAGGGATAAAGAACTTCGACAAGTATCTGTGCAAATACAGAGGTCTGGTATTATTTGCAGAATTAGATTGTAAGTGTACACAACCATGTGAACAGATGATTTGGAAGCAGTCATTCCGAGGAGGGGGGAGCAGGGACAAAGAAAACAGAACAAAATTCAAGCTAAGAGGAAAAAAAATCAAGATGTTGGATGAGGAGCATTGCCTGCTGTTTTGTTTCCTAATAGCCTTATTCATAAAACCTGATATGCTCTCCCCTTGCCTCTTTAGCATTAGAATTAAGAGTTAGATCAGTTTCATGATGAGTTAGTCCAAGAGATAACTGGCAATTGATATTTTAGTGCTCGGATTAGCCACATAGTGTCACCCTAGACCATCAAAAAGTCTAATAAAAGGCACTCTGCCTAATCACTAGCTTTGGGAAGTTGTACTGGCAATAGTCTGGAGAAAGATTCCCCTGAGAAGCTTATTAATTTATTTTGAAGTAGTAACCTATTTCATCCTGTATGGCATATCTGTAGCCAAAATCTAGGCATCTTCAGGTCTTCCTGAAACTTTGGACAAGAGCCACCTTTGCAATGCTTTATGCTAATTGTTATCAGCAAAGTGCTTTTTGGTAGTTCTTTTCTGCTTGAGATCTTGGCATTTACACTTTTCATATTTAAAGAGGAAGTACTAACTCTAATGTTTCAGATTTCTAGTGATTATATATCAAAAGTGTACTTTTCCAAACTTTTGAAGTATAATTCAGTTTCTGAAGGCATATGTCAGTTTCAGAAAAAGGATAAGTATTTACGTTTATTCTGCTAAGTTGCTCCAGTGATGCTGTAAAAGAGGTCCCAAAGCAAAACCTCATATTTGACCTCTTGGGACTTTGGGTTCTGAAAATATTTGGAATATAAATTGATTTGTGTTCCATTTTCCCCATATGGCTTTCATTGCAAATGAAGTTTTTAATGTCAAGACTTGTGTATTATCTAGGTCTGAATCTGGAAAAAATGATATTTTTTTAATATAATTTTTTAAAAACATAAAGCAAAGTTACAAAGCATGTTTGAGATCATAAATTTTTGTTTTGAGATGGTTTGGGTTGAAAGGGACCTTAAAGATCATCTAGTTCCAACCTCCAAGAAAAACTCTAAATCCAAAATACCAGCAGTTTCCTCCAGAACTACAGTGGCATTACAATCCAGTTGCAGACAGAAGGTTATGGACATCTGAATATGGAGTGAATTGAGATTCAAAGCCTATCCTCACTCTCCATAGCAGATTAATTATTAAAATTACTAATAAGAGATAGTATTTATAAAGAGTTATAGAGACTCAATAGTTAAGGTAACTAGGACGTAATAGGTAACACCTAAGGCACTCTTGGTAGCAATAGCTGAAGCAAACAATTAATTACCAGGTATATTAAGATGGTGTTTTTGACAGACAGGAGCAAATTTCAGTGCTTAAGGACTCCAGCCAAGCACAGTAAGGAAATCAGAATGTTGTAAGTAATAGGGCAATTCTATAACTGAGATCTAGCTGGATCATGTTTCCGCACTACGTACGATCACACACACCAATGTATTTCAAGTCTAATACAGTGATTGTAAGGGATACCAGAAGCTCCAACTGGTAGCTTCTTCCAGAGTGACATGAATCTCCTGAAGAACAATAATTGATATTAAAGTCTTGGTATTTTACACTGTAGGGCCACATTCAAAGCTGTTGCCCACTACCAGGATACAAAGCAAAGAGACAATTTAGAAGTGAGTAATATTTGTAAGATGCTCATCTTATATTTTTGACAAGTTTATCTTTTGATATTAAAATAAATTAGCTAAGATTTAATCTGACCCAGGGGTTCCAAATTATGGATAATGATGGATATGTAGCTTGCTTTCCCATAACATTTCCCAGTAGTCTTAATGTTCCTTAATTATTTGTTATATGCTTAAGGAAATAAAACAGTGAATCGGTTCAATCAATTTGGGTGAAGTTACAGAAAGCTCCATAAACTTGTTTATTCATTTTTATAAATGTTAGTGAAATAATGATGTCATGGAGATATGAAAGTCATCTTTATCTTGATATTTTGGGCTGCTTTCCCTTTGAAAAAGACTGATAGTGATAATAGTTAGAATTTAAATAGAACTTTTTTTTTCTCCTTTCAGCAATAAAACCACTCAATTATTAAACAATCATGTTACTGTGTTTATGCTACTATATCTGTTATAATTGGTCCTAACGAAGTGCAAGAGATGATAAAGCCAAGAAGCAGTAAAATAGTCAGCTGCTGGGCTCCAAACAGAAATGAAATGATAATTTTTAGCATGTCCCAGAGGTTCCAAAATTAATTTATCAAAAGCCTTCTGTAAAATTGAGATTTACTTTGTGCTATATCTTTTTCTTTGGCAACTAGCCTGTGGATGCAGATGAAAGAAATGTAAGGATTTTGCAGGCTGGTTTGTTTGGTTAGTTGTTTTTGCTTAGTGCATTTGGGATTTTCATTTTGTTTTGGTGTTTTGAGGTACTGGACCTTTTTTTTTTTTTCCTTCAGAGGGGATACTTTTGGTGGTGGTGGTGGGGAAGTCATGTGTATATTGACTTTGTAATGGCAAGGGCAAACAACCAGTCAGTGATAGTTAACTGCACCACTGATGCCTATACCACAACAAGATATTCTTGAAGTCTGTTAACAAGGAGTTTAACTCTGGAAAACTGCAAATGACCATGAAAACCTTCTTATCTTCCTCTGCTTGCTGTCAGTTCCAGTTCCACCAATTTGTCTTGTTATCTCTGAAGTGCTTGCTCCATTTCCATTCTCCATTCTTGCCTGAGCAGCCTCATTTTTTACCATGGCTCACCTCAGAACCTGCAGCTCCTCCTTGCCTCCATGCCTCTCTGTTCAGCGCTTGGTTGCTCCCTAAATTTCACGCCAGGCCCTTTTTTGGGGGGGGCTCTTGTTGAAAATTACTCTTAAATTTATAAGTTCTTTGGTAACTCCTAACCACATGGAGATTGCTGGGAACAATGTGTGCCAAGTCTAAAAAGCAGGCTGAAAGCTGTAGGGATCTGGCTTGTCCCCAGAAATTGTGCTCTCACTATTTTTGCCCCCTGAATGCAGAACTTTCCGTCATGGTATATCCTTACATTCTTCCAATCTATCGATTCTAAATAAATAAAATTGCAATTACATAAGACTTAAATCATTATGGGTTGGCCAGTGTCTGAAATTTTATGGCCTGGATACTGCAATGAATGGGCTATTGAGTTCACCTGAAAACTAATTAATACTCTTAAAATGCGATGTAGGGAAACTGGAGCATGTAGATTTCCAATACCTAGAGGCACACGTGTTCTAAAGACCATTCAGCAGCTCAGAAATCCCACACAAGTATCAGTATCTTGTATAAATTAGACCTATACTCACAGTATTTGGTAGGAGTGCTATTGCTTACAAAGAAAGACTTCAGGATGTGCTTTTGTCACTATTCATTTTGACAAATTTAATTGTATACAATAAATGTCTATTTATTTTCCCGTATTTCAGTCTCCAAACAACAAGCATGGAACTTGTTAGCTCTCCTGTAGACATCCTCTGATTATCTGGGGGCCTTTCCTAAGGTGCTGGAGCGTTCAACCTACTGTCTTCAGATTGAGATTTTATTATTTTTTTTTATTGGTTCTTTTCAACCTGTCCAGACAAGCAGACTGAGCAGCCCTGATCATTAATTAATATTCACACCAAGAAAAGTAATTGAGTAAAAACAAATAAGAAAACCTCATTACTGGGAGAAAATTCTGAAAAGGGGTCTCAAACTTACTTTTCCTAAATAGCTGGAACTACAAAAATGAATCTTTGTACAAACAGTAAAATGTTATCCTCCTCCTTCTCTATTTATTTAATTAATTTTATTTTAAAATTAAGCCTCCTTCTAAGCATTCTTAGAGCAAAAGTTGCAAATAATGGAAGGAAAGCCTAAAAATTATCATTAAAATATACCTTAAAGAACATATGCACATATAAGAAAACAGAAGAGTGACAATATGAAGAATAAGACATTCTATAACTATTTCTTTCGGTATTTAATGGAAACAAGGCAATCTGAGCATTCCTCTTCTCATCTAGAAAAACATACAGCAGGACCAGTCCTTTCAGGAGAACTAAGCAGTTCATGTCTTGCAGTATATTTTATTTGAGTGGGACTGGGATGTAATCAAAGCCCCAATGTGTTGCTCTCCTAGGGCTTTCTGACAATTCATCACCATTTCCGGGGATCCTCATCACAGGCAAGATACAGAAAGAAGCAAAGCAGAAAATCTGGAATATTTCGTGTTTGGTTTATTCAGCTTCTTAGAAAGGTACAAGTGGAACAGAAAATATGTTAAAAAAAGAATTCTGGAATGTTTCCAAACGGGAAAATGCTGTAAGAAGGACCAAAGATGAGCAATGACTTTATTTTTTAAATACGTTTAGTTATGTTTAAGAAAAAAGCATTAAACACACACAGAAAAATGGATTAGCAGCTTTCTGTCAAGATCAATGTCTACAAATTGTAGACTTTGCAAGGGACGATTACTTTGGAGCACTGTTTTCCTGCCATTTTGTCCACACTCTTTCTATGTTTTAAAATTGATCCATGTTCTGTATACTTTTCAAAATTGGGTAGTCAAGATAACACTCAACAGGATAATCGTTTTGACAGAGGGTTGTTTTTTGCAAAACTAAAATGAGAAAAGTTTGCTGATGGTCATATTGCAAAGCTGGACTAATTCTATTGTCTTCAGTACTGAAAGAGGAATGATTCAGTATTTAATGAAGTCAATGAGAGCTCCTAAGTGCAGATACTATGTTTTAGAATGTTTATTCTCACAACAGTTCTTTGCTTGTTGCTTAATAAGGCTCACCCTTGATTACAGATACTCAGGACAGTGTTTTGTTCTTGCTCACTTTAAATTAATTACAGTTAGCTGGACATCAGAAGGAAGGAAGAAGACAAAACAAAAATATTTGTGCTAGAAGGAAGAGATTCTTAGATACATCAAGTTCAGTCTTTACTGTGCTATATCCATGAGTAAGATAATCTAAAGGAAATAATATTTTTTTTTTAAAATATTACACTGCACACAGGTGTTTAAATTTTAATGTTTAAATTTTCCTCACAAAACCTGTTTTGAGCAGAAACACTTTATCCTAAAAAACCCCAGGTGCTCCATGGAGTTATCAACCTGCAAGTAGCATTTCTGAATTTGTAAGAAGGGTAAAAGCTGTAAGAGTTTCAAACTTTGAAGAGTTTTTTGATTTGCATGGCACTGCGTAAAACCATTTTTGTCTTTCACTTACATTTTTAAACATGTAATATAAATGTAATTAACAATGTTGATATCTTTTTATTCTATTTTAAATTGCAAGAAATAGGAAAGAATTCATAGCAAAAGCCCATCAACCTTACCCTTTCTAACAGATTAGCTAAGGAAAAGAGTTACGCAACTCAACACAAAGGGATGGACTCTGGCCTTGGGTTTTGTCTTAGAATGTTCTTAATTCCTGGAAAAACAACAGAAATCCCACCAGTTTACTTCCTTTCTAACATATAGTCTGATTAAACAATCTGTTGACAGTTTCAACTTGAAAAATTACTGCTAAAGCTTTGTTTTCTGTTCATGTGAAGTTTTTCAAGCATTTTGCTACTACGTTGAATCTGGGGTGTCTGTACTGCTAAGGCTCATTCTCACTTTCAGCCTCCAGTAAAAGCAGATGAAGAAGGTTAGACTAATATTTTTGTTTGTAAATCTCCACAGAGATATTGTAATTTTGTGTGTTTTTCTTTGCTTATGAACAAAACATTAAAGAGGAAGAATTTATCAGTAAGACTTCATAATCTTCATCACACAGGCTTTAAAATAGACAATGACCTTGTTGATGGATTCTTTTCTCAGAGTAGAAAGATCTTTAACTACATGGCCTACTTGGATCCTGGTTCAAGCAAACATCTTTACTCAGAATGACAAATGAAGTGTATGTTTTAAGTAAACTACATTCTTAAGTCCTGAGACTTATACATGCCTTCCTAAAGAGCTGACATAATTCTCCTCTTCACTGACTGCTAGGTAATAAGGACCAGTTAATATTGCCTACAGTATCAGCTTTAAAACTGGAAATGAGCCAGGAAGCATTTGCAGTCAAATGCGATATACAATGACACTTAAAAATGGAAATTCACTCTAAGACTTGATCAATATTAACTTATTAAATAGTCTCCTGTGCAGTATTCATCTTCCTTAGTGTAATTTAAAAAAAAAAAAAAAAAAAAGAAGAATTTAAAGCTAAAGGCTACAAGGATTGAAAAATGCAAACTGTGCCTACAAGCTACACAGTGTCTTGCTTGATTTTTTTAACATGCCAGAAGAAATTATGTACCTTTTCATTAAGGGTATAATCATAACCAGCTTAGCCTATCAAAATCCCTGCTGCTATAAAACACATTACCAGGAAGTATTCTGCTAAAGACGAAAGGTAAGGGGGGGGAACAAAAGCAAATTCAGAGTCAGTAAAAAAACCCTTCTGATGAAACTGGGAAAAACCTCATCTCCTGGGAATCTAAACGGGTATTTTTGGTATAGATGTTAAGCCCAGAGCTTAACAATCTTCAGGTAGATATGGTACCACAACTGTAAATATATGTCATCAGCCTGGTTCAGGAGTTCCAATCAAATCTTGTCGATACATTGTAATAAATGTTCTAGTCATGATAATTTTATACTTGTGACACTCCTTTAAGAGACATTCCTGATTTTACAGCTAAAATAAAGTGCATCTTCTTTACACTACATTGCACACAAAGGCTCAACCCACCTTTTCAGTGCAGTCACCTCCTGTCTTCTCTACAATACTTGGAGAGTTTGGTGAAACCCAGATGGCTTCAATGAAGCTCAGGCTGAGCAGAAATGAAATGGCTGGATTTTATCTGTCCCTTCACATGGAGATGCTGGACTGGTTTTGCAAATGAGGTGATCA